>JAWDJN010000049.1:0-607526 GCA_037788925.1 Mytilus galloprovincialis | reverse complement strand
CTGAGACAGTTAAACTAATGGTCAAAACTACACGTGTAGGTTATAAAAATGTGAGGATTAACATGTCTCAACAAGGTAAATATATGAGATTTTGAATGTTAAACATGAAAAAAGCTGTAGTTTCTGTTGGTCAATAATCATAAGATCCTCTTGGTATATCTTAATGTTTATATTAAGAATCACCATTAAAAAACAACAAAGACATACCTTGAATCACAGAATTTAATGATATAAATGTTTTCTATTCTGCCTCATGTCTAGCTACAATTTAGATACTTTCTATGTTTTGGGGTATTTTACAGGATTCCTTACTTTGAACTGAGGGAACTTAACAACTACTTTAACTTTAATTTAAGCAGGACAATCCATCTTTTTTTGTATTCTGAATCATACGCTTTCATAGCTGTGGTCCTCATTTTGTAAGAAATATCCAAATCCAAGCTTTCATTTATAAGCTTGCACGTGTCTTTTAATTTTTCTGTTTCTTGAGAAGAATATATTTTACCTGTTCAGTCACTATAAAGTGTTACAATTCATATATAAACGCAACACATAAATAGTAACTGTAAAGGTGCTGCAATTGTAACTGCCTAAGGGTCTACAAATACAAAAAAATAAATATTCACAAGAGCTATATGGTTAATAATCGGTTATACAGCTAGAATGAACATAATGAAATACATATATACTTATATATACTAAAACAACTTAAGAATTAAAATTAAAATTGTAAATCAAAACTTTCTGTCACTTTAGAATAATCGGAAACAAACATTTCTACCATGTCTACGTTAAACTATCTTTCTTGCTCCCATGCTATCGCTTGTCTTTCTTGCCAGGAAGTCGATTCTGGTGCAACCCGTGTAAACTATCGTATCCATATTACGATTGCACAGAACATTCCTTATCCGATCCGTTCATAAAAATAACGTCACTCACTTCCCTCATTCTAGCCGGTGGAAAAAAGCCCAAACCAAATCTAACTGGTAGACAAGGAGAGGATGGTCATTCGTCGGGGAATTCAAATCATTAATGCTCTTTATGAGGTTGATGTCAAAATTGTCAAAATCGGTCTTTGCTGCAGGGTCATCACAATATTCATCCCTCTCGTCATCTGAATCCTCTACCGGAAAATGGTCTGTATTATTGTGTTTGTAATGCAATGTTCATAATTAAATTCAATCATTCAGCCATTCCTGGTGCACATGGTTGTACCACATCAGCCAATACCAAATTGATGTATGTTACTTACCTTCCAGGATATTTCGCCATAATTATGTCTAAAAAAATAATAAGTTAAAGCTTCGAAATATTTCAGTTTTATATATGTATTTGTTTCCAGGGTCAATTTATAAAGCAGGTAACATCCACGTTTAGACAGTTTTGGGTCTTTTACTGCATACTTAATTTATTTTACAGTAAGGATTTTCTTATAGTTGAAAGTCATACAGTGAGTCATCTGGTCATTGGCAAATAGTTGACTCATTAGCCATTTAACCACATTTTCTTTTCATTCATTTTGAACTCAAAATTTTTAGAGATATTTAGTGTACCATTAAAATAAACAATATCACTGCCTTTAATACATGCAGGTATCTTACCATAAAGTATCCTCAATTTGGACTTGTCTTCAAGCGGTGGTCGGACACTGTTGGTTTTCTTTTTGGAACCATCGTGCTCAATGATGATTATCACCTTAGTTCCTCCGTTGTGATCATACGCCTTAAATCTTTCGTACTGAGTTTGAAGAATTCCACTACACATGCAAGCAAGAAATATCTTATGGTGAACAAAATAATCGATTTGTATTCTAAACCGGTACCCCGAAGGTGACTGGGGCTTAGAAATATGGTCACTTGGTCTTCTCCCGACCGGCAGTAAAACGCTTGCCGAAGTGGTGCGTCCGTTTGGCTGTGCGGGATGTATCAATTTCGCAGTCACGTCCGGTCAGAAGGGGGACGTTAAATCCGATGTCTCGTTGCACGTAAAGTACCCTTGCAACAACTCTTTGAGTGGTCCGTAGATGGCCTGTTGCAAGGCTAAATTTCTGTCCCTATCCAATATACCCTCACTTTCCAGTTGCAGCCGAAATTTCCCCGACCATCATCCAAGATGGCCTCTATTGTATCAACCTACCTATTGTATTTATTGTGAACTTGTTCTCGTCCTGAATATGCATGAAATATTTGCCACTGGACGTTAAGCAACCAACAATCAATCAATCTCTATTACAGTAGTTTTCACCTGATGCAACCATCACGAACTTAAAACCCATAGATCCCCCAAGGGTGACTGGGGAATAGAAATATGGTCACTTGGTCTTCTCCCGACCGGCAGTAAAACGCTTGCCGAAGTGGTGCGTCCGTTTGGCTGTGCGGGATGTATCAATTTCGCAGTCACGTCCGGTCAGAAGGGGGACGTTAAATCCGATGCCTCGTGTAAAGAGAGTGCCACGCTCTTTGCACGTTAAGAACCCTTGCGACAACTCTTTGAGGGGTCTGTAGGTGGCCTGTTGCAAGGCTAAATTTCTGTCCCTATCCAATATACCCTCATTTTGCAGTGGCAGTCCAAATTTCTCCGACCATCATCCCAGATGGCCACTATTGTATCAACCTACCTATTGTATTTATTGTAAACTTTTTCTCGTCCTGAATATGCATGAAATATTTGCCACTGGACGTTAAGCAACCAACAAACAATCAATCAATTAAAACCCATAGATCTTCAGATGGTAAACTGTTTTGACAACAGAGTGTATGCAGATTGTCTACTTACAGCTGCCTTCTTCTTACTGTAAGCTGGTGCCACTCCACCCTTCCTTTCCTTTGCTTTTCTATCCCAATCCACACCTTAATAAGGAAAAAACATCAAGTTAGTTAATAATCTTAACCCATGGTGCTCATTTTAAAAAGAAGTGACATTTTCCACAAGAACATATGTTCATGTAGCAAAAGGCCGTTCACACATTGTGACAGTGTTAAAAGCAGCCACCAACATTTTCCCTATCAGAAGAAGTATTGTCAATGAAACCTATTTTAGACAGTTCGTCCACCATTTCGTTATTATTTTTTTTCAGAATTAGTTTTTTGTAACAACAAAATTCCGTGTTTTACTTGGAGGTGGCACGATAGTATTTGCTTCCAACGTTTAAGGTTGCTGTGTGTACCCTACTTAAGGTGAAAACTTATGACACTGTGATTGGACATTGAAATGGACTATCAACCAGAAACATTTATATTCAAGTATTTTCACCAATTATGAGTCTGAAAATTGCAATTTTCAAATGTAACTATATGTGGTTCTCACAAATAGTTTGTTCTTGCTGTAGGTGTGTGTGAACTTTAGATCCAGCTGTGACCGGGGCACCATCAGACAAGCATAAAGCCATCATGGATTCACCTGGGCCTTAGCTTGCTGAAGAAACAGCGCTATTCGCCTTGCCTTGGAATTTTTTGCTGAATGTATTACTTCTAGGTAAGGAACGCCTAATTATTCTGTTGACACATTCAGATTTTTGGGTTCCCAGTTTAGCGCGCTCTAATTCTGTTGGGCCTAGTCTGTAATTTTTCTGAATTATTTCTGCTGTTTCAGAGTTAGATTTAATTTAAAGGTTTTAGGTAAATAGATGCTCTTGTTGATCCATGGATCGTCTATCCCCTTTCAAACAAAGGAATTTCTTTTACAGATACAATGTTTACTTTGATAACAAAGAATAATAGCATCAACTGTGTGAGACGGCTTTCTTTTGAAGGTTTGGAAATTCCCATCACAATGTTTTAATAATGCAGATTTGTATTCGGCATGACATCTTTGGCTTAGATCTAATGCGAATCTGCCGATTAGATCATCTCGCTGTTTTTAAGTCCTAGCCGGCATCAAACTAGTTAAAATTTAATTTTTCTTCATCTGTTTTCGGTTAAAATTTCATTTTTCTTCATCTGTTTTCGGTGATTGTCAGAAAAAGTTTCGCGTATCTATTAAATGCTCAGGTGTTACTTTTGAATTATAATTAGATGCCAATTGCTCAGCTGCTCTATAGGCACTGCTGTCAGGATCTGTAGTAATATGTCTTACTTCAAAACCCTCACTGAACAGTTTGGATAAGCTCTCACTTGCAATCCGCTGCTCATTCCCTATGCTTTTGACCATTGTTAAGTTTTGTGTACATTTACATTTTTTTTATTGATGTTTTCATTACTATGGTCTTTCCCATGACTGCACAATTTGTATGTTGTGACAAGATTGATTACTAGCTTTTTATCTGTCATGTTTTTAACAACGACATAACAATTTTGGGTTGCCGACTGAAATGGAGTTTTACCAATACCACTGTATAGGGATTATTATAACATCCGTCGCCTTCAACATTAATATGAGATTCTGGATGACCCCGCATTTTATTTATTGTTTTTAGTTCAGTTCTTCTTATATCAGCCATATCAGCTACATTTTGAATTTCAATATCCCCCAGTGTTGTCCAGGTATCTCACCAACTCGTTTAACTACACAAGCTTTTCTGAATCCACCCAGTACAGCAGTCTAATTCCATCTTGGGTGCTGGAATGTGCTAAGTTGTGGTAAATTCCAGCAAGGTCTTTATTCAGACTTACTGTCTGGTCTATTGAATTTAACATGCTCTCTATTTCATGTTTAGTACTTATACGATAAGGAGACGAAAAGTGGTTGACCCGTGTGAAGAGAGAGAGCCATATCCCTTGCACGTAAACGACAACCTTGTAGATTTCGAAAAAGAGTAGGCTAATGCCGCTACAAGGCAGCACTCGTACCCGCAAAGTGGAAAGGGATTAATATAAGTTACAAAACTTGTTTCCCAATCCACTATAAATAAATATGTTTAAAGACCGGGGCTAGGGTATAAAACGGAGACATTTTTTGAAAAAAATGGATATATTCAAATTTAAGGTAGGGTTTAGGTCTAAAGAACATTTTTTATTATTTCTGCAAACAAAAATGTACAGTGGTGGGAACATCAAAAAGAAATGTTTAGAGCCAAACAGATTGAAAAAATTCTTATTAATAATTAAAATATTTTAAAATGAAATTCTGAGTAGCAAGATTTTTTTAAATTCAAATCTAGTGATTGACAGATGAGGAGGAGATACCCATGGCAACAGCTTGTTTATATTAACACAGGAAGTAGTGTGAAACATGTGAATACATTCATGTCTAGATAATATATTGCATGTATTAATGTACTGATAATCCCTTACCTATCAACATGGGAATAAGTATTATTATCCTAGACAGTGTATCCAGAAATCCACAGAATGTGTATTTACACCACAAGAATTATATAAAATCGGTATAAGATTCAATTTCACAGATGAACCATGTGTTCACTTTTTTAGTATTTTGAAGAATAAGATGTTTTATGAGTTCTGGATTTCAAACAAAACTAGGTAACTAAAAGAATATTAGTTTCAAAAATTTTCACTTGGTAATTTTTTTTCACATAGATGGCCCTTGTATGGGATGTTATCAGGATTTGGATGTCAGTTTCGCGCAAGTTTTAATACACAATTTGGCATTATTTTTCGTTTATGCCAGATAGTCCAGTCAATCTAGCATAAATTTGACCCTAACCCGAAAGTAATTGCAACAGAAGATTTTTAAGTTTTAATCTTTAGCATTATACCCCAAATATACACAGAAAAAAGTCCCATAAAATCTTACTTGAGGAAGACTTAAAAAAACACCATTTAAAATTCCTATGGAGATTTGCATTGAAAAGGGAGATAACTCTTGCAAAAAAGGCAGAATTATCAATAAAAATTAATACAAAATTATAACTTTACCGCTTCTATTCATCAGAATGTATTGATTCTTGATTTTTTAGCTGTCTTTAGAGTATAACAAACAACTCTAAAGGTGTTTTCATATATTTTATCAAGACATAATTTCGATAAATGGTCAACTAATAAATTACGAAATCTAGATTTTCAACATGTCAAGGTAAAGAATCTCAAATTTAATAAAAAATAATTAAGCATGTATTCTTCTTTTTGTGGTTTAAAGTTTCTTTAGATAAGCAAGTCGCTGAAACAATATTATATACAGATATAAACAATACCAAATTTTCACATTATTTTTTTAAAATGGGTACAAAGCTTCAAATTTGCACTTTCTTTAATGAAAAATGCACGAAAAAAATAAAACTACCCATTACACTTCGGGTTTGTACATTTCATGAGCAGAAGATTATATAATAAAGTCATATACAAACTAACAACCCCATCAAAGAATCATACTTTACATAAATTTCAAGAAAAACAACCAAAAACTGACCAAAACAGACTAATTTTTTCAAGAGTTATCTCCCCTTCCAATGTTAATTTCCAAATTAAAAATGCTGATATTGAGTTTTCCTCAAGTTAGATTTTATGGGACTTTTTTCTGTGTATATAAAGGGCATACTGGTATAGATTAGAACTAAAACATTTTCTGTTGCAGTAAGTTTGAGGTTAAATCTTAGTTTGACTGGACTAAGATATTTTTTTTGAATTTTGGATCACGTGTCAAGGCTTGTAGTTTTCTTTCCTGATATCTAACATCTCTATGGTACATCATGGCCAAAAATATTTATATTTCCTTTCTTAAACTGTTATTTCTCCTGTGTCTTTGCTGACCCTCCGTCTCCCACCACATTTGTATGTTGCTTTCATCAGTAATACATGGTTTACATAAACAGAAAGGACATTCATTTTTATCTTCATTTTGCTGGATAACAAATCTGTTTACTTCTATGTCCTCATTCGCATTGTCATCATTTTAAAGTATTTCATCAGTTTGGGTTGATCCATTCACACAAGTTGCTTGCTCATCATTCAATTCATTCACGTCCCAGTTATAATATCCAAATAAACTAAGAATTGTTTCTTTCTGTTCTTCATTTACAAAAAGTGATAATTTTGTGCTCTCATTTCACATATTTGAAGAGTTGACTCCACTGGACATTAAGCAACCAACAATCAAGCAATCAATAAGTATATAAACATAATGTCCTTAAACATTGTGTTTTAATCATTCCAGAAATACGTTAAAAATACGTAGGACCTCGTATAATCACTAAAAAAAATTATATGTAATCAATCCTTTTTCCAGGCAGGATAATATGCTCTATAGCGCATTTGAATAGCCAAAAAAGTTATAATGAGGCAGTCGTTGTCTTTACCAATTCTGCTGAAATAGCATTGACGTTGCATAATCCTTTTGGCGACGTCATGATTTTTCTCTCTTTGCCCGTCAACAATACCTTTTCAGCGGCTGATATACAAAAAAGGAGTTCTGTAACCCCATGAAATTCATGTATCAAAAGAAAGGAAAATAATACCTCAAAAACATTTGATATGTATAGAAAAATCGTAGGATTGGTTTAAAATACAGAATAAATAAAGCTTGACATTTCTTATTTTTGGTTCATATTTGACGTTATGTCTATGTACTATATGTTGTTTCATTACAATTTTCAAATGTGTGGAACTAGGAAATAAGATCGGTGACCAACTTAAATTTTTCGATTTTTCATTATCTTTTCATAAGTTCTAAGTGCATACAATTTCTTTTGAAAATCGCAGGACAAGCCATTTACGTACCTGCAACCTCAAGTAATAAACTGAACTAATGTTAAGGCTAACGGAGAGATTAATAGATGTGAAGACTGACAAGGGTAACCCCCCAAAAATATGATTCTTGACGCAGCTTCTACTGGTGAGTTATACTAATGCAGTCTATAAGTATTAACCTTCTTTGCTATTATACACATGTTTATATACCTGATCAACAGTAGTGTTTCTTATCTTCATCATGCACCTGCCAATGTGTTTTTTTACATCTCTACGGGAGGGCCAGAATCTTTTATTCAATTTTGATGGAATGATCTTGTCTTTGAATAAAGTTTGTGTCAGATAAATTTATAAGTGTAATTGCATCACTGTAAGACTAGTTATATTGTGATGCAACACCATCTCTTCAATGTAACCTGATAAGTCTTTATCAATTGGCTGAATCAAATTTGCTGCCAAGAAATATAAGTTTCTAAGAATTAAGAGCTAAAAATTATCTTGAAATTATAGTATACATAAAAAAAAATTGTCAGTTAATTTTCAGTTTAGAAGTCTTTTAAGTGGTGACATTTCTTCTTACCACTGGTAAATCTTTTAGTATAACCTAACTCTTTCTATAATTTCGTTGAGACAACAAGGTAACCACATGCATTTCTGCATAGGTTTTAAAATTTGCACTTTACTTTCATCAACCACTATTTGGGTTCATTTCAAACTAGCCAACATGTTTAACTCTGCCACATTATTTATGTATGTGCCTGTTCCAAATGATGTGCCTGTTATTCAGTGGTTGTCGTTTGTTCATGTGTTACCATTCAGTAGTTCTCTAAAAGAAGTCATGTGTATGCATTTTCCATAGGGTCCTATGTTAAACTAAGTTCCCAGCTGGCGGCCATCTTGGATGATGGATCGGCTACAAAGTAACAAAACTTGGTCAGCTCCACATAATAAACATTCATGCCATGTTTGGTTTCAATCCATTCAGTGGTTCTCTAAAAGAAGTAATTTGTATGCATTTCCCATAGGGTCCTATGTTAATCTGAGTCCCCCGCTGGCGGCCATCTTGGATAATGGATCGGCTACAAGTAAAAACACTTGGTCAAACCCCATAAGGAACATTCATGCCATGTTTGGTTTCATGCCATTCAGTGGTTCTCTAGAAGAAGTTCAAAATGTAAAAAGTTAACGACGACGACGGACGACCGACGCCACGTGGTGAGAAAAGCTCACTTGGCCTTTGGGGCCAGGTGAGCTAAAAAGGACAATATACATGCTCACGAAAAGTCAGACATACATAATTTTAATGTTAAGAAACTATCTGCTAAGTCAGACAAGGGATATTCAGTGGCAACCAAAACCTTAAAATCATTGAATCAGCAAACAGTATCCCAACTTGTATACAAATTCAGAAATGCTCATTACCTTTCAAGGAAGGGCAGACCGTTCACGGATTACACCTTGTTATGCCAGTTGGATGAGGCAAAAGGGATTAACATTGGCTCTCAATACAGGTCTGACAAGAGTTGTGCCGAATTCAGTCACTTTATTGTAGAAGCAGAGAATTTTAAAATAAAAAAAAAATCTATTGAAAATTCAAAGTTTATAAAGCATTATATCTGATGGCACGACAGACAGCTCTTACCAAGAAGCGGACATTGTATTTATTAGATCGTGCAAAGCAGGGCGAGTGGGTGTTCATTTTTCTTTGGTAAAAATTTACCAAAGGGAGATGCGGAATTAATATCTAAGGTAATCAATTTGTCATAATTGTATGAATACACTCATGCCCACATTTCTCAGCAGGTTTTTACAAAATTTAACCATTTTTCTAAACAGGCTTCATTGGCTTTGCTCATTGTTGAAGGCTGTACGGTGACCTATAGTTGTTAATTTCTGTGGCATTTGGTCTCTTGTGGAGAGTTGTCTCATTGGCAATTATACCACATCTTCTTATTTTTATATTTAGTAAAAAAAAATCTACATCCTCCGAGTCTTGAGACAAAGACAAGCTCAATAAACAGAGAGACCATAAAGTCGTATTAGAAAATAAATATGACAACAAAAATTGAATAAATGGAATATGATCAAAGCTATAAGTCCATAAAACAAAGACAAATCCTAAGGTATATTAACCTTTAACAAACAAAGGGGCAGCCATTATGCTCCTGACTTGGTACGGGCATATTGTGCATGGATCATTAAAGTTAACAGGGCATTTCCCTTTGTCTGTATGTCAGTCTGTGAGTCTACTTTTTGAATCACACTAGTTTCGCATGAAATTTTGCATTTTAATAGTCGTGGTTTTATTTTAAACCTTATTGTACATTTTTAAAAATTATAAATTTATAATGTAAACTAGAGGCTCTTTTTTGTGAAAATTGTTAAAAATTGACTGTAAAGGACAATACCTCCTTAGGGAGTAAATCGACAATTTTGGTCATGTTATCTTATTTTTAGGTGTTACTCTGCTGTAAATTATTGCTGATTACAGTTTATCTCTATCTATTATAATATTCAAGATAATAACAAAAACAGCAAAATTTCCTTAAAATTACCAATTCAGGGGCAGCAACCTAACAACCAGTTGTCCACTTCATCTGAATACTTTAGAGCAGATAGATCTTGACCTGATAAACAATATCAACCCCTATCAGATTTGCTCTAAATGCTTTGGTTTATGAGTTGTAAGCCAAAACCTACATTTTACCCTATGTTCTATTTTAGCCATGGCGGCCATCTTGGTCAGTTGGCCGGGTCACCGGACACAATTTTATTAATCTAAATACCTCAATGAGGATTGTGGCCAGGTTTGGTTTAATTTGGCCCAGTAGTTTTAGAGAAGATTTTTGTAAAAGATAACTAAGATTTACGAAAAATGGTTAAAAATTGAATATAAAGGGCAATAACTCCTAAAGGGGTCAACTGGCCATTTTGGTCCCTGTTGACTAATTGTAAATCTTACTTTGCTGAACATTTTTGCAGTTTACAGTTTATCTGCATCTATAATAATATTCAAGATAATAACCTAAAACAGCAAAATTTCCTTAAAATTACCAATTCAGGGGCAGCAACCTAACAACCAGTTGTCCAATTCATCTGAAAATTTCAGGGCAGATAGATCTTGAACTGATAAACAATTTAACATGTCAAATTTGCTCTAAATGCTATGTTTTTTGAGTTATAAGCCAAAAACTGCGTTTTACCCCTATGTCCTATTTTTAGCCATGGCTGCCATCTTGGTTGGATGGCCGGGTCACCGGACACAATTTTTAAACTAGATGCCCCAATGATAATTGTGGCCAAGTTTGATTTTGTTTTGGCCCAGTAGTTTCAGAGGAGAAGATTTTTGTAAAAGTTAACGACGACGGACGCAGGACGACATACGACGGACGCCGGACACAATTTTTAAACTAGATACCCCAATGATGAGTGTGGCCAAGTTTGATTTTATTTGGCCCAGTAGTTTCAGAGAAGATTTTTGTAAAAGTTAACGACGACGGACGCCAAGTGATGAGAAAAGCTCACTTGGCCCTTCGGTCTTCTACTTAACATATACTATTTTAACAGGAATAGTAATTTAAATGTGCTGACTCAGCAGTGTTTTAAAATGAAAATGAGAATTTTTGAAAGTTTTTATTTGGTTCCCGGTTGTATGTAGCAGTACAAGGTATAAATCATACCAAGGTCTAATATGGTACTTTTTGTATATATTTTAACAGTTTTTAGTGTATTAGAAAAAGGGAATTTTACTTTGGTATCTTTCGTCCCTCTTTTAAACCCAACAAGTTGTTAGTTTTGGCATCTGTTTTTGTAGGATTCAAAATATTTAAATGGGATTTTAACAATATCGCAAAAATAAATGCATGTATTAATTTTTGAATGTACTGTAAATACACGAGTCATATTCTCTTTGGATGCAACCTCACAAGAAACAAAAACCAGAAATAATTAACATAATCAAATTCAAATAAAGGAATTGCCTGTGTCTGCAGTTCACGACTTTTATGATAATGACTAATTAATATGAAATAATCTGTTTGACTTTGAACTTTTAATACCATTCCAAATATTGTTAAGTCCCCTCTTCCAAACTCGCACTTCAATTTAGTGGATTTCTATTGATTAATTGATTGATTAACTTTTCACTCAAAAACATGTGAGGTGATGCAGGTTCAGACAAACAATCGTTCTTGTTTCATACCTTCTTCCTGGTTAATAGACACGGGGGGGGTCTCTTCCTATATAAAGGTATATACATATGTGCCGCTGGAATGGGTCCCTTTTATGATCTGTCAAATATATCAATGGGGTGCAATTTTACCGAGGAAATATATCAATAGGTAGTAATTGACCGATATAGGTACTATTTGAGCTGATAAATATATGAATGGGTTATGATTTCGCTGTGAAATATATGTATAGGTAGGGATTTCACAATTATTCAATATATGAATGGAGGGTGTTTTTAAAATCCCAGCTGCACACCTGTACCCAAAATCCCATGTTGAGACCCCCCCCCCCCCCCGTGTTAATAGATAGATCCTGTGTAGAACATCTTACTCCGTACTGAAAAAAAAACAAGCGAAGTTTGGTATTTGTTCCCCATGGCTACTACCGAGGGTTGTAACCATGGATAACATCTTCCCCTAAAGTTTCTTCCATTACTGAAGTCAGCCTAATGGTGAACGTCTTTTCTTGAAAAAAAAAATCCTGTCAGTTAACGGCTGAGTTACAAGAAATTCCAAAAACTGTATAGTGTTTTAACGATTATAATTAATTTTATTCTCATTTGGACCGGGAAAATATATTTTAAATAGTAATTGTTATAACTTGCAATATAATGTCATCAATTTACGAACAAACATATATACATACACATCTAAATGTTGTGGCTGTGGGTGCTGTAACAATGGCTGTTGGTGCTGTTACTGTGGAAATGGGTGCTGTTGTGGTTTCTGTTGGCTAAACAAACAAAAAAATGTTAAGTAGGCATGGAGAAGGATGATTTTCTTATGAAATCATATTTATCATATTTGGTAGATATCAAATATCCAGTAACCGTTATTTACAAAGTAAACATCACTGACAGTGAATGTACAGTTTAGCGGTCTGATGGAGTTATTCTAACAAAAATCCTTTTGAGTTATCACCTTTAAGGCGCTGCTTATACCAGATGTAATCCAAAACCTAGTATATTCAATCTTCTGTTCTGTACACCCATTATTTTATTACATATTTTGTTTAATTTCTAATCACAAAAAGGTGATTTTTCCTGTATAATCCATACAAAAGGTGTCATTTTGTCCCGTCCTGTAGCTTGAGAAAATGCGCGGTGATCTATCATTTTTAGGATATTTTTCAACATGTATCAATAGATACTACGTTTTGGCAAAGTATGAACAAATTCTATCATTTTTATTTTAGACTCCCATACCACCTTAAATAGAAAAAGAGTACTTTGTGGCAAATAAAAAAAGATTTTGATAGAAAATCCGAAGCCTTTAAAATAGATTGATGGTTGCTTAACGTCCAGTGGCAAATATTTCATGCATATTCAGGACAAGAACAAGTTCACAATAAATACTATAGGTAGGTTGATACAATAGAGGCCATCTGGGATGATGGTCGGATAAATTTGGACTGCCACCGGAAAAGGAGGGTATATTGGATAGGGACAGAAATTTTGCCTTGCAACAGGCTACCTACGAACCTCTCAAAGAGTTGTTGCAAGGGTTCTTAACGTGCAAAGAGCGTGGCACTCTCTTTACACGAGGCATCGGATTTAACGTCCCCTTTCTGACCGGACGTAACTCCGAACTTGATACATCACGCACAGCCAAACGGACGCCCCACTTCGGCAAGCGTTTTACTGCCGGTCGGGAGAAGACCAAGTGACCATATTTCTATACCCCAGTCACCCTTGGGGGTCTTTAAAATAGAGATTTTGGTCATAACATTCGAAACATAGATTGTTCACTTGCTTTTTAGCTCACCGGGCCCGAAGGGCCAAGTGAGCTTTTCTCATCACTTGGCGTCCGTCGTCCGGCGTTAACTTTTACACAAATCTTCTCCTCTGAAACTACTGGGCCAAATTTAACCAAACTTGGCCACAACCATCACTGATGTATCTAGTTTAAAATTTGTGTTTATTGACCCGGCCAACCAACCAATATGGCCACCATGGCTAAAAATAGAACATAGGGGTAAAATGCAGTTTTTGGCTTATAACTAAAAACCAAAGCATTTAGAGCAAATCTGACAGGGGTAAAATTGTTTATCAGGTCAAGATCTATCTGCCCTGAAATTTTCAGATGAATCAGACAACCCATTGTTGGGTTGCTGCCCTTAAATTGGTAATTTTAAGGAAATTTTACTGTTTTTGGTTATTATCTTGAATATTATTATAGATGGAGATAAACTGTAAACAACAATAATGTTCAGCAAAGTAAGATTTACAAATAAGTCAAAATGACCAAAATGGTCAGTTGACCCCTTTAGGAGTTATTGCCCTTTATAGTCAATTTTTAACCATTTTTCGTAAATATCCATGATCTTTTACAAAAATCTTCTCCTCTGAAACTACCGGGCCAAATTAATCCAAACTTGTCCACAATCATCATTGATGTATCTAGTTTAAAGTTTGTGTTTTTTGACCCGGCCAACCATCCAAGATGGTCGCCATGGCTAAAAATAGAACATAGGGGTAAAATCCAGTTTTTGGCTTATAACTCAAAAACCAAAGTATCAGAGCAAATCTGACATGGGGTAAAATTGTTTATCAGGTCAAGATCTATCTGCCCTGAAATTTTCAGATGAATCGGACAACCCATTGTTGGGTTGCTGCCCCTAAATTGGTAATTTTAAGGAAATTTTACTGTTTTTGGTTATTATCTTGAATAGTATTATAGATGGAGATAAACTGTAAACAGCAATAATGTTCAGCAAAGTAAGATTTACAAATAAGTCAACTTGACCAAAATGGTCAGTTGATCCCATTAGGAGTTATTGCCCTTTATAGTCATTTTTTAACCATTTTTCGTAAATATCCATGATCTTTTACAAAAATCTTCTCCTCTGAAACTACCGAACCAAATAAATCCAAACTTGGCCACAATCATCATTGATGTATCTAGTTTAAAGTTTGTGTTTTTTGACTCGGCCAACCATCCAAGATGGCCGCCACGGCTAAAAATAGAACATGGAGGTTAAATGCAGTTTTTGGTTATTACTCAAAAACCAAAGCATTTAGAGCAAATCTGACAAGGGGTAAAATTGTTTATCTGGTCAAGATCTATCTGCCCTGAAATTTTAAGATGAATGGGACAACTCGTTGTTAGGGTGCTGTCCCTAAATTGGTAATTTTAAGGAAATTTTGCTGTTTTGGGTTATTATCTTGATTATTATTATAGATAGAGATAAACTGTAAACAGCAATAATGTACAGCAATTTAAGACTAAAAAATAAGTCAAAATGACCAAAATGGTCAATTGACCCCCTAAGAAGTTATTGTCCTTTATAATCAATTTTTAACAATTTTCATAAAATTTGCAAATTTTTACTAACATTTTCCACTGAAACTACATGGACAAGCTCATTATAGATAGAGATAATTGTAAGCAGCAAGAATGTTCAGTAAAGTAAGATGTACAAACACATCACAATCACCTAAACACAATTTTGTCATGAACTGTCTGCTTCCTTTGTTTAACATTTAATTCACATATACCAAGTTGAGCGACACAGGCTCTTTAGAGCCTCTAGTTCATGATGTGGTTGTGTTTATGTTGAACAAAAAGTTTTAATCAACCTGTAAATTCAAAATTACTTCGTGCTGAGTCACTAAATTCGACCGCACCCTAAAAGATGTACATGATTTGGTCCCTACTTTCATTTGTTTGAACCAAAAGCTACATTAATAAACTCGTTTTAAGGAAATCAAAGCTAGCACTCCATGCGATAATCTTATGTCTATTCGTCATGAAATTACCTGGGATGATGGTCGGATAAATTTGGACTGCCACCGGAAAAGGAGGGTATATTGGATAGGGACAGAAATTTTGCCTTGCAACAGGCTACCTACGGACCCCTCAAAGAGTTGTTGCAAGGGTTCTTAACGTGCAAAGAGCGTGGCACTCTCTTTACACGAGGCATCGGATTTAACGTCCCCTTTCTGACCGGACGTAACTCCGAACTTGATACATCCCGCACAGCCAAACGGACGCCCCACTTCGGCAAGCGTTTTACTGCCGGCCGGGAGAAGACCGAGTAACCATGTTTCTATACCCAAGTCACCCTTGGGGGCATACTGATATATAACAGCTGTGTATTTTCTATGAAATTTCCCAAGAAAGGGAAGGGTAAAAAATGAATACCAATATCCAGTAAAAATTTTATAATTTTCTGAACCCTAAAATGCATTTAACAGGTGCTAAGATTTGTCTGAACTCAGGATAACATTTGTGGTGTAAATACGGCAATTTTATGATTTTATGATGAACGTTATAAAATAGTATATTCAGTCTTTCTAACGTTCCAATTTTCAATAACTGATACTAGTAACAGTAACTCCTTATTAAAATATCCTGTGTTAAGATAAAATATCAGTTAGTTAAAAAACGAATGAAAAATTGGTGGTTTATAAACTACAAATATATCAAATTTATTACGAAATTTACTTTAACCAATCAGCCTGAAATGGCAACCAATTTTGTCAATATCCCCCATATCTATGGGGGTTGGCGCTAAAAACGTTTTAATGTGAGTCTCGTCGACTTCAAATGGGGCTATTTTCATAATCTGGAATTAGATTTAAAAATAAAAGATATATAATCTTTACATAGTCATTATTACTTAATTATGCAAACAATAAATAGATAAATAATTCATAGAATTTTTCTTGTTTTTTTTTATTTATGTATTCAAAAATTCCAAAAGTTTAAAAAAATCAAAGTATATTTATTGTCAAAACGATATATCACGGTTGAAAGGGTTGGGCAATTCTGTGTATACGAGTTTTTGGCGACCAATTGTCCAATTCGAAACTATATCATGTACGTAAATATAGGTTATTTGTTGTTGTTCTTTAAGTGCCGGCAGCCGTTTCAAAACAGGAGATTTCTAGGCAGTTAAGCTGCCTTATGCGAGCACCCTGGATTTGTGTGCTGCCAAATAAATGCTGAAATACGTGCCATTGTTATCATCTAGCTGGCTACTATATTATTTGTAACATATTGGACAGTTTTTTTTATACTTTTCATTCTGGATTACAAAAAAATATGACCAGAAAAACCTTAAATGATCGTCGATTTTCCCAAAATTTTGAAGTTGCACATAGGAAGCAGAGCACATAAGGAATCCTTATGTTGTTTATTATCCCCTGAGCGTTTGGCTAAGATGTCAAAAAACAAATGTATGAAATATCTAATCGCCGAAAATCTCTAAAGACAAGTAGTTAAGATTCCTAAAATTGCAAAAGTCGTAGGAGTATTGTTTGTCGTCAATGTCAATACGTAGTCAACTACGTATATAAGTTCAACAGATCACGTTGTTGGGGGCAATTTTGAATTTAAAAGAAGTCGAAATTTTCGTATCTTTTCAATTTGGACGCAGGAGGTCAAATTAAGCGGCTCCCCAAGGGTGACTAGGGTATAGAAATATGGTCACTTGGTCTTCTCCCGACCGGCAGTAAAACGCTTGCCGAAGTAGAGCGTCCGTTTGACTGTGCGGGATGTATCAAGTTCGCAGTCATGTCCGGTCAGAAGGGGGACGTTAAATCCGATGCCTCGTGTACCTCTTTTACAGTAACACAACTGTTTCGGCCAGCGAGGAGCGGAACCACTGGAAGGACAAGAAGTAAACAGCAGGTGAGAACCTGGACAGGTCAATTTGTTGATGTCTGTAACTTGGTTCAGTGTTTTTTTCGAATGGTGACCCAATGGATTCAAATTTTTCTCCGTTACAAAATGATTGGGATTTGTGTTTGCATTTACATTTAATTTTGTTAGTTTTATATTAAACTTATTTGTGTTTGTATTTTCTCGTTTTTATACGATATTTACTTGTTTTGCAGAATCACTGGGGTAAATGCAGTTTCGGTCATCAGCTTTATGAGAATGGCTAACGAATTTGTGATTGGTGTAGAGGAAGCGAAAAAGAAATTAAAAAAATACAAATTAAAGACCTTTATGGCGACAAACAATGCAACGTACATTATTGCAAAGTCCTAACTGAGTTACCTCGCTAAATATGTAAAACATAGGAGTGAAGTACATGTAAAAAAGAGCATCGTATATGCGTGTTTGGGGTAAGTACCAAAAGGTTCGCGAAAAGACAATGCAAACGTGTGGGATTATTTACTTTAAAAAGTCTGAATTTAGACAAATTTTAGTAGATTTTTTTTAAAGTGCATAGGGAAACAATGCATTAACAGACTTTTTAACTTCATAACTCTTTATAATAATACAAAGCTGGATCATAAAATGTATGTTGTCTGCTCTATGGTTGGGTAGTCGTGGCTTTAACACATTCTCCATTCCCTTTCTCAAAGGCGTAGGTCCAGTAAGACCGACCACATTTTGGCCCCAAAATATAGCAGTTTTACAAAGTTTTTAAAATGTAAACTTTCAGTTATTTATTGTACAGTAGAATGTTTCTGCTACATAAATATGTGCTGTTTTTGACATAACAATGCACATATTTCGAGTACTAGCACCATAAAGTCATGTTAAATTACTGAAACCTTCACAATTATAGCAATTTAGTTAAATTTTAGACGGTTTCCATGTAAAACAAAGTGGCAACATTCGTGTTCATCCTTAATATTGATTGATTGTTGGTTGTTTAACGTCCAGGGGCAAATGTTTCATGCATATTCAGGACGAGAACAATTAGCTTTTTGCCACCATCTCTTTCTTCAGGCCACTATGAATTTTCTCGTATAATTAGCTTTTTGCCACCATATAACTGTCCCCATACATTATTGGTATAATGCATTCAAAACAAAACCCCTCTCCAATACAATTAATCAAATAGCAGATTTTCTATATTGCAGATTATATATGGTACACGAAGAACTGATGGCATTGGCTTAACTGATGGTGAAAGAATAGAAAGACTGTGGTCCTATTTAGGAGGCTTTGCTAATATATCAGAAGAAATGTCCCCAGAAAACAGATGTGATCTACTTACTGATGCTCTGATCCACTATGGAAGAAAAATTAGGGACAAACAAGGTATGATTTATAAAATATTTCAAAGTAAGATTAATTTTTATTTTTAACACTTTATTCTAAGAGAATTGGTTAATAACAAATTTGTACTGACTGTGGCTAGTAGTCTTACAAATTAAAAAACTCGTACATGTGTCACATGTATTGAGTAATTTTGTTTTGGTATCCTCTCTTTGGAACTAAAATGTTATTTTAATTCTTTTGTTTTTACTGTTGATTTATTAATCATTTTACTACTGGCTTCTTTTGCTTGGTTTGCTTGTTGTGACTAGCTCAAGGAAAATCCTCCTACATCCTCTTCCTCTTCGTCATCTTCAAAAACATTCATGTCAAACATTCTGTCCTCTCTGCAAAAATAAACAATTGCAATTACTTTCATTTCCTTTCTAACAGTCATTTTCTACTCATTACCTAAAAAGAAACTACCAATTTTCAATTATTCTCACTGACAAAGAGACAACCTCAATACTACTGTAATTTGAGGAATTTAAGCCATTTGTATTTATGGCATTGCTTTAAAATTTCAAATTTAAGCTACACAATAATAAAATTTGCTCAAATAGTGAGGATTCCTCTAAATTTTATTTTCTCATAAATTATGGGGTATGTAAAACACAAGAAATGCCTTTTACACAATTATCATAACTGTTTGTTGAACTAGAGACTCTAAAAGTATGACTTGGTCACATGGTTTACAAAGCTGCCACCATATAACTGTCCCCATACATTATTGATATTATGCATTCAAAACAAAACCCCTCTCCAATACAATTAATCAAATAACAGATTTTCTATATTGCAGATTATATATGGTACACGAAGAACTGATGGCATTGGCTTAACTGATGGTGAAAGAATAGAAAGACTGTGGTCCTATTTAGGAGGCTTTGCTAATATATCAGAAGAAATGTTCCCAGAAAACAGATGTGATCTTCTTACTGATGCACTGATCCACTATGGAAGAAAAGTACATGTATTTAAGATATGTATCAATTTTTTTTTAAAGATGGAAGTAAGCTTTAACGGTGGGTGGCAGAAAAGGGGTACAGGATGGAATTATAATAGTAATACAGGTGATAACTTCTCTGGTTTTTTTTTTACCTGTATGAAAAGAAGAAAGATGTGGTATTATTGCTAAATTAAGACATCTATTCCCTATAAACCAAAACATTTAACTATTAACATCTATATGTCCCACCATGGTCTTGAACAATATTGCAAAGCAAGCTCTAATAAAATCAAATTAAAACAACTAAATTGTATCTTCTTGTGAGGCGGGATGTATAGAAACACAGACTCGTTAATTGTTATCTCTATAGAAGTCTCTCTTCACTAGCCTATTACCTGTCGATATATTTATTTTTGGCATTGCACAATTCATGTCTTCTCTGACTGTTTATGACGTTAAGATACTAAATCCCAGGGATGTGTTGCAGTTGATTTTAGTCTCCGATGCATAATTTTTTATTTTTAGTTGTTTTTTTGCTTTTAACTAGCTGTCAGTAATTGCGAGTACTCTCATCGTATTTTCTTGATAATTCGACCGGTTGATACTGTTTATAATGCTTTTTTGTTATTTTAAACTTCCCAAGGGTGACTGGGGAATAGAAACCTGGTCATTTGGTCTTCTCCCGACCGGCAGTAAAACGCTTGCCGAAGTAGGGCGTCTGTTTGGCTGTATCAAGTTCGCAGTCACGTCCGGTCAGAAAACGTTAAATCCGATGTCTCGTGTAGAGAATTCCACGCTCTCTGCACGTTAAGAACCCTTGCAACAACTCTTTGATAGGTCTGTAGGTGGCCTGTTGTAAGGCAAAATTTCTGTCCCTATCCAATATACTCTTATTTTCCAGTGGCAGTCCAAATTTCCCCGACCATCATCCCAGATGGCCTCTAATGTGACCAGACCTACCTATTGTATTTATGGTGAACTTGTTCTCGTCCTGAATATGTATGAAATATTTGTCACTGGACGTTAAGCAACTAACAATCAATCAATCTTATTCTATATTTATACGGATCTTGATTATTTGGAATATCTCAAAATTTCACTTCAATACTTCATCTGTATAAACTTCAAGATTTACCTGTATTATGAAAACCGGTTTGTTTTCTAAAGTGAATATTTTCGAAAGGTTAAGGATTATGTACCCTTGTGTTGCCTTAATGCTAACCTTATGGAAATTTTATATAAAATCCACAGCCTTTATCCTTTTTCTATCATATTTGGTAATTTGATGATCGATAGATATAGGATTATTGCATGCAGTGCTACCATTGATTTCTTTAAAACAAGTTTATTAATGTAGTTATTGGTTAGAACAAATAAAAATATGGACCAAATCAAGTACACCTTTTAGGGTGCGCTCGGTTTTAGTGACTCAGCACGAGGTATTTTGGAATTTACAGGTTGTTTAGAACTTTTTGCAAAAAATGAACACTAGCACATCATAGAAAAGCAAGTGAGTAATTTATGTTTCAAATTTTATAACAAAAATCTCTGTATTTAAAGCTGTAGATTTTCTATAAAAATCTTGTTTTATTTGCCCCAAAGTACTCTTTTTCTATTAAATGCAATGTAACAGTAAATAATAATGCTTTGCATCAAGTTTCCCCCTAGTATATGTTCAAAATGGCCTGTCTCTATTATGCATTATATCTGTAGTTTTGATACAATTGATGTTTGAAAATTCGTACCAAAATGGCTACAGAAGGGTACTTAAACCTTAACTATTTCGCAATGGTGTCTTGACATGGCTTTGTTTGGACTTGTTTGTTTGCTTTTTGTCCTTGAATTTGTGTCCCTAATATTTTATTAACTGTGCATTTGCATTCAGATATCGCCGATCAAATTTATTCGTTCATGGTGTATTAATTTACGTTTTTTGATTGAGTTAAGTCTGCCAATTGATATTTTATCGTGTGGATTTCTATGTTTTGATGTTATGCTATAGTTTCAGAAAAGGGACACGGTTTGGATCCATTTAAACGTTTATTTGGTGGCTATATGGAACGCATCTATCCCATCAAAATAGATACTAAAGATACAGTTAAGTCTGTTTCATATCTTGACTTACATCTAGAAATTGACCTACAATGGTTTACTTTTTTAAAATTGATATTTGAATGGAGCGTTGTCTCATTGGCACTCACACCACATATTCCTATATTTTTATACAAATTACCGAAACAAGTATCTAAACAAACTTGATTATGTATTGGCCCACGAATGTTTACATTATATCATCGGATTAGTTAGTGGACACAATTGCTGAAAATGTATGTTTTAAACTCTTTGATGTTTAAATTTTTGCAAAAATTACAACCCAGGGTTTACTTTTCGAGGCAAACGTAACAATATAACGATAGAACACTAACTCGACATTTGACCATAGGCTTTTTCCTCGAAACAAACATTTGTGGAATGGTGGATGGATTCATTGATTGCTTTATCGATTGATTGGCGGACAAGATTGGTTTTTTTGCAACAAGCAACGCACGAAGGTTTATCTTTTAAACCAAGGGACCGAAACCTGATGGATGGTCTCGCTTCGATATGTTGATGACCTGTGAGGACATCTCTATTTTGAAAGAATGAGTTTTGTTTTAGCAAGTTAAGATTCTATTTTTATAAATGCTTGCTTTGCTGTTTAGACACGGGAAGAATCATATTCGTTTTCTTATTAATGTTGGTCAATTCATTATTGAAAATCTGCATGCAAGATGGCACATTTCTTGTTAAAACTTGGTATCTTCCAATTCAGTTACTTGTAATGGCGTTTGTTTGATGATAAGTAAAAGAAACGTGCATCTACAACCTTTAGAAGCTAATCAATTAGGATTTGCTTCGTTATATTAAAAAGAGTTACATTTCGAGAATATATTTTACCTCTGTAATGCTCCAAGTCAAAATATTTTTATAAAATTTAGGCCAACAAACATTGAAGAAGAAACTTCAATCAAAACGGCAAAAACACCACCAAAATACCCAGTATGAAATAAGATTTACGCATCGGAGCGACACATTCCAGCTTACTGTTTACGAGTAAACACGTGTTGCATGCAATAAAATATTTGCCTCGTCATGTATTCCTTATTTCAAATACTTTAATGGGATTACTATCTGTAGTATCACATTGTCATGTTGGTCTTGTTAATGTTTCATCGGAGCCATGAGAAGTAGACAAATAGAAACGCAGGACAAAGGCGTTGACTATTATTATGCTCAAATTGCAAGACTAGTCTGTATTGCTAATTTGGATGCATATTTTGTACTTATGTGAAATACCTTTTGATTCAGACATAATGTAGACGATCCAACCTCCAATTATTCGAAGAATGAGAAATTAAGTATACCCCATAGAGACGAGATGCCTATAACAAGGACTGCTTCGTACACTGACACTCATACCTCATCTTATATATATATTGTGTGAAGATGTTCATTTTTCTCACAAATAAGAATATGCACATCATCTTCCTAAATATTGCAAACGGTGTTTATAGATATTAAGTCATATTAGCAAAAACAAACTCCATATTAAAATATATGGTCGCACTGTTGACGAAAGAGTCAGAAAAATACTAAGAACTAGGAAACTGCAGTTACATTACAAGTGTATATAATAATTATATATTGGTTTCTTTCATGACATAGTGCCAAGAACGAGAATGAACGGCGGATTTCCGTATAGGTTATACGAATAGGTGGACTTCTCAAGCATATAGGGTCACCAATTTGAGTGAGTTTTTCGTTTCTTAGTTTAGCTCTGTATAGCGAGTTTGTAGTGCTCGTTTCGTTTCCTTGGTGTATAAAGCCTTTTCGGTGATTGTAATTGTATTTAAGTGCAATTGCGATGTTAACGTGTTACTCGTTATAAAAAAAAATATAATAAAATGTTATCAATTTTAATTATCATTCACTGGCATCCTTTAGTCTGTTTTCTGTTTTTTTGAATCCATTCTGAAATTTAAAAATACCACATTTAGCACTTTATATCATCAATGTAACACATCTTCGACAGTTCGTACAACACAAAACTATATGAATTTGACATAAAAGTGATGAAAAAAGCATGTTTTATTTTACCTTGCATTTTAAGAAAAACAGTCACGTTTATTTTGATAATACAAATACTAAACTAAAGACGCGATATTCTCATTTTAAATTTGGAAAATGTCACAATAGACGCACTATTATATAGTCATTTACATTCTCATTTACGCATTTCTCACTGGTGCGTGATAGTTATAATATGCAAGATAATCAATATTTTTTTTCAAAAGTATTCCAAAACATTCTTTTTACAGATTTTGTTTAATAATTATTCACAGATACTTATTGACGCCATAACGATAAGTGAAGAGCAGTCTTGTTATTTTTCTTAACTAAACCGTTTCTGATGTCCGATTTTATGTGTAGAGAGAAACATATCGGACCAAAAGTAAAAAATACTTACATTTCTATAACCTTTTCTCTCCTCCTTTTGGCGCGAATATTTGTATTCTGTACAAAATTGGCCAGATGGAAAGACTGCCATTAGCATATTCTTGGGTATGTTGTAATACTCGTCCTCTACTTCTATTATATTGCTGAAATTCAAAAACAAGACCTATATTAATTTATATGAAATAGTATGTGCAAAACATTGCCTTTTATATCTCCTTTTTCACACTATTACATTTATTTTACTCCCATCGAGCTTTATCACGTTTATCTTAAAATCTAGAAAAAAAACATTATAGTTTCATAAACTTTACGTAGAAGTTTTATGGTCATTGCGGACGGCTTTTTCGTGAGACTTGGAAATTCCATTGTGTATTAAGATAAACAATTGAAAGTAAATATTTAACATTTTTCCTATATTATTGGTGGTCTTCATCTTCAAGGAGTGCCCAAATTTTTAATGTTTCTCTTAATAAATTGGGTTACCTTGAAGAAAACATTTAGGACAAATACTTTTGACATGTGTTGTACAAATGTAAATGATATTTAGAAGTTCAAAACCTTCCATCAATAGAAATACACAAAATATTGAATGCAAAATTTGAAACAGTAGGTCTTTGGTATTTCTCACTATATTTTTTTTTTCAATTTTACGGATATATTTTCTCTAGTGTTTCCGAAAAATTGTTTTAAAAAAAACTTTCGCTTAACTCGCATTCATTAAATTACACACTAATATTTTATGCATGGCAATGCGAAAGATATTGTTACTACCATGAAAATTAGCACTAAATGAAATGTTCTAGGGGAAATTCAGTTTGGAAACTTGAAATATTCCAGTAAAAAAAAAAATAATTTATTAAATTGTAAGCACAATTGTTTTGTACTAGATGCAAGCTTTAAAAACTCAAATTATCAAAGAAATTTAGCTTCAAATGAAATTAAAACCAATCAAACGCTCAAGCAATTCAAAAATTCTTAAAAGGGTCGGCACAAGTGTCGTGCGATACGTTAAGCTATTAAATTGGGCTTTGCTGGATTTTTTTTCTATGTGCAAAAACAAAATCTTTCTTCACGATAGCAATAAAATAAAATGACGTGCCGCCAGGGAAAACGTACCTTTCAAACGAAACCGACTCAACGATCCCGTCAATTATTCCAGTATCCTCTTCCCTGTCTTCCAATAACTGCAATACAAATTAATTTCTGCTTTACTAAATACTAAATCATATTTAAAAAAGATCCAATTCCTTGAATCAAGCTTTTGAATACATCAATCATATATATACAAGTCTAAATTGAAAACTACGTTCAAACCTATGATTGCGTTGGATCAAAACCGCAATTTTTATACGCGTGCATGTAAAACAAATTTCGTTGTAGAAGGGTCTAAATACAGCACAAACAACATTTTCCAAAAAGATGAAAAAAAAGGGAAAAAGTATATTTAAACCAAACGCATTTGACTAACAGGTCGAACAACTGATGTTCTTAAACCCTGCTGACTGCCAATTGCCAAAAAAAAATTGATCACAAGATGTAACAAAATGGATCTTAATATAAATTCAATACTAAACAGAAAACAATGAACTGGTGGCCAAGATGTTATGCCACAAACATAAAGTGTCAATATACTTTTTGTACACCAGATCCGGATTTCGACAATAAATGTCTCGTCAGTGATGTTAGGAATCGAAACGGTATTTTGAAAGCTATATAATTTACCCTCAATATATATTATATATAATACGGAGGTATATGGGGAGGGTGTAGATCGTGCGAGGGCTGTATATAGCCATGCAAGGTCGTTAAAATCGTCCGTCATATCATCAAACATGTTCAACACCGCCGTATTATTGCGTCTGTCCAAAGTAATGAGCCTCTTGCCGTTACAAGTTTTGAATGTTTTTAATGATTTTAATTTTTTTTTATTTAGAGTTTAGTATAACGTTCATTGTCGTTCTTCGTTTGATCAAAGGATAAAACTTAATGAAAAAAGATGAAAACGAATAAGTATACGAAATACCTCAAAGGTTGTTGACGGAGAGGCGTTATAGCATCTGCAGTCATGAAAATCATTGGTGGGGACAACACTTTTTATCCGGTAGATCTTTCCGGCCTGGAGATGGCAGCCACCAACAGTATCTGCTAGTCCATTTCAGGCCGTCAACTTGGCTGTACGGCCATTATACTTGAGGTTCATTTCTCGCCTTTTGGAGCCATTGGCTATCTGTATTTCCCCTATCTACAATTCATGAATATTTAAGTTAACTTAGTTGGAATCAACTGTCCATCTCCATTCAATTGTAAAAGGTTATTATAGTATCAGATGAAAATAAATGTATATACTTTTTATAGTTTCTTGATTTAGAAAAAAAATGTATAACATTGGAACTAAAAGGGTTGTTATCACTTTATAATCACAGCGAACATTTGAAAGATTGGGATTTGATTTTGTAACTACTAGCAAAAATTGTCATATATACACTCAAAATACGGGGAAATTATCGAGAGAATAAAAATAGCATTATTGATACGAAAAATCAAAGCTGTGGTTAAAATGTTATTTTGCACAGAAGGCGTTTCAAACAAAAGATATGTTGCGTAGAAGAATACTATTGTAAAACTGATAGAATATAAAGTTGAAGAATCTCATTTCTCTGGATTGAACAATATATGTACATTTATGTTGGTTACTGTTATTCGTATTATAGCATATTTGGCTAACATATGATTAAAATATGTTATTTTCTGTGGATATTACTCTGAAATAGTCGGTTTATATTGCGACTTAAGTAAAGACATATCGACTTTTAATACATACACTTGTAATGCCAACTTTCTCCAAAAAAATTCGGACCCCGTTGGAAATGGATGCCGCTTGGTCTATTGTATACACTGGGGGTTAAAAAAATGTTCTTTCAAACCCACCTCAGTTTGGTTGAGGGGACTACTTGTTTTCATTATCTGAAATAAGGAATTCGTGATGCAGTTTGTTACTATTTCATGGATATTGAAACTAATGTACTAGTTTATCAAACAATGTAAAAGAGATGTGTAATTTATATAAATTCATATTTGATTCTTTTAATTTGAACACCGAAATGCTAAAATAATGCATATGTATTACTACAACACCTTCTGCTATGATGTCACATGTGTTATGTTTGTAATTATGTATTATTGATATTTATACAATATAAATGTATACCTATAGTTTACATATAGACTTTGGTAATTTATATTACTAGTATCGTCTGCCTATTTTGCTTCAAAATCTGTAAGACTTCAAAACTTATTTCTTTAATTTCATATAAGGGTAGACCTTACTTTTTATAAAATGAATATATATATATATAAGGTTGATTGTCTAGGCACTTTATATATATATATATATATATACAATACATATAAACAGGTAATTACAAGTTGTTAATGAAATTTGCAAAACATCATAAACAGAATATTTGTCCCCTTTATGCAAAGAATAGGTTGTTTCTTTCGTAAACCGAATATTTAATGTCCCCTTTATGCAAAGAATAGCTAGGTTTTGTTTCTTTCGAAATTTTTCAACTTTAACTTAAACTCTAGATTCCCGTCATGTCGTTCGGGACTTAAATTTTCAACTTTGAATATTTCTTTATACAACTTACAACTGTGTCCGGCCTAATCATATAGCCGTATGTTGTGTCATAATGTATTTTGATAAACTTTATCTGCTCGTCTCTGTTTAACTGCGGGGCTTTTTTTTCTTTAAAAGTTGCTATCTGACATATTTTGTTGTCAACTATTGCCCATACTGTATATTTAACGGATTTCCCTTCAGGGGAGAATTTACTTCTGACTGGAAAAGACACCACGTCTTCCAGGATATAGGCTTTGACACTCTGAAATAAAATAAAGTTTTCCTAAAACTTTTAAAAACAGAATGGGACTCAGTCAAACAAGACACAATTAAATGTTAAACAGAAATAGTTTATGACTTGAAATAGATTAATTTCAACTTATTTCACATAAATTGAAGATAAATTAAAGAAGCAAAAAATATTATTAAATTGGCGAGGTTGGAACACGCATTTCTATTCTGCGTGTATTGGGAGAGCAACAGCCTAACCATGACGCCATCAACTCGTGTGTATAGAAGAGTTTAAAGTAATATTTATATATGAGTCAAACACGCCGTGACACAATAATGCTAAAAAGCAATACGTCAACAAGTGAAGAAACAAACTGAAATCTACTTACGCTTTTTGCTGCTGCTTCGTGTGTTCTAGGCAGAGAATGAGAGGCAGAATTTGTCTGTAAAAAAAGAATGAATTGTTAAGAAATGTTATTGTTAAAACTTATAATGTATACAAAGTTGTATTTACATCTTGTGTTAATAAAAAAAAAACAACACCGAATCGTAATGGACAACAATGAGAATTTTTACCAATCTTGTTTAATGAAACGTGTAAATACAAAATACAAGAAAGTATAAGATGTATATATGCAAATGACATTACGGAATAATTAGAATATAATTTATCCAAATATATACATACGTCTTAAACTAGTATCCATTTAAGAATCATTCGAAAATAAATCAATATATGGCATTCATATTTTTTTTTTATATCAAATAGATTTAATTGATTAAAAAGTCGAACACACAATCAATACTTTGCTATAAAAAGTAACCTTAATAAACCTACAGAAAACTCCATGCGTTAAATAATTACACTTTTAGACATAATTTGCTAACTTACGGGTCTTCCGGCATCCATGCTCTGAACTTTTCCAGGCGAGATTGGTGGAGCTGAGTTTGTCTGAAAAAGAAAAAGATAAAGTGTTACTTGGCCTGTCTAGCTGGGCTCTACGTATACCCCTAGGGTTATGTATGTAAATATGTGTAGATATTTACCTTATGGTTTAGTTTCCTACAGGGATTTATCTCGTCTATTTGTAGATAGGTTTATATCGTGATCATCCAGGTCAAGAAGAGGCTGTATTCGGTCAAGCGTTACTCTTGTATCATGTCTCCATTCGGGGCTCTCCAGTCTCTACCAGGCCATACACGTCACCATTCGGGTCTCTCTGCTCTTTACCAGTAGATCACACCAGACAGGAAACCCCCTAGAACTACAGGGCAATTACACAACACCCCCCTCCATCTTAAAAAGGAGGAACGTTCCAACAAGGAACACTAGAGAACTTATAACTCCCCTGGATAAGACTGGCAACGTCTTTTACTAACTCAAGCATGACACAAGGTTTCTTTAAAAAATAACCACCCCCCTGAATCTAGGATATGGATTCAAAAATCATTTAACTTCCCTAAAAAATGAAGGAACTAAACAGCAAAACTTAATAGATTCGTAACATTTCCACAATATGGGAACAATGGGTAAACCTACAACTTAACAGCTTATTAAAAAAAATTAAAAAAATATCCTACTCTGACTTTCTTGGCCAAAAGAAATACTAAATACTACCAGTTAAAAAAACACAAAATTTTCAATCAACTACTGTCCTCAAGACAAATTCAATCCGCCCTAAATTTCCAATTAATTACTGCTACACAGATTATTTCCCCTAAGACAAAATATACAAAGAAGGCAATACTCCCAAATTGGGATAACAACACATGACCATTAAAAGTTGACCTATGGTCCAAATCCCACCATCACCAAATTAACTCCTACACTACTTATACTAATATTTACATTGGTCATGCTGGTAATACCAAGTCCTGTCGGTTGATCTACTTCCAACGAATTTTACACTGTACATGGGATGTGAGGCGAACATTTAAAATTTCTAATTGTTATAACTATATACTTCCAACAGTTATTTCATTGAATATAATTGTCCATATTTCACACTGTCCAATCACGGTGTTATCTGTATATTTATAAATCCACACATCTTCTATTAATCCATAGTTCCAAATACATAATTAACTGTCCCTTCACATGAAGATATATAAAAATAATGTCACATATAAAATAAATGGTCGATACTAACACAGAAATGTTCCTCATTTTTGTTATGATCATATAATTCATTAGGTTAATCTCACATCCCGTAGCTGTTACACATAGTAACGCCCATCAAGGGCCAGCTGTTGAGCTGTCCTAGATTTATCTTTACAACTTGGTTGAATCTAGGAAGCGGACCTCTATGGTTGGTCTAGGCGGCTCCATCTCCACTATGTCTCGTAACATTATCAAAGGATCAATCAATGTCCTGGAAGAAAAGTGTTGCAGCCCCATTACCCAGGAACCGCTCCTCGGCCAGAGTCCTCAAATTGTCCAAAGAGTGAACCGGCACCATTCTTCTTATGCTTCCCCAGACTAGGAACACGATACACCTATCCCCAGGATTCTGTCTGACTTCCTTCTCCTGAAGATGCTGTTCCTTGGACGATACATTTCCCTCTAATATCTCTGCCTTAGAGGATGTAGCTACCTCTTACGTTTAACCAAAGCCCTACGTTCTAGTACCTGTAAATAAACACCAAAACAGGCATTTCTGATGTACAGTAGTTGTCGTTTGTTTATGTAATTTATACGTGTTTCTCGTTTTTTATATAGATTAGACCGTTGGTTATCCCGTTTTAATGGTTTTGCACTTGTAATTTTGGGACCCTTTATAACTTTTTGTTCTGTGTGAGCCAAGGCTTCGTGTTGAAGGCCGCACATTGACCTATAATGGTTTACTTTTATAAATTGTTAATTGGATGGAGAGTTGTTTCATTGGCACTTACACCACATCTTCCTATATCTTTTTCAATATTATAGAAAAGTTCCCCGAACTTATGCCTAAAATGTTGTTATCCATGAACATGTAAGTTAGTGTGCATATGTGCTTGTTCATTAATAAATTTCTATTGATTGATAACATTTTAATTTTCTATTGCGTTGGATCTATTCGGTGTGGCGTTGCTTATGTTATCCCCAAGATAAAAAAAAAATAACAGTAGGAAACAGCAACAGAAATTCAAAATTTGTCGTCAGAAATCCATCTCTGAAAGAATGAAGGAAACGAAATGCAATGCCTAAGAAAATAGTAATCTCCCAAATACATTTACAGTAAAATTACTTTCTGTCGTGTTCACTGTTAACGGAACTATAAGAGAAATGTCACAGGAATGGTCATACATGATAATGTCAAGAGGTCTAAACTAATTACCATTAAACTAGATGCTGTTTAAATCTAGCTTCGTTAACAGTTTACACCATTTAGGGATTCGAAGGAGAACACTGAAAATATGGATTTCAATAAATGGGACATGAAGAAAACACATCTGCTAAACTTTTAAAGACTTCAATATTTAAGGTCTTTCCTCTACGCGAGGAAAGACCTTATTGTTTTTCTAATGTTTTTTTTTGTTTTTTTTTTCTTTCAGCATTTTTTTGGCACGCCCTCCTACCGCTTCTATTTAGAGTTATCAATACCAAAATTGAACCATCGCTAGACCTCAACATGAACTTTTTAAGAAGATAAAAATGTTATTATATTTAAGTCGTTTTTAATTTTTTTCACGTTATCTTACTGCTGTTCATTTGACCCATTACAAAGTCAACTACAAAAGCCTCAGATTTCAATAAGTAACAGGATGTTGTCCTTTTATTCAAGGAAATCGAATGTGTCGAAATTATTTTAAGCATCATACCTCCTGATCAAGAGAGTTCACTGACCTATGACTTTGAAATTGAGGTCAAAGGTCATATGTTCTAATTTTTTTAATTTTGCTTGTAATCTATATTCAAAAGAAACTGTAACAGTAAATGATATAATGTGTTTTCCAAATAGTTGTTTACGATAAGGCGCAACTTCAACTCATTTAAGTCGAAGTGTTGGTCAACCCTTAAAAGAGTTTTCTCCCTTTTTGTATTTGAAATCTGTTTTTCTCCACAACAATACAAGTGATTGACCTGGGGTCTTTTGATTTGAGATCACTGACCAATGACCTTGAAATTGAAGTCATTTGACATCCTAGATGTTGCCCTTTTCTGAAAAATCTCTCTGGTTTATTATTTAACAATCAAGTTTTCTGCATCTACCTATTAATCTTATTTTTTATATCAGTTTGAGGTATCAAATAACATCGACAAGGAGTGATATTTTCTAACATTGTTTTAATATTTCATTCTTATTATCGAGGTGGAAAGACCATTGATTGTTCACTGAAGAATTGGTTTTTAATAGACAATAGACAATATTTTATTGGCACAAACGCATTTACAATCAATGGTAATGACCGAATGGATAAACAATTTGCTATACATGGTAGTAAAATACAAACAATTATATATATATATATGTAAATAAACGATTAAAGGTATAATGAAAATCTATTACACTAGATTACTTCTTGCATTAAAACAATTTGTTACGAAAGAGGAAGATAATTTTAGTGCCTTATAAGATGTATTATTAAGTATAAGATTTATTATATTTTTATCACACAATGTGGTTACACTTTTTCCTGTAATATTAAACATTTTTAATACAAAAGACTCTCTAATACTGGAGTAACCGCTACAGTGTAGCAACATGTGCTGTTCATTTTCAATTTCGCCACTTTTACAGATTTCACAAATTCTTTGATCTCTGGGCATTTTTAAATATCTTCCTCTTTCAATGGCAAGGTTATGAGCACTAACTCTTAATTTACATAATGATGATCGATCTGATCTATTTTTTAAAGCATCAACATAACCTGCCCGTTCATTAATTTTGTAGACACTCTGGAAAAAAATTAATTTAGGAGATTCTGAAATATTTGCATGTTGTTCCTGAAAACCCTGATCAGTTAGTCTTTGTTTTATGAAACCAAACAGGGGTTTAATAGTAAGGTTATCATTTGACAAATAAGATAAACCTAAGTTTTGAATAATAATATTTAACCTTTTAACCCATGGGTTGCTTTTTTTTGTAGCATTATATATTTGGTGAACTAAACTTCCTTCTGAAGTGATTAAATGATCCCAGAATTTAATGCTAGATAACATTATCCTATTTTTCAATGGCAGTCTTGCAAGTTCGGAACGACATGCATCATTCGAGGCCTTACAGTGTACTCCCAAGATTTCTTTAATAAATTTTATATGCAACTTTTCATAGGCATCACTGTCTTTAAATGTCGAAATAATCCCCCAGATTTCACTACAATAAAGGAGAATAGGGGCTACTAAGGAATCAAAAAGTTTTTCCAGAAGTTTACAAGGGTTATCTAATCCTATTGTTTTCTTTATTTTAAAATACGCTTTCCTAGCTTTTTCCATAAGCGAAGTGATGGCGACATTAAAACTGCCATTATATCTAATATTAATACCCAAGTAACAATAAGTATTAACGGTCTCTAAGGATTTGCCATTATAATAAAAATTCGTTCAGAAAAGACTTTCCGTTTGAATTAAAAACCATTACTTTTGATTTCTCTGTATTGACTTGCAATTTCCAAGAAGAGCAATAATTACTTAATGTATTGAGACAATTTTGCAAACCCTCTTTGATATCAGATAATAATACAATATCATCTGCATACAAAAGTGCATTTAATGAAACATCACCAACTACAACTGGATCTGCATTGATATTTTCCAAGTCTTTAAGTATGTCGTTTATAAAAAAATTAAAGAGAAGAGGACTCAATACATCTCCTTGTTTAACACCACAGTTTGATTCAAACGATGGACTAAGACCATTAGAAAATTTAATTCTACTTGTTGTATTAGAGTACATTGAAAATATTATATTAAAAATATGTTTTGGTACATTACTTTGTAGTAGTTTATGAAATAATCCTATTCTCCAAATTGTATCAAACGCTTTTCTGAGATCAATGAAAGCAGCAAATATTTTTTTGTTTTTGGCTTTATAATTGCTGACAATAGATTTTAAGGAAAAAATGTGGTCTGCAGTTCGACTATCTTCTTTAAAGCCAATCTGGTTATTACTTATTAATTTGTTTACATTTATATGAGCAAGTAATCGAGAGAGGATTATTTTATTAAACAATTTTCCCAGGTTTGAAGTAATGGATATCCCTCTGTAATTACCAGGGTCACTTTTACTTCCCTTTTTATGTAGGAGTACTAAAAATGATTCATTCCAAACTTTTGGAAAACTTCCATTATTCAAAATTAAGTTAAATAACTTTTGTAATGGTTTTGTTAAGACTGATATTCCATTTTTCAACATTTCATTTGAAATAAGATCAGTAGCTGTGCTTTTCCCATTTTTAAGGGACTTAATTGCCTTTACAATCTCACTTGTTGTAATGTGTTCCTGAAAGTCATTAGCCCTGTTGTTTTTTTGAAAATCATCAAATAATGTTTCAAAATTTTTGAGAATTTTTTCTTAGAATGGGTTAAAACTCTCGTCCGTTTTGTTTAGTTTTTTAAAATAGCTGATAAATTCATCTTGTGCAAACTGTACAGAATCTTCATTATTACAAGATTTACTTAGTTTTTGTAGAAGATTCCAAAATGTTTTAGGATCTTTATTAACATTTGCACTTATCTCAGAACATATTTTATTTTTGTATGATCTTTCTGCCTTTTTACAAGCTCTTCTATACTTAGAGCGGCAGGAGTAAAAAGATTTTCTGTAAGTGTTATTATATGGAAATTTGTTAACCAGTTTTTCTTTTAACTGTTTTACGCAAATCATTACAAGAGTCTGAAAACCATGGCTTTCTTTTAGATTTTATTTTTTTTCTATTAGGCATTTTGTTTACTAATTTTGCTGATTTTTTTGCGCTTTCATATAAAATTGATGTTAATGATTGTACAGCTGAATCACTGCTTTTAAAGGAATTATTTGTAAATAATGCTAATTTAGTTTTATTTTCTTTACTGGAGATATCCTTCACATATGCCTCTATGGCTCCAGGTGACCAAATAAATTTTCCTGGAAGGGGATCCAGTTGTGTTTGGTTAACAAATTGCAATTGAGTTTGTGTCAATAAAATATTTGTATCTGCATAAAGTACAACCTTTTCATTTAAAAAAAATATTAAAAATACCACATTTCCAATACCAATTCAACAATTACATGCATACATATTACCTTAAATTAGGGTAAAGCAAAGTAGTCTGGAGCTTTTTAAAATCATAAAACTTGTGACTACTACTCTCCCATGTATTATTGATCGAGTCAACACAGATATGTCTTTACAGTGCAGTGTGTACCTGACATGACAATTATATTTTGTACGTCACACAGGTCAAATAATAAATTTGTTGTTTATAGTATTGACAAACAAATATTTTATTTCAGCCAACAGTACGTACTGTGAGAAAACAAGTCTCTTCCTTCAAGTACAACAGGTGCATCAGTGGTAATTCAAAAAGTCACAAATAATTTTTTTAATATGACTTCAAAAATAGAAAATGTGTTGGTCTTTTATCAATTCATTTATTGGTATTGTCACAGAACATAAGTTCCGCCATAGAATCAAAAGATCAAACCCCAAGGGTGACTGGGGTATAGAAATATGGTTACTTGGTCTTCTCCCGACCGGCAGTAAAACGCTTGCTGAAGTGGGGCGTCCGTTTGGCTGTGCGGGATGTATTAAGTTCGCAGTCACGTCCGTCAGAAGGGGACGTTAAATCCGATGCCTCGTGTAAAGAGAGTGCCACGCTCTTTGCACGTTAAGAACCCTTGCAACAACTCTTTGAGGGGTCCGTAGGTGGCCTGTTGCAAGGCAAACTTTCTGTCCCTATCCAATATACCCTCATTTTCCAGTGGCAGTCCAAATTTCCCCGACCATCATCCTAGATGGCCTCTATTACAACAACCTACCTATTGTATTTATTGTGAACTTGTTCTCGTCCTGAATATGCATGAAATATTTGCCACTGGACGTTAAGCAACCAACAATCAATCAATCAATCAAATTGCGAATTTTAGGTCGGTCTACAAAGTAGATAATTTAACTGTACATGATATATAACTTTATACAAAGAAAACAATTCAGTTCATAATAAAATATTTACAAATACAGTTCATTTATTACAATATCAACAAAAGAAATGATAAACATATAAGAATTAATAACTGACGAATGTCAAGACACGGCATACATTTCATTCACAAGTCTGGAAGTTTTGGAATCCAAATGACCCCATTTTCCTCAGCATACAACAGTGGGGCTGAAAAAATTTTCTCAGATACATTTCCTCAGCATACAACAGTGGGGCTGAAAAAAAATTCTCAGATACAACACAATGTGGAAAATTCCTGCTCGTTTTCACAAAATAACAGCTGGAACCAGTATCATATTACCTAGATAACCAAACCAGCTTCTAAAGGCAAGATCTTCACCACTACAACTGAAGAAGAGCGAAATGGATCCAACACATTTATTAAACAGCACCACAGACCCTCGTTCCTTTTTGTGTTTCACTCTCGATGGTCGAATCTCGGTAACTAACTTCTGGTGTTCTTGCATGGTGGAAGGTTTTGATGAGTGGGGAAACGGGTCTTTCCTTGAAGTAGGCATGTATGCCGAGTAATTCCACTGGAGAGGCATGACGTGAGACTGGGTTATATCGACCGGGATATAGACTGCTCTCTACGCACTTGACTGCGTTCTTCAGTGGTTCCAAGAAACCACTGTGCTCCAACATGGAGAGTAATCATTGTACATAAAAAATTAAAAAAAATGAGAGGTAGAACTTAAGTATTTCAATGCGAAAATATTTGTAACACTTTCCAAATTTGATATGACATACTTTTGTCAAAAACCATTTGTTCAGTAGATACGAAAATGATGGACTCTAGCAAAACAAAACCACCGACCTAACACCAAATCAGTTTCACATTTCTAGTTCCTCTTCGACTTAAAAATCATTCTGTACTTTTAATTCTTTTTTAAGAGGTTGCTATATCATTTGAAATTAATTGTTTTTATTCTAAATTTGAATGCCATTTAGCAAAAGATATAACTCATCAATTATTTAAATGTGTTCTTGTCTACTATGTATCAGTCAGTGTATTGCTCTTTTCATAGCCCTGTTTTACGATTATGCTGTACTTCTTTTAAATATATAACGCTGGCTACACACTTCACATTCAATTAAAAAGAAATTGGGTTACAACCCAAACATACCTTCATTTTTTCCACAGCACTGACTTCTTGGTGTTGGTTGTTTGATATTGGTTATGTCAATGTATGATTGAACCTCTCATATGGGAACATCCAAAAGTTCTTTATTAATATTTACTTGGGTCATAACTCATTCCAAAAATTGTTTTATAGAACTTATTGCCCATATAAACCTATAATATGAATTTCAGAAAAATCTGGCACGAATTGTGTACATAAGAGTATTCATATATTTATTATTTCCAAGAGGCATTAACTCTTTTAAAAAAAAAATTTCAGCACAGATTTCCAAATCATCAAACCCATTGCTGATATAGGCAAAATTTGTATACACGAAAGCAACAACAATGCAATTATCCATATAGTTAATGTTTACAAGGGGCGTTACTCATAAAAAATAATAAATTGCCACTGATTTACAAACTTGACAAAGACCCAATTTCCATATCTATTCAAAATAATTCGCTGAAAAGGATAATTGTGAAGTTAAGTGTTAAAGAAAAAATATTGTTTTTTAACAGCATGTCCCTTTGAGATCACTATTAATGTCACATAAATTGTAAGGAGTTCCATAGATATAATAACCCGTTTCCCTGCCCTCTCCAAATGACTTCACAAAAAGTTTAATTTTAAAGGAAAATGTATTACGTCCCTTTGAAAAAACTTAAACAAAGTTGATTGTGGGAAATGTTTGACACATATTTTGGATTTCGGCATTTATGAAAGGATTTAATACTAACTGTGCAGGTGATCTTGTGTAGCTGGTTTTTTGTTTTAAGAAAAAAGATGTCGCAAATGGTGGTTATGTTCTTAAAACACACAAAAATAGAAACAAACATTGGATAATGTGCCTGTTTTTTAAACCATGTTTACAAGAATGTTTTAAATCTACATTTGTACCTGCATTTCTGCTCTTAGTTCGTGACTTCTCTGGGTCGGGCGTGTAATATCATCACGAACAATATCAGTTATCCTTTGGATAGATTGTCTCCCAAATCTATATCTGGAACGAAGCTGCTTGTCTGTCAGATCATTTAGGGTAAGTAGCCTTTCTCTATACTTTCTATGTGCCAATAGTGGCCTTATATTACCAGCAAGGTTGCCGAAAAGCAGCATGTCTTCCATATTTAATCGATATTTAAATATTTAAAATTACCCCTTTGCCACTTTTTAAGTAATAAACCTTTAATAAACCTTTGTGCAGCTGGAATAACGGTTACTTTTTGATTAACTATCTTGAGACATGATTTAATTATAAACTCTTTTTTAAACAGAGGTAATAGATGCACACCTTTTTCTAGACAAAAGGTAAATGTTTTCTGTCGTTGTAAAACATTGTAACGCCACACCAATTTGATTCTTTGTTCGACGGACCCGCCCTACCTATTTTTGTCAAAACAGATTTTTCTATATTCCCCCTTCCCGCATCCGGAAATGTAATCATGTCCATTTCCCGCACCGTTTTCAGTTTGTAAATATTATAAAAAGATATCAACATTTGTTTTTAAAATCACAGTCTTGCCGGTATAGAACGATTTTAAATATTAAAGCACCCCACCAACTGTGTAAATATCTATGAGAATATTTGTTTTAGCATTAAACCTATTTATCCAAAGTAGGAGTGCTCCGAAATAAATTTATTAAACTTAAAACAGCGGAAATATCTGTAAGGAACACAAAATTGGTTCCCGTTCCGCTTTACTTATATTCCCTTTCAAAAAATGATCGTTGTTAGAATAAAGTTAGTACAAAGAACTTCTGAAGGATTTGCCTTCAACTGCAATTATATTGTATGCTGGCGAAACAAAACTATCCATAGCCGCTTCATGTTTAAGCACCTGTCCTGATTGATTCAGGGGCCTGTCGTTCAGCAGTTACCGTTTGTTGGTGTTGTTCATTGGTATTTTCCCGTTTGGATATATAAATTAGATCGTTGGTTTTCCTGTTCGAATTGTGTACGCTTATAATTTTGGTTTTTTTATAGCTTGCTGTTAGGTCTGTATCAAAGCCCTGTGTAAAAGGCCGTACTTTGACCTGTGTTTAATATTATCAGGTTGAGAAAAACCCTCCCTCAGACAAGGGATCATTTTACTGATGTAGAAAAGAAAAAGAAATACCAAAGATTTGTATAGTTTTTCTATTCAAAACCTTTGAAAACTTAGAATTATTTACTCAAACAAAGAAGAGTCACATCATATTTTAAACAACTTTTTCTAAAAGAGGGGTCCACTTATTTTGAATATTATTCAACTGTTAAAAGTACATGTGTTAAACATGGTTAAAGTTCAGGAATATTACAAAATGTTTTGACCATTTAATACCAGATATATTTATAGTTCTTTGAGAAAATATGAGCCCTTTTGTAGAAACAAATATATTATAACTTATATTGATCCCTCATAATACATGTAAAAGGGATATTTATAACATTAAGGGGTTGCCCCCAAACTGATTATGACTTGGGTGGAGAATTGTCTCATTGTCAGTCACACATACATAGACCAGATTTAATTATTTTGGACATTTGATTTTGATTTTTGATTTCCCTTTTTGAATTTTCCTCGGAGTTCAGTATGTTTGTGTTTTTACTTTTTATTTCTTGGTGAACAGGAAACAATATTTCAGAAATTAAAGAAATGTCAAAGTACAAGTGATAAATCAAGTTTCAATATTGTCCAAACCTACTAATTTATGTTTGCAAAAAAAATTACAATCGCTCGCCTTTACTTTTCAAGCTTCGCCTCAAAAATTTGCAAATTAGATATTTTTGTATTAAAATTTTCATATCGCTCGCTCGCCCCAAATTTTGGAGTCCAAATATCCGTAGACCAAGAAATTAAATTGCTGTGGCCTAAAGCTGATTTTTTTCTCGATTAATGGCTTAAGTGAAACTTTCCAATCTCCAGAGTATTTTTTTGTAAAGGTTCTTTCTTGCTTTGCCACAAGGCTAATATATTTACAAGTTAGCTTCTGAATGATCCCGGCATACGTTGTATTAAGTTAAACATATATCATTAGACTTTCACAATCAGTTAATTTGAGTTTTATTGAATTGGCTTTCACTTGTTTATATGCGTTTGGTGCGAAGGAGTAATGCTTCTAGCCGCAATGAAATTTTAAGTTACTGCTACTAGTTATGTTGTTCACCTTTCTGTCAAGTTAAGCATGTTCTTAAAACAACAGATTGCAAATGTTGTTTGTAAAACATGAAGGACTCTTCTGCTATTAAAGGAAGAAGGGTCCCGACGGCCTAAACTAAGTCAATAAAAATGTAACTTTGTAGTTTTATTGTTACAAAATATATTCACAATCTGAAATATGAAAATCAAGATATATAGTCTTAACCTTTTCAGCTCACCCGACCTGTGAGCTATTCTCATCACTTGGAGTCCGTCGTCCGTACACTTTTACAAAAATCTTCTCCTCAGAAACTACTGGGCCAACTTTAACCAAACTTGGCCACAATCATCATTGGGGTATCTAGTTTAAAAATTGTGTAGCGTGACCCGGCCAAACAACCAAAAGGGACGCCATGGCTAAAAATAGAACATAGGGGTATATTTATTTATATAAAACTATGAATGAACCTGTAGGATTTGAACTGTATATAATTTGTATTCTTTTTTGAAAAACTCCATAAAAAATCAAGAAATTTGATTTAACCTATAGACTTAAAACGGGTCAGTACACGGCTTTAGCAAATATTTTTCCTTATTGTGGCCTTACCTGAGATATTTCCTATACATATGTTTTCCTTAAGGAACAGATAACTTGACTGATCTTTTGTCAAAATATTGTAACCAGGACAGTAAGACAATGTACACAGTTTTCCACAGCTCCAACCTAGTCCAATCTTTTGTCTGTGGTTAAGGCATACAGTCAGGGTTGATATTTCCTCCAAGAAAAGCCCTCCCCGTAGTTTTATCAGCTCTCCCTCATTTTCAACTGCGTTTTGGTTAATGTGGAAGTATGAAAGATGTGAGATGATAGATCTCTTACATGACAGAACATTATCTGGTACTTTGGAATTTGGTCCACAGGAAATATTTGCTCCTCCAACTGAGATGCTAAAAGAGAAGGATGTGATTCTGAAAGCTAAGAAATATTTACATTAATAAAAAGACATGCATGTTTATAGATACAAGTTTGAATATGAAAATAAGGAGATTTCCAATGTCCCCTGTTTTCGTCTGATTTTATATTTCCAAGGGGTATGAAAAATATTTGAAAAAAAAGTTGCTCTTTTCCTAATGTCTAAGACATTTATAACCTATATTGTGTCAAAAATTAATTCCAGGCTCCTGGCATCAGATGTGCATTTATATATATATTTACCTTCCTAAAAGATGCAATAACTTTACCACGGGAGCCATTCATAGGCTTTTAAATAAGATTGATTGATTTCAACTGACAGGATGGTTGGTTATATTTTATTTGAAGTAAGTGATTTACAGCCTAATAAATATTCAATAAATAAAAAGATGCACAGTTAAGTACCCTTTATTATCCTCTTCCAATGTCTGGTCATTGTCTATGATTTTGGAACAGGTACTTGGGCTATCAGCTGTGGAATATACATAAACAAGTTGTTTATCAATCTGGCAGAGCAAAATTTGTGTGAACCGCTCAACATGTGTATGCAGAACATATAAAAATGTAGAAATCATAAATAGTCTCACTTTTTTTTTCAAAAAATACAAATGTGCTATGTTTTGGTACAGATATATACTATACGTTTCCTTTGACATATTAAAATATTTTTGAAGAAAAATAAACAAATCATATTCTTGTAAAGTAATTTGTCATCTGTTAACAGGTTTTTAGCCTCCTCAATTAACAGGTCTCTGACTGTCCTGCTTTGGCCACTGTTGTTTAGGGCCTTTTTGATGTTATCCATGTCAACTTTATGATACTACAACAATTCGCAATTCACAATTACTTTCATGGAGTTAAAAAGTCCTTGGAGCATTTTCAATAAGTTGCAATTTTATTTTGCCCCCAATTATGCATATGCAAATGATGATAAACTTAAAAAAAGAATCCAAATTTACAGGTTGATACCAATGTTATTTAGTTTTACAATCCTAATTGATTACTTCAGCTGATATAATGAGGAATTTATCTAACAAAAATAAAGAGCTCTAAAATATGGTCACTTGGTCTTCTCTCGATAAATGATTAAAGTCACAGTAACATGGCTATCATAAATTGTAATTCTTGGAGTAATAGTTTGATTAAAAAACTGCAGTCTTGTCAAATGAAAATTAATAAAATCACTCAATCTGGTGTGCAAAGTGTGTCTTTTGCATATATGTGTACAGAATTGACAAAAGATATATGTGTTTATTTTTTGTTCTAAGGAGAATAATTTTGAGGCACAACTGGATTAATTGGAACTGTGGTGAGAAAATTGCAAACTTCATATAAAATATGCAATTCACCAAAAATACAAATTGTGAAATGTGAGTGGACGTATGACTTCATGTATAACGAGTAGTACTTAGTTCAACTCTACTGTGAATGAGTTTTGCTACACATGTCATCATGATCATACAGGAAAAAAATATCCCTTAACATTTTGGCACCGACTTTAAACATAGGATGGATACTATAAAGTACTTGGTACTTATTCTGTCTCTTTAGCTTTTCCAAATATACCTGAAACAAAATATATTCATGTTAATGTGTAAAATGACAAATTAATTATTGAAAAATACAGCTAGGGAACTGATGCGAAAAAACACTATACCTTTACATACATTGTTGGTTCTTCAATCACCGTTGACTGTCGCATCATGAACGTTCCATATAGTTGGTGGAAACATTGCTGAAGTCTGGCGCATTAGTATACAAAGACATTGACATGAAGCTGCGTTGCGTCAAAATAATCAAGGCTTGCTTCTGGTGGGTAATCTGGAAACAAGGTTCTTAGAAGGTGGACACCATTTGATAAATCCGCGACAACAGGAGAGGCTAAGCAATCCATGATACCACAGAACAAGCACAAGTCATCACTGATCTCGTATTTGGGAACCAAGCCAAGGCTCTGTATCTTTCTCTATGTTGCCTGGGTAAGATGATAGAATCACATCTGGTAGTTGATATGGCGACATTTTCAAAGTCAGTTACATTAGTCTGCACATTCAACTGTAGGTTGCTGGCTTTAAAATTTACAACCAGTGACTGAAATTAATCTCTGTATGCATCCTAATTCTTGTTCGGCAAAAAAGCATATACTGTGATGACTGTAATATCTGTGAATTGATAAAGTTCAACATTTGTTCATGCAAAACATCAGGTTGAGATCAGTGGCGGATCCAGAAATTTTCTGGAGGGGGCCAACTGACTGTCTTAGAGGGGACCTGCTTCAGTCATATTTCAGTGTTTCCCTATATACAATCAACCATTTTTTTATGTCGAATAGGTCAAATTTGGAACAACAGGCTGTGGTGCATCTGTAGGTATATTCATTAAAAGTTTTTCTGATGTTTCAAGCCATACCTTGAAAAACAATATTGATTAAAATCAGTCTGATATATAGACCTTAAAATTATTTATTAAACCAAGATAAAATACTTATGTGCTAAACAAGGGGTAGAAAATACCAAGGGAACATCTCAAAGGCTGTCCATTTGTCTAGTATATAAATAGGAAGATGTAATGAATGGCTGGAGTAAGGGACGGCATCAAGAAATCAATAAAGGTTAAACATTTAATTTAAATAGTTTGGGGGGGGGGGCAAATTGCTGCAAGTTTTGTATGAATTGACATTGATTTTTCATATATCCTTATTAGTCAGTCAATTTTTCCCAAATTAAGTTAAGAGGGAGGTAGGGGGTAAACGCAAAAACTATGTAAATTTAGTTTTTTATCCTTCATTGAACTTTTGATGTTATCCCTAACATAGTAAATTCTGAATTGTATTAATAGCCAAGCTAATATACTCAAGAGTTTGCTTATATACTGAATGTATATTTAAGGGACATCAGTACTATTATGGAAGAGTTGTAGCTATCATTTGATGGAATGGACAGTTGCAACTGCAGTTTTAAAAAGTAAATTAAATCGTAAGACAATGCACACAATTGTTACATAGAGATTGCGTTTAAGAATTTACCTTATCTGTTGACCACTTTTTATAGAATAATTTGGTCTGTCCATCTCTCTTTTCTACTTTAAAGACATGTGGATAAGAATGGTTGCTGATCTTATTTAAGGATTTTCCTATCCAACCTGCCACATCCCATACATGTGAGGTCCTCACTGCAGTTGGTGACGGTGTTGTGCAGCAATTATAAACCAGCCAGTTGAGTGACAACTGCTTGCAGCAGTCTAATCAAGTTTCATGTTAATTGCAGAATTAGCCAAAAAAGGACAAGAATACTTCTTACCAACAGTGATCTTATAATATTCCTATAAAATATTAGAACAACATAATGATTATGTCATCCTCATCTTTTCAGGAACATATGTTTTTGCAGTCAAGAGTAAGATTAACATAATCTAGCACAACATTTTGAGAATATCAGATATCAGAATCCAGATCTAATAATTACTACGGGAACCAATACTTTTCATAGAATTGACAATAAAAGAATCAGCGAATATTTCATTTATAAAAAAATGTGTGATAAATATACGTGTACCTTTCTTTCACTACATGGATGCTGTCTTGTAGACCAAGCTATCACTGCTTTCAGACAGACCTGTACATCATTTCTTAACAAGCCTTTTCATACTGTTAAAACTCCAGCTGATGGCACTTAAATGAAATTGAAGCAGTGTATTGGATTAAATAGTTTCAGAAGTTTTTTCAACCCTTATTGCATGCCATATAATTTTTATTTTACTCCTTAATAAAATAGCATATGTACAATAGGTCTGACCAACACAACTCGTTTATTGATGCAATATTTCTTGTTTATAATGACATGTCAGTAATGGGGTCACAGTAATGTATTGAGTCACTCAAATGAAAATGAAGATTTGAAAACAGTTCATCTGACACTTTTATTGTTTTGGCATTTATAATAGTAGGGGTATGTATCTATAATGATAATCATTAGCTTACATTAATGTATAATACATGTGTTAAAACCTGTTGGTAAATTGATAACTTTTTCGACATTTTACTGTAAATTTGCCCATTTTTTTTAGCTCACCTGACCGGAAAGGTCAAGTGAGCTTTTCTCATCACTTGGCGTCCGTCGTCCGTAAACTTTTACAAAAATCTTCTCCTCTGAAACTACTGGGCCAAATTCTACCAAACTTGGCCACAATCATCCTTGGGGTATTTAGTTTAAAAAATGTGTGGCGTGACCCGTCAAACCAACCAAGATGGCCGCCATGGCTAAAAATAGAACATAGGGGTAAAATGCAGTTTTGGCTTATAACTCAAAAACCAAAGCATTTAGAGCAAATCTGACATCGGTAAAATGGTTGATCAGGTGAAGATCTATCTGCCCTGAAATTTTCAGACGAATAGGACAACCTGTTGTTGGGTTGCTGCCTGTGAAATGGTTATTTTAAGAAAATTTTGCAGTTTTTGGTTATTATCTTGAATACTATTATAGATAGAGATAAACTGTAAACAGCAATAATGTCCAGCAAAGTAAGACCTACAAATAAGTCAACATGACCAAAATTGTCAGTTGACCCCTTAAGGAGTTATTGCCCTTTATAGTCAATTTTTAACAACTTTTCGTCATTTTTTGTAACTTTTCTAAAAATCTTCTCCAAAACTACTTTGCCAAATTTAACCAAACTTGGCCACAATTATCATTGTGGTTTATAGTTTAAAAAATGTGTCCGATGACCCAGCCTACCAAACAAAATGGCCGACATGGCTAAAATTAGAACATAGTGGTAAAATGCAGTTTTTGCTTTATATCTATGAAACTAAGACATTTAGGGCAAATCTTCCAAGATTTAAATGTCCATCAGAATAAGATATATCCCCTCACAAATTTTGAGTTGAATCGGACAACCTGTTGTTGGGTTGCTGCCCTAAAATTGGTGATTTTAAGGACATTTTGCAGTTTTTGGTTATTATCTTGAATACTATTATAGATAGAGATAAACTGTAAACAGCAATAATGTTCAGCAAAGTAAGATCTACAAATAAGTCAGCATGATCAAAATTGTTAGAGGACCCCTTAAGGAGTTATTGCCCTTTATAGTCAATATTGAACAACTTTTCGTCATTTTTGTAACTTGTATAAAAATCTTTTCTAAAACGACTTGGCCAAATTTAACCAAACTTGGCTACAATCATAATACTAAGGTATCTATTTAAAAAAAAGTGTCTAATGACCCCGCCTACCAACGAAGATGGCCGACATCAGAAACACATTAACAGGTGAGCGATACAGGCTCTTGAGAGCCTCTAGTTTTAATTGTAATTGATGTTACCTTAAATCGGTCGTTTGACCAAGACAACTTTCTAGTATGTTTTGATAACTGTATTAGGAGTCAATTTGAACCAATCAAATCTTAACTATGAATTTTTAAAAAAAAATCAATAAATTTTACAATTTTTTGGACGATTTTCTTATATGTATTGATAATTGTATTTGATATTACCTTAAATCGGTCATTTGACCAAGACAACTTTCTAATATGTATTGATATTTGTATTTGATGTTACCTTAAATCGGTCATTTGACCAAGATGTATTGATAATTGTATTTGATGTGACCTTAAATAGGTCATTTGACCAAGACAACTTTCTAATATGTATTGATAATTGTATTTGATGTTACCTTAAATCGGTCATTTGACCAAGACAACTTTCTAATATGTATTGATAATTGTATTTGATGTTACCTTAAATCGGTCATTTGACCGAGATACTTTCTGATATGTATTGACAAATGTATTTGAAGACAATTTGGACCAACCAAACCTTCATTATAGATTTATAATCCTTTTTTTATAAATTTTACCACTTTTTGGATAATTCAATCAGATGTTACCTTCAATTGACCATATCTATAGGATAATTGTAAATAATACAACAGCAAACCTGTTGTAGGTATATTGATAACTTTTAGACATTTTACTGTAAATTTGACCATTTTTTTTATAATTGTTATTCATGTTATCTTAAATCAGTCATTTGACCAAGACAACTTTCTTATATGTATTGATAATTGTATTTGATGTGACCTTAAATCGGTCATTTGACCAAGACAACTTTCTAATATGTATTGATAATTGTATTTGATGTTACCTTAAATCGGTCATTTGACCAATTTGCTTTCTAACATGTATTGAGAAATGCATTTGAAGTCAATTTGAACAAACCAAACCTTCATTATAGAATTATAATACTTTTTTAGTAAATTTTACCACTTTTTGGATAATTCATTCAGATGCTATCTTCAATTGACCATGTTTATAGGATAATTCTAAATAATACAACAGCAAAACTGTTGTAGGTATATTGATAACTTTTAAACATTTTACTGTAAATTTGACCATTTTTTTTATAATTGTTATTGATGTTATCTTAAATCGGTCATTTGACCAAGACAACTTTCTAATATGTATTGATAATTGTATTTGATGTTACCTTAAATCGGTCATTTGACCGAGATACTTTCTGATATGTATTGACAAATGTATTTGAAGTCAATTTGGACCAACCAAACCTTCATTATAGATTTATAATCCTTTTTCAGTAAATTTTACCACTTTTTGGATAATTCATTTAGATGTTACCTTCAATTGACCATATTTATAGGATAATTGTAAATAATACAACAGCAAACCTGTTGTTGGTATAATGATAACTTTTCGACATTTTACTGTAAATTTGACCTTTTTTTTGGATAATTGTAATTGTTGTTGCCTTAAATCGGTCATTTCACCAAGACAACTTTCTAGTATGTTTTGATAACTGTATTAGGAGTCAATTTGAACCAATCAAAACTTAACTATCAATTTAAAAAAATAATTCAATAAATTTTACAACTTTTTGGACAATTTTCTTATATGTATTGATAATTGTATTTGATATTACCTTAAATCGGTCATTTGACCAAGACAACTTTCTAATATGTATTGATAATTGTATTTGATGTTACCTTAAATCGGTCATTTGACCGTGATACTTTCTGATATGTATTGACAAATGTATTTGAAGACAATTTGGACCAACCAAACCTTCATTATAGATTTATAATCCTTTTTTTATAAATTTTACCACTTTTTGGATAATTCAATCAGATGTTACCTTCAATTGACCATATCTATAGGATAATTGTAAATAATACAACAGCAAACCTGTTGTAGGTATATTGATAACTTTTAGACATTTTACTGTAAATTTGACCATTTTTTTTTATAATTGTTATTCATGTTATCTTAAATCAGTCATTTGACCAAGACAACTTTCTAATATGTATTGATAATTGTATTTGATGTGACCTTAAATCGGTCATTTGACCAAGACAACTTTCTAATATGTATTGATAATTGTATTTGATGTTACCTTAAATCGGTCATTTGACCGAGATACTTTCTGATATGTATTGACAAATGTATTTGAAGTCAATTTGGACCAACCAAACCTTCATTATAGATTTATAATCCTTTTTCAGTAAATTTTACCACTTTTTGGATAATTCATTTAGATGTTACCTTCAATTGACCATATTTATAGGATAATTGTAAATAATACAACAGCAAACCTGTTGTTGGTATAATGATAACTTTTCGACATTTTACTGTAAATTTGACCTTTTTTTTGGATAATTGTAATTGTTGTTGCCTTAAATCGGTCATTTCACCAAGACAACTTTCTAGTATGTTTTGATAACTGTATTAGGAGTCAATTTGAACCAATCAAAACTTAACTATCAATTTTAAAAAAAAAATCAATAAATTTTACAACTTTTTGGACAATTTTCTTATATGTATTGATAATTGTATTTGATTTTAACTTAAATCGGTCATTTGACCAAGACAACTTTCTAATATGTATTGATATTTGTATTTGATGTTACCTTAAATCGGTCATTTGACCAAGATGTATTGATAATTGTATTTGATGTGACCTTAAATAGGTCATTTGACCAAGACAACTTTCTAATATGTATTGATAATTGTATTTGATGTTACCTTAAATCGGTCATTTGACCAATTTGCTTTCTAACATGTATTGAGAAATGCATTTGAAGTCAATTTGAATAAACCAAACCTTCATTATAGAATTATAATACTTTTTTAGTAAATTTTACCACTTTTTGGATAATTCATTCAGATGTTATCTTCAATTGACCATGTTTATAGGAGAATTGTAAATAATACAACAGCAAACCTGTTGTAGGTATATTGATAACTTTTCGACATTTTACTGTAAATTTCACCATTTTTTTATAATTGTTATTGATGTTATCTTAAATCGGTCATTTGACCAAGACAACTTTCTAATATGTATTGATAATTGTATTTGATGTGACCTTAATCGGTCATTTGACCAAGACAACTTTCTAATATGTATTGATAATTGTATTTGATGTTACTTTAAATCGGTCATTTGACCGAAATACTTTCTAACATGTATTGACAAATGCATTTGAAATCAATTTGAACAAAGTAAACCTTAATTCAAGAATTATAATACTTTTTTAGTAAATTTTACCACTTTTGGGATACTTCATTTAGATGTTACCTTCAATTGGCCATATTTATAGGATAATTGTAAATAATACAACAGCAAACCTGTTGTTGGTATACTGATAACTTTTCGACATTTTACTGTAAATTTGACCATTTTTTTGATAATTGTTATTGATGTTATCTCAAATCGGTCATTTGACCTAGACAACTTTCAAATATGTATTGAAAATTGTATTTGATGTTACCTTAAATCTGTCATTCATCCAAGAAAACTTTAAAATATGTATTGATAATTGTATTTGATGTTACCTTAAATCGGTCATTTGACCGAAATACTTTCTAACATGTATTGAGAAATGCATTTGAAGTCAATTTGAACAAACCAAACTTCATTATAGAATTATAATACTTTTTTAGTAAATTTTACCACTTTTTGGATAATTCATTCAGATGTTACCTTCAATTGACTATTTATAGGATAATTGTAAGTAATATAAAAGCAAACCTGTTGTTGGTATATTGATGACTTTTCGACATTTTACTTTAAATTTGAATTTTTTTTTGATAATTGTAATTGATTTTACCTTAAATCGGTCATTTGACCAAGACAACTTTCTAATATGTATTGATAATTGTATTTGATGTTACCTTAAATCGGTCATTTGACCGAGATACTTTCTGATATGTATTGACGAATGTATTTGAAGTCAATTTGGACCAACCAAACCTTCATTATAGATTTATAATCCTTTTTTTGTAAATGTTACCACTTTTTGGATAATTCAATCAGATGTTACCTTCAATTGACCATTTTTATAGGATAATTGTAAATAATACAACACCAAACCTGTTGTAGGTAAATTGATAACTTTACATTTTACTGTAAATTTGACCATTTTTTGGATAATTGTAATTGATGTTTTCTCAAATCGGTCACTTGACCTAGACAACATTCTAATATGTATTGATAATTGTATTTGATGTTACCTTAAATCGGTCATTCAACCAAGAAAACTTTCAAATATGTATTGATAATTGTATTTGATGTTACCTTTAATCGGTCATTTGACCGAAATACTTTCTAACATGTATTGAGAAATGCATTTGAAGTCAATTTGAACAAACCAAACTTCATTATAGAATTATAATACTTTTTTAGTAAATTTTACCACTTTTTGGATAATTCATTCAGATGTAACCTTCAATTGATTATTTATAGGAAAATTGTAAGTAATACAAAAGCAAACCTGTTGTTGGTATATTGATGACTTTTCGACATTTTACTGTAAATTTGAATTTTTTTTTGATAATTGTAATTGATGTTACCTTAAATCGGTCATTTGACCAAGACAACTTTCTAGTATGTTTTGATAACTGTATTAGGAATCAATTTGAACCAATCAAAACTTAACTATAAATTCTTTTTTAAAAATTCAATAAATTTTACAATTTTTTGGACGATTTTCTTATATTTATTGATAATTGTATTTGATATTACCTTAAATCGGTCATTTGACCAAGACAAGTTTCTAATATGTATTGATAATTGTATTTGATGTTACCTTAAATTGGTCATTTGACCGAGATACTTTCTGATATGTATTGACGAATGTATTTGAAGTCAATTTTGACCAACCAAACCTTCATTATAGATTTATAATCCTTTTTTTTGTATTTTACCACTTTTTGAATAATTCAATCAGATGTTACCTTCAATTGACCATATTTATAGGATAATTGTAAATAATACAACAGCAAACCTCTTGTAGGTATATTGATAACTTTTAGACATTTTACTGTAAATTTGACCATTTTTTTATAATTGTTATTGATGTTATCTTAAATCAGTCATTTGACCAAGACAACTTTCTAATATGTATTGATAATTGTATTTGATGTGACCTTAAATCGGTCATTTGACGGAAATACTTTCTAACATGTATTGACAAATGCATTTGAAGTCAATTTGAACAAAGTAAACCTTTATTCAAGAATTATAATACTTTTTTAGTAAATTTTACCACTTTTGGGATACTTCATTTAGATGTTACCTTCAATTGGCCATATTTATAGGATAATTGTAAATAATACAACAGCAAACCTGTTGTTGGTATAATGATAACTTTTCGACATTTTACTGTAAATTTGACCATTTTTTTGATAATTGTAATTGATGTGATCTTAAATCGGACATTTGACCAAGACAACTTTCTAATATGTATTGATAATTGTATTTGATGTTACCTTAAATCGGTCATTTGACCGAGATACTTTCTGATATGTATTGACGAATGTATTTGAAGTCAATTTTGACCAACCAAACCTTCATTATAGATTTATAATCCTTTTTTTGTAAATGTTACCACTTTTTGGATAATTCAATCAGATTTTACCTTCAATTGACCATATTTATAGGATAATTGTAAATAATACAACACCAAACCTGTTGTAGGTATATTGATAACTTTTAGACATTTTATTGTAAATTTGACCATTTTTTTGATAATTGTTATTGATGTTATCTTAAATCGGACATTTGACCAAGACAACTTTCTAATATATATTGATAATTGTATTTGATGTTACCTTAAATCGGTCATTTGACCAAGACAACTTTCTAATATGTATTGATAATTGTATTTGATGTTACCTTAAACCGGTCATTTGACCGAAATACTTTCTGATATGTTTTGACAAATGTATTTGAAGTCAATTTGGACCAACCAAACCTTCATTATAGATTTATAATCCTTTTTTTGTAAATTTTACCACTTTTTGGATAATTCAATCAGATGTTACCTTCAATTGACCATATTTATAGGATATTTGTAAATAATACAACAGCAAACCTGTTGTAGGCATATTGATAACTTTAGACATTTTACTGTAAATTTGACCATTTTTTTTTATAATTGTTATTGATGTTATCTTAAATCAGTCATTTGACCAAGACAACTTTCTAATATGTATTGATAATTGTATTTTATGTGACCTTAAATCGGTCATTTGACCAAGACAACTTTCTAATATGTATTGATAATTGTATTTGATGTTACCTTAAATCGGTCATTTGACCAATTTGCTTTCTAACATGTATTGAGAAATGCATTTGAAGTCAATTTGAACAAACCAAACCTTCATTATAGAATTATAATACTTTTTTAGTAAATTTTACACTTTTTTGGATAACTCATTCAGATGTTACCTTCAATTGACTATGTTTATAGGATAATTGTAAATAATACAACAGCAAACCTGTTGTAGGTATATTGATAATTTTTAGACATTTTACTGTAAATTTGACCATTTTTTTGATAATTGTTATTGATGTTATCTTAAATCGGACATTTGACCAAGACAACTTTCTAATATATATTGATAATTGTATTTGATGTTACCTTAAATCGGTCATTTGACCAAGACAACTTTCTAACATGTATTGACAAATGCATTTGAAGTTAATTGGAACAAAGTAAACCTTTATTAAAGAATTATAATACTTTTTTAGTAAATTTACCACTTTTGGGATAATTCATTTAGATGTTACCTTCAATTGACCCTTATTATAGGATAATTGTAAATAATACAACAGCAAACCTGTTGTTGGTATATTGATAACTTTTCGACATTTTACTGTAAATTTGACCATTTTTTTGATAATTGTTATTGATGTTATCTCAAATCGGTCATTTGACCTAGACAACTTTCCAATATGTATTGAAAATTGTATTTGATGTTACCTTAAATCGGTCATTCAACCAAGAAAACTTTAAAATATGTATTGATAATTGTATTTGATGTTACCTTAAATCGGTCATTTGACCGAAATACTTTCTAACATGTATTGAGAAATGCATTTGAAGTCAATTTGAACAAACCAAACTTCATTATAGAATTATAATACTTTTTTAGTAAATTTTACCACTTTTTCGATAATTCATTGAGATGTTACCTTCAATTGACTATTTATAGGATAATTGTAAGTAATACAAAAGCAAACCTGTTGTTGGTATATTGATGACTTTTCGACATTTTACTTTAAATTTGATTTTTTTTTTTTGATAATTGTAATTGATGTTACCTTAAATCGGTCATTTGACCAAGACAACTTTCTAATATGTATTGATAATTGTATTTGATGTTACCTTAAATCGGTCATTTGACCGAGATACTTTCTGATATGTATTGACGAATGTATTTGAAGTCAATTTTGACCAACCAAACCTTCATTATAGATTGATAATCCTTTTTTTGTAAATGTTACCACTTTTGGGATAATTCAATCAGATGTTACCTTCAATTGACCATATTTATAGGATAATTGTAAATAATACAACACCAAACCTGTTGTAGGTATATTGATAACTTTTAGACATTTTACTGTAAATTTGACCATTTTTTTTATAATTGTTATTGATGTTATCTTAAATCGGACATTTGACCAAGACAACTTTCTAATATATATTGATAATTGTATTTGATGTTACCTTAAATCGGTCATTTGACCAAGACAACTTTCTAATATGTATTGATAATTGTATTTGATGTTACCTTAAATCGGTCATTTGACCGAAATACTTTCTGATATGTATTGACAAATGTATTTGAAGTCAATTTGGACCAACCAAACCTTCATTATAGATTTATAATCCTTTTTTTGTAAATTTTACCACTTTTTGGATAATTCAATCAGATGTTACCTTCAATTGGCCATATTTATAGGATATTTGTAAATAATACAACAGCAAACCTGTTGTAGGCATATTGATAACTTTAGACATTTTACTGTAAATTTGACCATTTTTTTCATAATTGTTATTGATGTTATCTTAAATCAGTCATTTGACCAAGACAACTTTCTAATATGTATTGATAATTGTATTTGATGTGACCTTAAATCGGTCATTTGACCAAGACAACTTTCTAATATGTATTGATAATTGTATTTGATGTTACCTTAAATCGGTCATTTGACCAAGACAACTTTCTAATATGTATTGATAATTGTATTTGATGTTACCTTAAATCGGTCATTTGACCAATTTGCTTTCTAACATGTATTGAGAAATGCATTTGAAGTCAATTTGAACAAACCAAACCTTCATTATAGAATTATAATACTTTTTTAGTAAATTTTACAACTTTTTGGATAACTCATTCAGATGTTACCTTCAATTGACTATGTTTATAGGATAATTGTAAATAATACAACAGCAAACCTGTTGTAGGTATATTGATAACTTTTAGACATTTTACTGTAAATTTGACCATTTTTTTGATAATTGTTATTGATGTTATCTTAAATCGGACATTTGACCAAGACAACTTTCTAATATATATTGATAATTGTATTTGATGTTACCTGAAATCGGTCATTTGACCAAGACAACTTTCTAACATGTATTGACAAATGCATTTGAAGTTAATTGGAACAAAGTAAACCTTTATTAAAGAATTATAATACTTTTTTAGTAAATTTACCACTTTTGGGATAATTCATTTAGATGTTACCTTCAATTGACTATTTATAGGATAATTGTAAGTAATACAAAAGCAAACCTGTTGTTGGTATATTGATGACTTTTCGACATTTTACTTTAAATTTGAATTTTTTTTTGATCATTGTAATTGATGTTACCTTAAATCGGTCATTTGACCAAGACAACTTTCTAATATGTATTGATAATTGTATTTGATGTTACCTTAAATCGGTCATTTGACCGAGATACTTTCTGATATGTATTGACGAATGTATTTGAAGTCAATTTTGACCAACCAAACCTTAATTATAGATTTATAATCCTTTTTTTGTAAATGTTACCACTTTTTGGATAATTCAATCAGATGTTACCTTCAATTGACCATATTTATAGGATAATTGTAAATAATACAACACCAAACCTGTTGTAGGTATATTGATAACTTTTAGACATTTTACTGTAAATTTGACCATTTTTTTGATAATTGTTATTGATGTTATCTTAAATCGGACATTTGACCAAGACAACTTTCTAATATATATTGATAATTGTATTTGATGTTACCTTAAATCGGTCATTTGACCAAGACAACTTTCTAATATGTATTGATAATTGTATTTGATGTGACCTTAAATCGGTCATTTGACCAAGACAACTGTCTAATGTGTATTGATAATTGTATTTGATGTTACCTTAAATCGGTCATTTGACCAATTTGCTTTCTAACATGTATTGAGAAATGCATTTGAAGTCAATTTGAACAAACCAAACCTTCATTATAGAATTATAATATTTTTTAGTAAATTTTACTACTTTTTCGATAATTCATTGAGATGTTACCTTCAATTGACTATTTATAGGATAATTGTAAGTAATACAAAAGCAAACCTGTTGTTGGTATATTGATGACTTTTCGACATTTTACTTTAAATTTGAATTTTTTTTTGATAATTGTAATTGATGTTACCTTAAATCGGTCATTTGACCAAGACAACTTTCTAATATGTATTGATAATTGTATTTGATGTTACCTTAAATCGGTCATTTGACCGAGATACTTTCTGATATGTATTGACGAATGTATTTGAAGTCAATTTTGACCAACCAAACCTTAATTATAGATTTATAATCCTTTTTTTGTAAATGTTACCACTTTTTGGATAATTCAATCAGATGTTACCTTCAATTGACCATATTTATAGGATAATTGTAAATAATACAACACCAAACCTGTTGTAGGTATATTGATAACTTTTAGACATTTTACTGTAAATTTGACCATTTTTTTGATAATTGTTATTGATGTTATCTTAAATCGGACATTTGACCAAGACAACTTTGTAATATATATTGATAATTGTATTTGATGTTACCTTAAATCGGTCATTTGACCGAAATACTTTTTAACATGTATTGACAAATGCATTTGAAGTCAATTTGAACAAACTAAACCTTCATTAAAGAATTATAATACTTTTTTTTTTAGTAAATTTTACCACTTTTTGGATAATTCATTCAGATGTTACCTTCAATTGACCATGTTTAAAGGATAATTGTAAATAATACAACAGCAAACCTGTTATAGGTATATTTATTAACTTTTCGACATTTTACTGTAAATTTGACCATTTTTTTGATAATTGTTATTGATGTTATCTTAAATCGGTCATTTGACCAAGACAACTTTCTAATATGTATTGATAATAAAATGTATTTGATGTTACCTTAAATCGGTCATTTGACCAAGACAACTTTCTAATATGTATTGATAATTGTATTTGATGTTACCTTAAATCGGTCATTTGACCGAAATACTTTCTAACATGTATTGCAACTCCTTAACCATGGAATGCAAACCTTACACTGTACTATTGTTTTTCTGTTTGTCTTTTTCATTTTTAGCCATGGCGTTGTCAGTTTGTTTTAGATTTACGAGTTTGACTGTCCCTCTGGTATCTTTCGTCCCTCTTTTACACAATAACAGTAAATTTCCAGAGAATGTTCATTAAGAAAATATTCCTAGTCAGGTATATTTCATTTTTAATAATTAACACGTTCATGGTTTGTAATAGTCAGTTATTTGATTCACTCACTTATCAAGTTAATCACGTTGTTCTTATTATATCGATTGATTGATTGTTGGTTACTTAACGTCCAGTGGCAAATATTTCATGCATATTCAGGACGATAATCTTTGATATCGAACAAAATAACTTCTATGTAATATTCAGTTATATGTCACCAGTAATTGAAATATGTGATGTCATTGCGGAACATAATAAGAACTAAAAAATGGTGATTGGGAAAATCCTCTTCTGAGGTGAAAGGGAAGATGTTGTTAAAGATGCTTTGCGAATCATAAGATATGCACAATCTCCTGAAAAATTCTTTTGTTAGAGAACTTGGAGTAGATTTAGGTGACCTCGGAAGGGATTTCTGGAGTCTCATTCTGTACAAACCCTTTTGTTCTATGTTCATGAAAGGTACTTGACATATTTGTCTGTCATATAGAACAGAAATAGTAAAAAATGTATTAATGAACATACATGTTTACACATGTTTAACCCATCCGCATTTTTGCGCCTGTCCTAAGTCAGGAGCCTCTGGCCTTTGTTAGTCTTGAATTATTTCAATTCTAGTTTCTTGTGTCTAATTTGGAAAAAAGTATGGCGTTCATTATCCATAAACTAGTATGTATTTGTTTAGGGGCCAGCTGAAAGCTGGTTGGGTTGTTGTCTCTTTAACACATTCCGCATTTACATTCTCAATTTTATAATACTTGGTTTCAACACTTCACAAACAATAAAATCCATCAATATAAATAAAATAGTGAAGCCTGTCTGGTCTACATATGCAGGTGATGTAAAGGTTATTCAGTTTTCAAGGACGATTATATAGCGTCTGGATTCAAATGATCCAGGTGGAAAAGAATAACAAAAAGAGAAAAAGCAGGAGCAGGCCAGACAAAAAAGAGGAGAGCTGCCAGACGAAAGGACGTGGCCGCGGCCTCACCTCTCCAGATAACCTCGCCTCAGAGGGTCCAGGGAATGGCTCAGGGTCAGGAGATGTGTCGGGACCAGTCTGGCTCCCCAGCTCACAGTGTGGTGACAACATCTCACAGTGTGGTGACAACATCTCACTATGGAGGGCAGGGTGGATCAGTTGGCACTGGTTGTCGGACCTGGAAGTGTTGGTCTAGGCAAAGGTATGCGCAATTGGGGAGTGTGGGTTAGACGCCCAACAAGCATCGGAGCGGTATATTAGCAGGCAACTGGAAGTTCTGGATAGCCAGCTACAGTAACAGAAAAGGTTCATTTTTCGCATAATGTAAAACGTTTTTAAAGCACATTATGTCTAGTCGCAAAGAAAACAGGAATTGAAAGGTAATACAACTTGAAACAGTGTTGGAAAATTCAAATTCAGCAAACCGGAAATAAAATACGTTAGACACCGTCTAAGAAGTGAAGGCGTGAAACCAGACCAAGAAAAATTCCGCGCAGTCAATAAAAATGTCTAATGCGCTGATAGTTTGCAATATCTATACAATCCACATTCAGATAACATTTTATCATCTTTCAAACCTCTGGTCATTGTTACTCTTGTATTCTTTTTAGTTTTATTTTCTTGTGTACAATTTTGAGTTTACTAAGTATGGCGTTCATCATCACTGAACTGGTATATATATTTGTTTAGGGGCCAGCTGAAAGACGCCTCCGGTTGTTTACTACGAATTAGTCTTAGAGGCATGCTTTTTTAATTAGTTGTTAGTGGCTTTCTGTTAGGAAAGGATTTAGGACACTTTTAGAAATAATTAGAAATTGAAATGAAATAGATCTTATTTAAACAAAAATATATGTTTATAGGTTATTAAGATAGTTGCAAGTAAAAGATAATATAAATGTCAAATAATTTGTTGATATCGGAAAATAAAATAAGAAGAAAATACATAAAGAAAATTGCGAATAACAAGTATTATCTTAGATGCATGATAAGCAAAAATAGTACAAGTCAAGAACCTCATTAATTATTTGGCACGCGTTTAGAAGGTTGCTAGGTCGACGGACAGATGTATGTCGAATTGATACTACATCCAAGGTTATAAACATATTCACAGAATGTGTAGATACTACAGCATCATGAATATTCAGTAATACATTTAGGCACACGAGATAGTTATCAATAACCAATCAAAAAGTTTGGATACGAAGATTGACGTACACATGATATTAATTAAAATTTAACAAATCTTTAATTATCAATTATAATAAAGATCAGAAATTGAAATTCTTCCAAAAATATTATTTTATTTAATTTGAGAAATAAAATGCTTTTCAAAAACAAATAAATACATTTTGCATATTACGAAGCAATATAAGTTTTGGCAACATATTCCATCGTTTGCAAAAGAAGCTCAATCTTGTCTGGGGAACAAGAATGTCGGGTAATGAGTACTGACTATAAAAGCAAATATAAGTCTGCTGCCCGTACATTACATCACATTACAATCCTTGTTCCAACCAGCAAATTGAGTTGTCTTATTTATTTCATTGAAAAGGGTAAGAAGGGGCGAGTCCCTCTCTCGCTGCCAAACCAGTCCACAACAACGACATGTAGATCTTTCTACCCACATGAACTGTAGGAGAACTGAGCAAACGAGAGGAGACAAAACAACATCATGTTTATCAATAAAGAAAACAACAAAGACAACCATAATACCAACATCGTAACAAGTGACCACCATGTGAAGTACATATAAAAATCCTCCGTCCCAACAATTGAAGAAATTCTTTCCACAAAAACTGACGGGTGAAATTCCTTTCACAACTGATGACAGCAAAATTCCCCTCACAACAAATGATGACGCAAAAATCACTTCACAACATTTCAACTAGCTGTCAGATATCTGCGAGTACTCTCATATCTGTTCATTGTGTCATTTTCTGACCCGGCCACGTCCATTTGTATTATTTGTCTATCTGACGAGTTAAGCCTTTTTTAACTGATTTTTATAGTTCATTCTTATGTTGTACTGTTATACCACTGTCACATTTTAGGGGAGGGTTGGGAAACCGCTAACATGTTTAACCCCGCCACATTATTTATGTGCCTGTTCCAAGTCAGGAGTCTGTTTGTTTTTCTTTCATTTTTTACATAAATAAGGCCGTTAGTTTTCTCGTTTGAATTGTTTTACATTGTCTTATCGGGGCCTTTAATAGCGGACTATGAGGTATGGGCTTTGCTCATTGCTGAAGGCCGTACGGTGACCTATAGTTGTAAATGTTTGTGTCATTTTGGTCTTTTATGGATAGTTATCTTATTGGCAATCATTCAACATCTTTTTTATATATAGCCTCCGGGTGCGTGAATTTCTCGCTGCATTGAAAACCTGTGAGACCTTCTGCTGATGTCTGTTCCATGTATGGTCGGGTTTTTGTCTCTATGACAATTCCACATTTCTATTCTCAATTTTGTTTGTGATAAAATCTCCCTTTTTAATAATGTTGCGGGGATTGTTATTATCGATGTGTCTCTGTTATTACACAGTTTGTATTTTGATAATTGTCAAAGCCCATAAACATGACGGACATTGTTAATTTGCTTTTTTTTTAATTGTTTGAAATTCTAAGTCTATTCTACCTCAGGCATAGATTAACTTCGCTGTATTTGGCAAAACTTTTAGGAATTTTGGTTCTGAATGCTCTTCAACTTCGTACTTTATTTGGCATTTTAAACTTCACTGACGAGTCTTTAGAAGCGCGTCTGGCGTATATACTAAATTGTTCACAAGGAAGCTATTAAACCAAGAGTTCCAAATGGTGAAGTTGAAATCATCCCTTCGTAAATTTTACGGACGCCATCACGAGTTGGTTGACCGTTATGGAATAACCGTTTCACAGATGATATCGGATATGTTTCTTGCGTCGTAGCTACAATCCCCTTCCCTTTCATGAATTTGACCTACCGAATTAGACTATTTACCGGATTTGTAATCACATAAGCAACACGACGGGTGCCGCATGTGGAGCAGGATCTGCTTACCCTTCCGGAGCACCTGAGATCACCCCTAGTTTTTGATGGGGTTCGTGTTGTTTGTTCTTTAGTTTTCTATGTTGTGTCATGTGTACTATTGTTTTTCTGTTTGTCTTTTTCATTTTTAGCCATGGCTTTGTCAGTTTGTTTTAGATTTACGAGTTTGACTGTCCCTTTGGTATCTTTCGTCCCTCTTTTGAATCCTGGTATCTATGATGAGTTTATTTACCTCAAGTTGATTATCTTTTTTATTGGTGTTTAGATTGTATCTTCTCGGGTGTTTTGGTTATTTGCAGTCTGATTTCAGGTTATTTGAAATAAACTGAAGCCTTAAAAAAATACTAGTAATAAAAGACATGCAAGATGCTTTTTTTGTTAATTTGCTGTCTTTTGAAATACATTAAATCATAATTGATTTAAGCAAAAATATTTTCAAACATATCAGTATAAAACTATTTTTTCTTTTTCTTTTTGTTTTTACATTTGCTTCTGATACAGCGAGTCTTATTATTTGTAGAGTATCAAGAGATATTCATATTATTTTATTTGATAAATAAAATACATTTGTTGGTCAGATATTAACTTCCATCAGTTTTAAAAAGTTGTTAAAGCGTACTGAGTAACTTATAAATGATATTTTATGCCTGTTTTCCCTATATTTAGCCTATTTGCACTCATTTTCATAGGTCAAAAAATCTCTTGGATGGCCGGTGACCCCCAAATTTTATTTCAATTTTATAAAATAGAGACATCAAGCTTTACAGTATGAAAAAATTAGCAACTTCTGTCATTTATTTACTCTGAAAATTCAATCAAAGATATTTTTTGCCTGTTTTCCCTATAATTAGCCTATTTGCACCCATTTTCATAGGTCAAAAAATCTTTTGGATGGCCGGTGACCCCTGAATTTTATTTCAATTTTATAAAATAGAGACATCAAGCTTTACAGTATGAAAAATGATCAATTTCTGTCATTTATTTTACTCTGAAAATTCAATCAAAGATATTTTATGCCTGTTTTCCCTATATTTAGCCTATTTGCACTCATTTTCATAGGTCAAAAAATCTCTTGGATGGCCGGTGACCCCTAAATTTTATTTCAATTTTATAAAATAGAGACATCAAGCTTTACAGTATAAAAAAATTAGCAACTTCTGTCATTTATTTTGCTCTGAAAATTCAATCAAAGATATTTTATGCCTGTTTTCCCTATATTTAGCATATTTGCACTCATTTTCATAGGTCAAAAAATCTCTTGGATGGCCGGTGACCCCCAAATTTTATTTCAATTTTATAAAATAGAGACATCAAGCTTTACTTTATGAAAAAATGAGCAACTTCTGTCATTTATTTTGCTCTGAAAATTCAATCAAAGATATTTTATGCCTGTTTTCCCTATATTTAGCCTATTTGCACTCATTTTCATAGGTCAAAAAATCTCTTGGATGGCCGGTGACCCCCAAATTTTATTTCAATTTTATAAAAAAGAGACATCAAGCTTTACTTTATGAAAAAATGAGTAACTTCTGTCATTTATTTTGCTTTGAAAATTCAATCAAATTGTTTTTTTGTCCATTTTCCCTATATTTCCATATAACCTATTTGCACTCATTTTCAGAGGTCAAAATATCTCTTAGATGGCCGGTGACCCCCATTTTTCTTTGCATTTTTTCATTTACAATACTTCAAAGTTAAATTTCACAAAGTATAAGAAAATTCTGTCATTTTTTTTTTCTAAACCCCTGAACTACCTTAAAACCAAATTATATAACGACGAGTTCCTGTCTTCTCTTTTTTCGATACAAGCAGTTCACAATGTAAGTGTACAGTTTTTCTATATCTGTTCTATAAAGAATATCTAAGTCATAAACTATATGTTTTCTTTTTTGGCAATAATTGTAGAAAAATACAATTGAATCATTAAACATGAGTATCAAAACTCAATAGACATATGTTTTTTTTTTTTTATGTCCGTTGGAAAACAGATTTGACTTCGGCGAAAACCGATATTCATGTCTAAGCATAGGGGAATACAGAGTCATGATGGCACTGACATGTTATTACTATTATTATATTCTACGTTTACATTTGAATGACATATGTATATAGTGTTTGAAAAGATAAAATGACATGAATACTTAACGAGCCGAGTCGACAAAAACACTTCTCGCTATCATGGAATGAGTCGTTTTTCAAACTTTGTTTATATATGTTGAAACACCTGTTTCTCGATCAACGAACACAACTGATAGACCCTTGTATGTTTCGTAAATCCATATACCACCATTCACTGATTTCTAATAGCCTTTTAAATGTGCGGCATTGTGTTTAACGCTACCTGTCTTATTACTACATCACGTGAATGTATTAAATTTTTCCGATCACTTACCTGAAGTAAAATATTATACGTTGAACTTCAAATTCTTATATAAAAAGGTTATGTATGCAATTTGTATGTGTTGTTGAGAAACTATAGATAGTTTCAACCGGTAAATATTCTCGTTTAATATCAACATAATGTCTAGGGCACAAATTCACGGATCAGCTCGCCGAATCCACTACGGATTGAATATCAAGGATGATCCCAGAAATACAGTACTTGTAGTCTGATAGGGATCTGATACGAACGTACAACGGTTTTACTGTGGGTGTTGATGTTACAACCACTGATAATGAAGGTAAAGGGTCACTTATATCGACATGAAATATACAGGCTCTTACTGTAGGACACGGTTTGATACGGGATTGACACGGTTAAGTACACAACGACACATGACGGGCGTATGTGCAGCGGTTTGCTACGGTGTAAGTAATGGATATTATGAATAAGAACGGTCTGAAATGTAAAAATTAAAATCACAAAAATGCTGAACTCAGAGGAAAATCTAATCGGAAAGTCCATAATCACATGACAAAACACATTAAACACGAATGGACAAGTACTGTCATATTCCTGACTTGGTACAGGCAGTTTCAAATGAAGAACATGGTGGATTACCCTGGTTTTAAAGCGCTAAACCTCTCACTTGTATAACAGTCTCATCAAATTCCGTTATATTTACAATGATGCGTGACCTAAACAGACAAAATAAATCATCATGTAACAATTTTAAAAGGAACAAGTTAACAGAACACAAAAACATCTTTCTACAAACACATTCATTGATTTGCGTGTATGTAATAGTACGAACCGGCAAATTTTCTAAAATCTGTTAATCTTTTCTATTACTGAGTTTGTGATTTATCATTTCTTTATGGCAGTGAAGTATAGATTTATATTATGTTTTATAAGATAAATGTCTCTCTGTACCATGTTTTGATTTTCGTAATCTTTAAACCATTTCTTGATTATTTGAAACTTTTGTTACAAAATTCTTTAATGTAATCGGATTTTCCGCACAAAAACAATTTTGAGGGCCTCATACTGGCCATAGATATGTATTAAGTCCCTAGTTCACAATCTAATCTGCCTTCAGTCACCTCTACATCTGTAATCAAATAGCTCGACGCCTGCCCTGGCACTTTGCGCCATATCAATTTCCTATTCCAGCCATCATTCGTGTTTGATAATGTTATGTTTACTTCTAAGGCAAGACACATAATACGTTGGACCCTATAAGTATGTAGTGTTTATACAGAATCCTTATGTTTGTTTGTCGTGGACAGTAATATCCCGTAGTTTGTCGTGAGCAGTTATATTATGTATCTTATCGTGTTGTAACGTAGTAAACAGTAACAGATTGTCATAACCCTGGCTGATCCCTATTCCTCTTTATTGCAACACATTGTATTGTATCCTTAACAAATACGTGTTGTAACCGAACTAAAACAAGAATACCACAACTTCTTTTTTTTATAAAACGTAGTACTCCGGAAATTACCGTACAAACCATTCAGGCCTACGAATACGTACGGATTAAGACGGTTTTGTTAGGTATTAAAACGGATTTGTACGTTCTTATACTATTTAGTAAGGTTTACTACGGTTGTTTAATCCGTGGTCAAATTATGCTCATGTCCAAAAATTGTCAAGGATATGCAAGTACTGCTACGTATGACTACTGCTACAATACGGTAATCTACGGACTAATACAGATTGAAACGAATGATGTCGGATCGTATTTGTAGCTAATCCGGCGTCAAATCTGTGAATGTGTGACCTTGATTTTGTTTAAAAAAGAAACACTTTTGAAATCATTTCTGTTGCAATTTGTGTAAATTTAGCATACATTTGGCGTAGTCTGTGACGCTCATATCAAATTAGTTATAAAGCCAAACAAGAACAAAGTTGAAGATCAGGCGCAGATGCATGTTTAGTAAAACTCAATTCAAAGTATTACAAGACATTTTGCTATATCAGGCATGCTCAAGACAAAGAAGAAAAATGTACGAAGGTGTCTATTTTTCAGTCTAAAAACGAAAGAAAGAAATGTTAAAGAGATTTTAAAGATACAGGTAATAACATATCTGAAGTTGATGAACACAAACAATTCATTGCAGTATGCGTGCATAAAATAATCAAGAACAGCTGTATTTACATGTTTGAATAAGTGAATACCTACCAGTTTACAATAGTTTATAAAAACGTTCAGATCTTATTTCACAAAAAATTGAAATGTAATACCCATATTTTCTGCATAGTTTGTCACCATAAATATAACTGCATTTTATAGGTTTCAGATTAAATCAAATATTAAACTAGAATAAATTGAGGTAATGCACCTGCTGAGAATAAACGCCCACGTATGTATCTTAATTAATTGATATCCTAAAACACAGCTCGATACTTAAATTGATACAGCCCTTGGAAGGTGAAAACATTCCAAAAAAACGTGTATAGCGAATGGTGTTGGGCATATGGTGCAATGGTAGAATATGTAGGCTGCTATACTGTATGGTGCAATGGTGTAATGTGCGATCGGGAATGGTGTGAATGGATGGTGAATGGATGGTGTACGACATTGATACTATGTAAACTATTGATAAAAATTGATTTTTAATTTTCCTCATCAATTTACACTATTGTGATCCTTTTTTTTTAAATAAATAATTAAATAACTTTTCAGTGGCACGCTTTCTTTGAAAATACATTGCATTATGGTGTAATGTGTTATGTGTTTGGTACAAAGGTGTAACGTTAATGGTGTATTGGGAAGTTTTCACCACGCAAGGACTGTACAAAAATTGATAGTATGTCCATTCTGCATAAAAATGCTCAAATTCATAGATATTAAAGTTTTATTCTGCTAGATAAGATATCACTATCAATTTTAAACTTAGAGTATCAATTCTCTGCGTGCCGCCATTTTGTCATATTCTCCGTTTAGAAATCCCGATATGTCTATAAACCACAAAAGACAAAACGACAGTAACCTGTTGTAGTCGTAATTGCGTGTCGATATCTTCGCACGGTTGTTTTATCCGACTAACTAACTTGATACGGAAAATTTTATTATTTTTAGATAACCATGCCGGTCTGTCATGTTTAAACTGTTTATATTGGAATTAGGTAAAAGTTCAAATCATAAAAAAATTTTCCGTGAAAATTGTTTTCAAAAATCTAATTTGTTCATAATTATTTTATGCAATAAACTTAATTTTAATAATTTCGAACCTTCCCATATCTGATCACCAGCATGGCTAAAGGTGTTACTCCCAAAGGTATTGTGAGGTGACACGTCCAGGTATTCAAGCGATTTCATGTCGGGCTTGCAAGTTCGTGCATCGTTTCATTTCTGAGGGTATTGATTAGTGTACATTGTCGATAACGTGTAATTTTCCATTTTTTTCATTTGTATAATATACATCTCTGTCTTGCGTGTCCCTAAGTGATATACTAGTCATTACTAAACTCACAAGCTTTTTTATATATATCTATACATAAAAGCATGTTTATGAACTTTCTGAAGTATCATCAAATTCTTGTTTGACAAAATCAAATGGTCTCAGTTCAATTAATAACCATGATATGATCTTTACATATTTTTGTTTTATCTTAATGAGATTATGGGGATGCTCACACATTGTTATCAATATAATGGAATTAAATGCGACTGTCACACAACACAAGTGAGAGGTTTAGATTCCGTCAATTTATAATGAACTTTCCGTTTTTATTACGTCGTGGAATTCTATATTTTTAGTTAAATCTTACGTTTTACAGTGAGGTCATCTTAAATTAAAGTTCAGACACCTAAATTATATGTTTTATTTTGATAAGATGACCCTTGCTGGTATAATAATGCCAACATGATTTTGAACATTTAACCAAAACACAGTGGACACCTATATTCTTTAACTGTGAAAATGTACAGTAAATTTGTACGGAATATCGTCAACAGCATACCGGTAATCGACTCACGACTAATATAATCCTATCAGGTTCATGTACTACGTTTACAGGAAATACGTTTTTGTTAGATTCATCTTGATCACCAAACATATCATGTGTATTGATCGTCTTAGAACCATAGTAAGTACACATATTTTTAGATGTAATGGTCTGATAACATAATGTATCAAAGCAATCATAGAATAACTACATGTGGACGTTAAAATAACTGAACTTTGTATTCAAAAATTGCGTTCGAATTGAAATTATTTATTTGGTGAAAATCATACACATAAAAAAAACTAAAGTATGTTGAAAAAGAACGTCTTTCAATTATTGACGTTACAGTGTCCATTGTTAAATCCAAATCACATTCGGACAATAACATACACATTTTGTACCTTGTTCGTTTATTTTTGATAAAAGACATAGGTCACTTCGTAGTACGCTTGATAAAACTGTCTAGTCATACACTACATGACAACAACAAAATGTATGTTTGCATCCATAGTATAACAAACATTTGAAAATGAAATTTGGCACGTGTTATTATTCATATTGGATACGTTTGAAATATGTGTGTTACTTGCATTCCATCAGTTTTTTTTTGTTTGGCACTACAGTTAATTTTATTTGAATTCCCATGATGAGTCTAATGTAGACAGATCGCACATCTGGTTGACATTTTTTGGGCTGATATTTTTATTTGAAATTCTACATATTAGTAATATATAAGTAGGTCGCTATAAAAGGCAAATTTGATCAAACAGTTTTTACATATATTACAAAAACGTACTACTTTAAATAAATGTGTATCTAAATACAACACAAGAATAGATATTGACTGAGAGAATGAATATTATTCAAAATTCATTGTATATAAATATAATTTCCATTCCTTCTTGTGTGACTGAATGTTAAAAGGGTCAAGACAAAACAGCTATCAGCAAAATCATCAATTGATGAAAAACTTACGTTGCTCGGACAACAAAAGAAGTGAATGAACCTGCATAGAATGCAAAAGAATTTACAAAAGGAACCTTCATAATGATCACAGGTAAACTAAGGTATTCCGGAAAAGTAAACAAATTTAATCTCAGGTACCAATCCACAGTCGAGGAAAAGAAGAAGTGGTTATGGTTACGAACAATATAATATGTCTTTCCTTACCTGTAATAAAAATAAATGTTTCTCATTTATCAACCAATTCATTAAGTTGTCAATAATTAATTTTGAAGACGACTTCAAACTACCAGTTTTAACCCCTGACGAGTAATTTCATTTAATGTGAAATATTTGTTTTCCCTTTTTTTTTTATTCATCAAAAAGATGACATCTAAAGTAGTAGGTTAAACATGTTGATTAGCACAATCAATATTTTCTTTTTTCGGTTGAAATGGTTGTCACACCAACAAAAATTTTGATATAAAAAAATATTTTGTTTACTCTTTTATTTTATGTCTACAAGTACAAAAAATATTGTTTGATGACAAACAGACGATAACAATCGATCCTATGCTCATCCCAACTGACCTAAATATCACAATAAGGTTGACACTATAATTGTTCAGCTGGAGAATGAAAATTTTATAAAATTGGAAGACTTGCCAATTATATTCGACTGAAATCTGATTTCAGTTAATCACTTTACATTGTGTTTATTTCTGGTGTTCAATCGATAAGAAAACTGATAATCCCAGTCAATTAGGACTGGAGTCGAGTGCACCTGGGGTTCGAACTCACAACCTCGGTGTTGACTGGCTAGTGATTACAGAAGTAACTACTTAGACAACTCGGTAACCGAAGCCCATTGTTCCTAACAGAAATTCGTGAACTGAAGTTAACGTATGTGCATGTACTGATTTTGTGTCGTTGATGGATGAACCTTACAGTTCCTGCATATGTTCACGTTGTTTAATGGAACATGTTTTGTTCTAACTTCTTAATTGTTTGGTGTTTTGAAATCTCAAACATACTCCTTGTGCTTGTTATGTAAATTACTTGACACAATATAGATTTTATCTGTTTGAAACTATATCGTATCTGTATTTTACAGGACTAATAATGCATAGCATATAAACATGGAACTGAACGATGTAAGTAACTTTAATTAATTCTATCTACTGTTTCGTATGCATTAAATGTGCTGTTATGGTTAAAGTAGAAAGAAAATGTATTTGCGTTAACTGTTGATCTTGATAAAATCATATGAATGAAAATTTAGCCTTCCAATATGTTTGAACCTTTACACGAGTTTAAACATTGGTCAAAACCTAATCAGCCACAATGGCAGCATAGTTTTGTTTCAACAACAAGTCCTTCAAATGAGCAAACAAACAAGAAGAATTTTAGTTGTGGTCTGAATTGTCTTTGTTTTGATTACATTAACTTTTCTTTATAATCAAAAATCAGGTTTGATACTGATCAACATACTGATGTTGTATTCTAGTCTTAATTCCATGTAACTGACTTTCGATCTCCCAAAACCCCTAGTGGTCATAAAAGCAATATAAACATAAATAAAGATATAAATAGAACGCGAATTCGTGCAATTGGATTTTTTCTAGGTCTCTTAAATTTCATATCATATATCAAAAATGTAAGAATAATTGAATCAGTCATTTAAATGATTTACTTATATCACTGTTGCTTTTTCTTAAGGATTCATCAGTGTTGCTTAGCATAATTTGTCAAAATTGAACCATATTTGCGGCTAAAAGCGAATTATTATTTCACTTTTTCACTTTCATTTTAAAAAAAAACCTACTTTAGATTATTTTGTATACATGTCGTTGCTAATGTCAAACTATGGGGATGTGGAATTTGAAATATGATTCGCATGTATTACTTTACATTGAAAGACTAGCTAAAAAATGTGAATTTTCAAATTTGTTTTGTTATTTTGAATACGATGAAATTGAAAATGGAAACGGGGAATGTCCTAAAGGACAACAACTCCACAAAAAAGCCGATACAGCCGAAGACCAACTTCATTGCAGTTAGAATTCCTCTCACTTAGGGAAAAAAATTATACTATTTTAGTGGTTATGGACGACATACTTAACTCCGAAATATTTATTAAAGAAATTAAAATTAAAACTCATACAAGACTAACAAAGGCACGAGGTTCGTGGCTTGGGACAAGCGCAAGAAAAGCGGCGGGGTTAACCCTCCTCATATACCTCTAGTCAATATAGAAACAACAGACACACAAGAATACGCCAAGTAAAACTCAGTTTAAAAGAAGTCCGAGTCCGATGACAGAATAGGTAACAGAAGAAACTAAACAAAACGACATGCAAGGTCCAGACCTCAATTTAACTGATTGACTATTATCTTCATCATATGAACTCAAGCACAATCCCTCTCGATAGGATGTTTATTATAATGCCATCATAAACTATATGAGAAGAGCATAACCCGTATCATGCCAACAACTGGTTTGAGAATAAATGTGTTTACTTCCGATACAAAGACCTGATAAGCGAATCAATATTAAAGCCAAAATATATTTTTTTTATGAGCTGACAACGGTATCGTAACTGTATCCCTTCCTAATACTGTAAACCAACTAATTTTCGCGACCAATTTATTTTCGCGAGTATAAAAATGATGCAAATATTTATCGTCGCAATTATGTCACACTTATGAAAGTGCATCAAGTAAATGAGTAAAAAGGTTTTGTTAGTTTTTGAGGTGTATGTTTGAGATAAGAGTTCCGTTTTGCCGCAAAATTAGACACCAGTTATCTAATAAGAATATCAGATTTTTACTTTACTTATTGTAATGGAGTTTCTGACCGTTTAAATTTCCCCAATGAAGATACCATCACAAGTTAAAACAATTTAAAGTTCTGTAGTATACCTTCAAATGTATATTTATAAGATATTTAAAAGTATTTAGGTCAACATGTTTCAAATTCATAATTAATGTTTTTGGTCAATATTTGAAATCATACTGTACACGAATAGCATTTTAAATTAGTTCTACCTTTTTTTTTGAAATGCTATAAAAAATCACGTGAACTTTGTACAGGTATAAACACTGGGCAAATAAATGATTTAAATACAATTTTTACTTTATCATATCTTATAAATGTGCTGACAGACGGACTTATCGTGATTACTATACAGCACGACTTTTATAATGAATATCATTAAAAGACAGGTAGAATGGCATTGAACTGAGTCTATTCAAAAACAAGGTAATGAAAGGGTTGTATTTGGTTTTGTTATTTTAATAATAAATGGCGTTACAGTATGACATGATCGCTTTCGTAAAATTTGGCTAAAAACAAATCAGCAACGTCTGTTCTATCATTATCCTTCTCACTATCATCAACAATTGCTTCGTTATGTATAAAACAACACATTTTCTCACTGGTTGTTGTTCGAAACTGCAATAATGTTCGTTCACGATATACAAGATACATAAGTTGATGATGTATAACTTACATTACAGGGTCTTTATAGCGCAATTCAAAAGAGAGATGCCAAAGAAGTTAAAAATTGGTTGGATAGAGGTGCTGCCATAAATGCGATTTTAAATGATAATGTGAGTTAATGTTTTATCTAAAATATTGAAAAATATTTAAGAACAATTGATATATGGTTCGTTTAATTTTTGTCATATATAATATATATATATTGTTATTGTTATCTTAATATAGAATACTGGTTTGATATTTCTTACATTCAATGGAACTTTGAATAGCACCTGTCTGTTTAAAAAAAATGTTCGCTGCCCTATCGATGATTTTGTTTAATTTTATCGATGTGTGACTTTTTAATTGACATACATGTATACTCAACAACTTATTGAAATTATAGAAATTCTTTTTATAAGAAATAAACACCAACCGCAATTAAACTGTTAAAGGTTCTTCCTTTTTGGTTAATTATTTGCTTCGCACAATTTGAGTTAATTTTACTTGTGTTGTTTTCAACTATAGATGACTATTTACCTTCGTACTTGAAATCATTTGAGAATGCTATTTGTATTAGATGTGAATAATTTATAGAATGTTTTGAGTTAACTGTAAGTTAACAATCAGATAATTGGACGAGCTTGCTTTACACACATTTTGCAAAAATAAGATGGATGTTAGGGAAAGCTCATACGTCACCTTTAAATCAACAAAATTTACCAATAGATCTTAGTAATTATATTTTGTAAGTTTTATTACACTGGTGAACACATTGTCGTTACATTATCGTTTGAAAATAATCAAAAATGAAAGGACTGTGTAATGTTTGTCATGCTCGTTTTTTCAAGAGCTTTATATTATAATGTTCAACAAAAGGATTTTTGTGTATACATGCAAGCGAGTACAAAACAAATGCAAAAAAATAAGATTTCACACATATTTCTGATTTATTGTAAAGATTGAAGGTGTTCGGTAGGCGGGTATGTACGATTATACAACCAGGCTTTGTTTGTTACTTATAGAAATGGAGTCCACTTCATATTGCAACATATATGAACCAAATTGATGTCATAGAACTACTCCTAAAAAGAAAAGCTGATGTAAACTTAGTTGACGCAGACGTAGGTATTTGTTTAAATGGTTTGTTTTGGCGGATAGTTAATAATTATTGGAAAAGGTAAAATTACAAAAAAAATGAATTTCGAGGAAAATTCAAAACGAAAAGTCCCTAATCAAATGGCAAAATAAAAAGGTCAAACCCATCAAACGAATGGACAACAACTGTCAAATTTCTGACTTGGTCCAGACATTTTCTTATGTAGAAAATGGTAGATTATACCTGATTGTATATCTAGCTAAAGCTCTCACTTGTATGACAGCGCATCAAGTTTCATTATATTTACATTGATGTGTTAACAAACCAGACAGACATAATGGGTAAACATGTCAAAAATAGGGTTACATCAGTCAACTTTAAGTGTCATACCACCAATTACTCCCTCAAATTTAGAACGTGAAAGTAGGCCTACTCGGACAAAAAATCGTGCATTTGATGTCATTGTTAACTTAAACTAACTTTGGGTGAAAGAGAAATATATTAAGACCATTTTGAGCTAAAATTTACTTGTTTGTGAGTTTGCATTCAAAATTGAGGATTAATGCACTCCATAGTATACTAATTTAAGATTTCCAGAAAACCAGGGGTTATTTTTAGTTGTACCTCTATTCGAGAGACCTTTTCTTTTTTATATGATTTTAAACATCTGTTGAAATTGGCATGTAGAAAGCTGATACATGTACGATTCAGGATATTCCTGGTTACTATGAGGTTAAACTTAAGGTAAAATATTTAGAAAGCTGTGAAAATTGTAAAATTTGGTTGAACAGATAGGGACTTTAATTGGTGGTATGACACCTTCATGCTATAATCGTAAAGCAATTTAGCAAAAATAAAAGACACGTATAGTTTTGGTGTTGATCGCATCATATACGATGCAATCTAGTGGACTTCTGACTACGCTGGGTTAACAACCTGGTAAGCTATGTCACAATTCTTTTATACAGCATCAATTTTTGACAAAATTAGTAAATATTAAAATGTTTCTTTAAAATAAAAAATAAAAATAGGTAGGGAAAGCATAACTGTAAGATAATTTCCCACTAGATGTTAAGCATTCGATACTTACTTTTTAATAATTACCAACAGTTTACCTTTATGAACAAGTATTTAGGTTTAAGCTTTAATCATTTGTGCATTAAACATTTGGTTGAATTTTTTAGATTAGTTTGCCTCAAAACATAGTACTATGTTTTTCCTTTGTTATTAAAAAAATACATAGCTGACTATTAATCATGATAATTTTTCCTGTCCTTTCTCTATGAGTTTTTCTTTTTCTTTTCAGCATTAATTGATGCATATACTATTTTGTAGGGAAATACAGCTTTACATCTTGCATCTTGCGGATCTCTGCCTGTTACTGTAATTTTAGTAGAGCATGGATCGAGGCTTGATGCTAAAAATATTAAGGTAAGAATATCTATTTTTTGCACTTTTGCACCAAATAGGAATACCTCCAAACTAGTTACTGTACATATCATACATTACTTATTAATTTTAATTATGTTTTAGTGATTCACAACATCGGCATCACTCAAAAACTTTAAACGCAAAAGGAACTCTAAAACACAAAACAATACATTCATATTTGGCTCACCAGGCCTGATGACATAATGAACTTTTCCCACCATCAGCTTCCATTGTCTTTCGTCCCTTTACTTATAAAAGTTTAAGCTAAAACAACTTCCTAAGAAGGAAACTGGGCCACAATCGTCATTGGTGTGTTCAGTTGTACAATACTGTATGTCTTATGATTCTTTTTGCCAACAAAAACGGTACAAATATGAGGTTTTCTATATCATATTCTAAAAAACATTGATGGTAAGGTATGTATCAATCATATATTGACAAACGTCTTAATAAGATTGTTTGTCTTAAAATGACATTCATCTTTGTTTTTGCCGGATACTGTGGGTTCATTTATTTTCGTGGGTACCAATTTTAGTGGATTAAGAAAAACTCGCATGTTGGTGGATATCTAATTTCGTGGTTTCACCATAGTCTGCTAACAATCCTATAGCAATTTTGTTTTATGTTAAACATTTTATTTTGTGGTTAACTTGTACCAACGAAATCCATGAAATTTGGTATCTAACGAATAATAACAAATCAATAAAATTGAGAATGGAAATGGGGAATGTGTCAAAGAGACAACAACCCGACCAAATACCCTCAGCAGTGGCATCGACCAAGTGGTGTAAATAATTATCAAAGGTACCAGGATTATAATTTAGTTAACCTTGTGTTATTTTCAACTTGTTGTCGTCCTGAATATGCAGGAAATATTTGCCACTGGCCGTAAATCAACCTACAATTAAAGATTGCTGAGTTCTCTTAATGACACTGATAGCTTCTTCCTCATTTGTAAAATTAGCCAGTCCGTCATCCTCATAAAATTTCTAAAAACGTATTCTTTGACATCGTTTTCTGTTTGTTCATTTTCTTTTTTTTTTAATAAAATAAATCCTTTATTGCACATTTCTCTGCTGTTTACAACTTACTCGACTCACAGCATTCAGTCTAGTATCCCTGTAAATTAGTTACTGTTTAACCAGGGAGATTATACAGTAAAAATATTAGCTATTAACTAGATTTGCGATTGCAAGCAATAGCGGATGGCACCCTTCCCCTATTGCCAGGTGAGCGGTAGCCATGGTAACGGCGGCCATTTTGGAAATTCCAAACTCAAAAGTCAAGTCTACATTAGCTGAGCAACATTTGTTATAAGTTTCAATAAATTTGAAGCATTTTGAAGTTTTTTGTATTTTTGCTGTTTCCATGGTAACGGCGGCCATTTTGAATATTCCAAAGTCAAACCCCCGCTGCAATTTTTTCCCTCCACAATCATATACCATTTAATGTCTCTAGAATAAATTAAACATTGATGTTCTAGAATGTTCTGTGAAAATTCAAAGTTTTGACCTTTTTGCATTGTTTCCATGGTAACAACAGCGATTTTGGAAATTCCAACCCCAAATTCCACATCTTCCAATGTTGCTCATCGTTACTGTGAAGTTTCATTAAGTTTGGAACATTTTGAGATTTTTGAATTTTTTGGAGTAGTTTCCATGGCAACATAGTAGTTCCAATGAGTGCCAAAATCATCCAACACCTGTATATAGTGGGCACCTACATTGTATTAAAATATAATGATTCTGAGTTAAATAGTATCCAAAAAGTTCACCAAAACAAAAAACTGGATTTTTTTCACATTTGTTCCGTTTCCATGGTAACGGCAGCCATCTTGAAAGTGCCACCCCCAAAAAGCAAATCTTCATTTGGTGGTTAACAAAATGGGATAGTTCCATCTTCTTGTGGCCATTCATATGAGAGTTCCAGACTGGACAAAAATGTGTGGAAGAAAAATAATAAAAACTAGAATTGCCATTGCAAGCAATAGCGGATGTCACCCTTCCCCCATTGCCACTAAGCGGCAGCCATTTCAAAAACTTTTAACAGTGAATGCACATATTTGCATGGCTATACATTTTTCTGTAAATTTTCAGTACATTTAGATCATTTTTAAAAACATGACATTTTTGCTGTTTCCATGGCAACGGCAGCCATTTTGAAATTTTCTAAGTCAAAAGTCTCATCTATACATGCCAGTTTACAATAATATTAAGTTTCATTAAGTTTGGAGCATTTTGAAAATATTTGACATTTTTCCAGTTTCCATGGCAACGGTAGTCATTATGGAAATTCCAACTTCAAAAGTCTAATGCAGACTTGACAGTCAACAATCATAGTAAGTTTCATTACTTTTTGAGCATTTTGAAATTTTTGAAATTTTTGACATTTTGGCTGGTTTCTATGGTTACACAGACCATTCCAAATTTCTAATGGCAGATACCACATTTGTACATGGGAGGGAACATACCATCAGAGTTTCAATGGATTTGACCTACCCTTTTAAGAAAGTAAATGCCACTTTTAGGTGTTTTTTGGACCATTTTGACCTGTTTTGCATTGTTTCCATGGTAACGGCAGACATTTTCAAAATTCCAACGCCAAATTCCACATCTTACAATGTTGCTCATCGTTTCTGTGAAGTTTTATTAAATTTGAAGCATTTCCATATTTTGGAAATTTTTGGTGTGGTATTCATGGCAACATAGCAGTTCCAATGATTGCCAAAATCATCCCAAAGCAGTATATAGTGGGCACCTACATTGTATTAAAATCTAAAGATTTTAAGCTTAAGCATTCTCAAACAATACCCTTAACTCTAAAATTATATTTTTTCACCATTTTTCCGTTTCCATGGTGATGGCAGCCATTTTTTTAGTTCCAATACCGGAAAGAAACAGGAAAGTCAGGGTTCCTTGTTATAGTGCACTATCATTCAGATTGGTTCCTTTGGCTCTGAGAAAACTGCCGGACAAAATTAGGTGGAAGAAAAATAATAATAATAATAATAATAATAATAATAATAATAATAATAGGGAAAAAGAAACAGAGGAAAAGCAATATGTCACCCGACTTTGTCGATCGGGTGACATAAAAAACAAAAAGAAACTTAGAATAACAATATGTCACCCAAACTCCGTTTAGGGTGCCATAATTATGATTAGTTATACAATAATAATATATAAATACATTGATTTTGACAATTTGTCTTATTTGCAGTTTCCTCATATTACGTGATTACGGAATTTGTACTATCTCTTGTCCGCTATTGATTTTAGGTTTATCGTTAACCTTACCTTTTGATCAAAACAAGATCACGTGAAAGTTGAGATGATCGGATAATTAAAGAATGCCACGTGTATTGATGATGAGCAGAAGGCTCTCATCTAATTTAAGTGTCTATAATGGTGAGTTTTGGAAATATTTCAATTGTTTTCTGATAATTTATTGAAAGCATCATGATTTAATTTAAAATATCAAAGAATTTCTATTCTGACATTAGATAGTACAAGGTCAATGTTCAGTAAGCATGCTGATTTGTGTACAGTTAAACTTTGATCATTTGTCACATTTAAACACACACATGAAATTTGTTTACATTGCCTATGAGTCATTCTACATGATATATATGTGTAATGATATTAAATAAAAATACATTTTATGATTTATAATATAAACATAGTTATTATATATTTTTATAAACATCACACAAAAACCTACTTGTTTTTTATCAAGTGTTTTCATACTATCAAAGTATTGTTGAAATTCTAACTTAAAAATTCTGTAAACATCAACATTTTTTTGTTTATAATCTGATGCATATGTAGATTTATGAATAGAGAACATAAATACAGTCAGAAACAGATTGATGTCATAGTAGTTTATATCATATATTTTATACCCAAGTATTAGATTTTTGAAAGAGATTATATGTGTCCCCATTTTTATTTTGTCAAGCAGTAATTTGACTTTTTTCCAAAAAGTTTGAAAGTATTGGCATGTGATGAAAAAGTGTTCATAGTTTTCTAATTGGTTGCAAATATGGCATTGGTCATCACTTTTCAGTTGCCAGATGTGCAATAGCTGTTTACAAGGAAGGATATAGTGAAGTAGTTTCCACCTGAATATTTTTTACTTGTTAACTTGTAAGCTGTAAAATATAAAGTTAAGCATTTTGTACAAGTAGCTTGACGATTCTAATTTAAATTGTGTTTTCCATTTTAGAAATCCAATTGGTGTTTTTTCCTCTATATTACATGAATTAATGCTTTTATATATTTCTTTTGATGGAAGGTTTTCAATGCAGATCAATTTTGTGTTGTTTTGTGTTTTTAAGTATAGTTTTTTATTTGTTTTAACTCGAGTACAGCATGATTTATCTGATTTCATTTCCATTTGCCACTTTTTTGGTATTGCGTTTTTTATTCTCGATAGTTCTAATATCCAATTTGATTTAATTATTAGTTTATCTAATACAATCTTTTGTGAAATGTTTCCTTCTTTATCGATTATATCATTAATAAATAGTATTCCATTTGTTATCCAATTTGAAAATATTAAGCATTTGTTTTGAAATTTTATATGCTTATTGCCCCAAATATATTGTTGTCTTATGTTAATAAAAGTTGTATTGTTTTTGTTTGAGATATTTTTTATTTTAAACCAGCTTTTAATTATTTCTAAGTAAAAAAGAGGGAGTGTTTTACTAAGGTTTGGGATTGCTTTCATGCTACCTGGATTCATGTTGAATAAAGAGAAGTTTTCTCCAAATATATTAAAAAAGAAAAGGGGAATAACTTTCCAGTTCGCAAAGTGTGTTGATGTTAAACGTTTGACCCAGGATAATTGTATAGCTGATAGAAAATTGTCAATATTAATCATTTTTAGGCCTCCTTCCAAATAATCTTTACATAAAGTTATCCGTTTAACTTTTTCTTTTTTATTTCCCCAAATGAAGTTAAAAATTAGTGTTTTGAATTCATTCAGAAAGTTTTTGGATATAGTTGTCACTGATGCCAAGAAAGTTAAATTTGGTAGGATAAGAGATTTAATTACTGTTATTTTACCTATCATTGTAAGATTTCTTCTGTTCCAGCTATTGATTGCATCTTGAGACTTTCTTAAAATTCTTTCTGTATTTAATCTGTCGCATTCATCTTTGTTAAGTTCAAAATATACTCCTAGACTTTTAATAGGTTCTTTATTCCAGTTTATATTTTCATATTTATCTTTGCAGCTTTTCAATTGGCCTAACCATATGCCCTCTGTTTTAGATCGGTTAAGTTTAAGACCTGAGAGTGTTCCAAATATTTCAATCAAGTTTAAAGCATAGCTTATTTCTTGCTTACATTTTAAAAAGAGAGTAGTATCATCTGCTAGTTGTGAAATTTTCAGACTATGTGTTTTGGAGTCTAATTTAATTTGAAATCCCTTAATACCAGTATCTTGTCTTATTCTACATGCGAGAATTTCTACTGCTATTGTGAAAATTAGAGAACTGCATGGACACCCTTGTCGTATCCCACGATATACATTGTAGGTTTCTGAAATCCAACCATTATTTAGCATACAGCCTTTAATATTTTTATATAATGTTTTAACCCATTTAATGAATGAGTTTGGGAGACCAAATTTTGTTAGGGCTTCATACATAAAGTCCCATTCTAATGAATCAAAAGCTTTTGAAAAATCAATAAAAAGTAATGCACCATCAATTTGATATGTTTCAGCATAATCAATAATGTCTTGGATTTGGCGTATATTAAAACCAATATATCTATTTTTGATATAACCATTTTGATCCCCATGAATTATTTTTAATAGTATTGGTTTTAAGCGTTGAGCTATTGCATATGCAATGAGTTTAGTATCTACATTTAATAGTGTAATTGGTCTATAGTTATCCAATGACAAAGGGTCTTTTTTTTTGTAAATTAAGGATATTATACCTATTTTTTGTATGGTTGTTAGTTCTCCTTCTTCATAGCATTTGTTAAAAGCTTCAACAGTAAATTCTTTTAGATTATTCCAAAAAGTGCGATAAAATTCTACACTTAGCCCATCTATTCGTGGAGATTTATTTAATTTCATTTGAAATATTGCCTTAGTGCATTCTTCTACTGTTAAAGGCCCCCCCAAGGATTCACTTTCTATTTCTGATAGTTTGTGATCAATGTTGGTTTCATTTATGTAATTTTTTTATATCTTTTAAATTTGGAGAAGTGCTTTTATATAGATTTTCATAGTATGATCTTTCTATGTTTAGAATTTCTGAGTGTTCTGTAACTATTTTCCCATCTTTATTTTTAAGCGCTGTGATACTTTTTTTGGTTTGTCTTGATTTTTCAAGGCCCAGGAAGAATTTAGTGTTTTTCTCTCCTTCTTCTAACCATTGTACTCGGGATCTTATTTGTGCACCTTTAACTTTATTTAAGTAGAGGTTTTCAAGTTTTTCTTCCATGGTTTTAATATCTTTTTCCATAGTTGGGCTTACATTTGTTTTTTCATTTAATTTTCTTAATTTTGTTTCTAAATTTTTTATATCATTTTTATTTTCAGATGATCTTTGTTTGCATTAAGTAAGAGTTGCGGTTCTTACCTCTGATTTAAACATATCCCAAAGTGTTTTCAAATTTTTGGTGAGTATTTGTTTTTTATAGTTTTCGATTAATTTATTTATGAGATCAATATATTTTTGCTCTTTAAGTATACTATTATTTATTTTAAAGAATCCCCTGCCTCTTTCTTCCGAATTTTGTCTTACTTGTAAAGAAATGGCTTGGTGATCAGTATATGATATCATTGCAGGTCGAATATCTGCTTTCATAACATGCGGTCTTATATCAGGACTTATTAGAAAGAAGTCAATTCTACTGGCTATTTTTGTATCATTTTTCCTTCTCCATGTGAATTGACTTGTATTTGGATGAAGTTCTCTCCATATATCTGTTAAATTATTTTTCTTTATTAATTTTTTTAAACTATTCACTGGTTTGTAGTTTCGAGAGATATTATTAGTTTTTTTTATCATTAATTGATAGGGTTTCGTTCATGTCACCTCCAAGTATAAGAATACCCAAGCGATTGTTTTCAATTATATTTTGGACCTTTTTGAAAAATTTGTTTCTGTTTTTGTGTTGATTTGGAGCATATACATTAATTAAAGTAAAAATGTTTTCTTTTATTTCTATGTTAATCAAAATTATTCTGCCTTCTGTATCTTTTATCTCATTTATTGTCTTACATTTTAAATTATTTTTCACATAGATTGATACCCCTTTTGATTGTGTGTTACCATAACTATGGAACATTTTGCCATCAAACTCATTATTTATAGTTTTTTCATTTTTTTCTATAAAATGTGACTCTTGCATGAAAAGAATATTTTTACATTGTCCATAATTGTAATCTTTCTCTTTTCTGTTTTTGGCCTAAACCTTGACAGTTTAGTGATATTATATGTAGATTTTCACCCATTGTTAAATTTTGAGTTTAGATGTTTTGTTAGCATAAATGCTGAAAAAAGATATATTTGTTTCATCTGATATTTACAACATATTTTCATTAGTTTGATTTTATGATTACTATAAAAACAATGGTACACAATTATGTGTGAGATAAGTGCATATAATAAATAGAATATAAACACAAACTTGACAGTGTACATGAATGTAAATAAAACATAACACAAACAAATATAAGCATGCATGCATGTAGTTGAACATATATTTTTATTTACTTGTTCAATATATACATTAGATTTTTCTTTTGCTACTTCAACATATTTTGAGACTATATACATGATATATATACACTGAAAAAAACAGATATATTTTATTCAAAACATGTGTTTTAATTTTATGGTTATTTATTTTTAGATCTGATGTTTTGGCAGAAGTAAATGTATGAAATTTTTGGACCATGTACGTAGTGTGGAAATTTACAATCAATTTAGAAGCAATCGGAATGTTTATATTTAGCAAAATCGGTATTTGTGTATATCTACATAATCTATGAAGGAACATATTTGCTGATAATCTGGGACTTGCAAAGGATGGATGGATGGATTTTTTCATGTGGATTAAAATTGACTTTTGAAGTATTCCTAATATGTGGATTAAATAAGATATCCAAATCTTTTTAATGTGAAATGGAAAAGGACAAAGTATGAATTCTAATATGTGAATTAAAACTGATGGATAATTTGTTATAGAGCAAGCATATATCATGGAGAGTTTATAGCTGTTAACTATAAAAATCAACAGAAAAAGTGATTTTAGACTGATGTGATTTAATGAATTGGTATTTATCAAAGATATTTTCTTTATGAACTTTAATTTTGATGGATTTCTCTTATTCATTTTATTTTGATTTCTACTTCGAGCAGCTAGTGTTTTCCTTTTACACAGTTCAAGTATATGTGTAATTATTGTGTTTATTTCATTTATCATGTTTATATGATTCTTTATTATGTTTATACAAGTAAAAAGCATCATAATAAATTTTATTATCAAAACAGCTTTCCGTATATATTTATTTATACCTGCAAATATTATTTTTGTGGTAATTTCATCACAACTTGACTTGTTCCAATATGTTATTTGGTGAATAGCATATTCAGAATAGAGACATTATTGATTTTGTGATATTCAGCAAAGGGGTCATTTGAAATTCAACTCTTTTTACAATATGTCTTATACACAATTTATTACATATATATACATTATCCTTTATATTTCTTGTAATACTATTTTCAAGGTGTATATAATCTGAAATTATATCACACTCTGACTTATTTTTTTTTAATTTTTTTTTTCTTGACTAAAAACAAAAATAGACAAACAAATAAAAAATATAATACAGTATTTACAATAATTCATAGGTGTATTTTATATTTGGACAATTTGTGTGTTTGGATCGTTATGTGTTATGATCAGATGTCCTTGGTTTTGATGAGCCAATCTCACGGTCATGTAACTTATCAGTTGGTGTGGTGGCGGAACGTTTGGATGATTTCTGCTGAGGGGTTGTCATGGTTGTCCCGAGGTATTTATCTAGTGGACCATAAGTTGTTGCTGGTGATTTGGATGTTTTTTTCTTTTTCTTTTTTTTTTCATGCATTGTTCAGGATGCTGTTGATCTGTTTCATCAGACTTCAATTCAGATGGATTTTGGTCTGGTAAATTTGTGTTGTTTGTATCTGTGGGAAGTTCAGCATTTTTGCTGATTTCCTCAGTATGTGTTATGTCTAATAAGTTTTCGGTGGATTGTGATAGCACAATCTCCTCACCTTTCTCAGATTCAGATTCACTTGCTTCATCTGACTCTTCGGACGACACATCTGAGTCAGCTTGACTGTTCTTATCAAACTCAGCTGTGCAGTCTTTAGAGATATGACCATTTGTACCGCACGTCTTGCACTTCCAGTCATTGGTACATTCTGATTTTTTATGACCTTTTTGCAGGCATTTTGTACATTCAATTTCAGCATTTTGGTTTGTTTGACCCTTGTAGAAAATCAGTCCACGGTATTTGCCAATTTTGACATTTCTTGGAATTGTGATATCGAAGGGTTCGACATAAAAGATCCTGTCGCCTGTTTGACAATTTGTCACGAACCCATCAATCCGAAGTCTCTCTCTTTGGTAATTAAGTACTTCGAGGTGCCAATTTTGCAGGTATCTAATTAATTGTCCATCATCAGCAGATAATGGAATATTCTTTATTCTAATTCGAACTGTGGTTGGGCTTTCTTTTTCAACATATTTAGGGTTTCTTGGGTAAACCTCGATGCGTTTTTTCCGAACTGTGATGGAGCTTACCACAAGAGTTTCCCTGTCTTCTTCACTGTCTGGATATATACGCCATACCCCTCCAATGACTCTCTGAAGTCCATTTAAATGTTTAGCAGGTATTGTGAGATCAATACATTTGAATAACTCGGTATGTGTAAGATAATTGTTTTTATCAGGTTTTGAACTACCGAAAATGTCTGATTCTAATATAAAAACAGGCTTGACGTTGAAGTATTCCGCATCAGGTTTTGCATTATCTTTATGTGTGTTGTTGTTATGTTTAAGTGCCATAGCATAGGAGTCCGCCATTTTTTCACTGGCCTGATTTTCACTATCTTGACCACTCATGGTACAAAGTAGAAAACTGTTATGTTTTGAACTATACTAATAAACAGATAGTTTCTGGAAGGTTAATTATCGTTTTGTTTGTTGCTGGTATGGGTAGAGTGACTCTCACATATGAACATTACTATTAATTTTTGTTATTTTTCCGGAGCTTGGAAAACCGTGGTCAGCCATTCAAACCGGAAATCGATCTCCCGTTTGTTCATTTTCAACATATTTCCTTGGCCCGTAGGTTGTAATTGCTGGTGACGGTGTGTTCCCAAAAACATGGACACACATTCTGTATTCTATAAGCTGCTGTCCAGGTATGTTGTTCTTCCTCCCCCTACATTTATTTTTGAAACAGCCCTTGGTGGAATTTTATTAAACCTCAAACGTTGTCAAAAAAGGCTTCTCACCAAAAGATTACAAACTGCAAATATCAGTTAAATAATTGTTATGTGTTTTGCATGCTCTTTACATTTGTGAAGGTAATCGGTATTGCCATTTCTAAGTCACATTTAAGAGTGTTTTTTTCCAATATTTGCATGCTGCAAGGTGAAAGAGTCTACAGTTGTTTGCTTAGAGTCAGAATAATGTATTTAAATGGGATAACAGGCCTTATTCATCAAAACATCAGTGCTTTTCCTTCTTATTCTGTTTGATAAACATAGCATGTATTACTTTAAAAAAAAAAGATATCGCTCGCTCCTCTTGCAGACCACTCGCCTGTCAAAAACTCATTTTCAAGAGTTTTTTAAAAACAAAAAAATTGTGCGATGCGTTTAAATATGAATTGTGACTGAACAGGTAAGACAAATACTTCTCAAGAAACAGAAAAAAAACTACTTGGAACAGCAACAGGCTATGTATTGGTTTTGTAGGAAAAAAGAAGTTTGAATAAGAGCCCAATTCCAGTTTTGTCTTGAAGACAAGGAAGGGGACGTTTAAGAAGAAAATGATACTTGGTTTCACCAGTTACAGGATATTGAAGGGTTTGAACTGTTTAGATGTAGACAACATTGTCTAACCAAAATTAAAAAAAGATGTTAGGCAAAAAGTTACAGCTTCACTTCAGATATTTACCGCAGTACAAGTTGAAACCAAATGAAAAACATAACAAAACAAGAACGTGTCCACAGTACACGGATGCCCCACTCTCATCATCATTTTATATGTTCAGTGGACAGAAAAAGTGGGATTAAAATCTATTTTGGCCTGCTGACAATATAGTCCAATCAGAATCGGAAGCCCTTTTCACATCATTAAACCATGTCAGCGCTGGATCTTTGAGATGCATTTTGTTTTGTTTATGATCTTACAGATCCTACAGAGTTGAGGAAGACTCGAATTGAGCAAGAAATTAAGCGGCATTTTATTGTGGAAAACCCAAAAATTCCTTACACTATACAACTTTGTTCATTGGAATAGTACGGGTGAAACAGGTGAATACATTAATGAAGGTGTGCTTTTAATAGATTGTGAATTTTGGCTATATTGTCAATTAACTCACCATAATTACCAGAATTGAAAATTTATATTTGCGCCAGACATGCGTTTCGTGTACGAAAGACTTATCAGTGACGCTCGAATATAAAAAAAAAATTGGTTGAAGAGCTGAGGTCAAAGCATTTGCTGCATACAGCTACGGTAGAAAAACCTTTGTATTATTTGTGATTGATAGTAGCCAAGTGGAGAAGACACATTTAAAATTTTGCGGTCGTATAAAAATGATATGATCTGAAAAAAATCCGATATCCCAAATTGTTAAAAGAATAAGTAAGCGTGATAATTTACAATCGAAAAAAGTTGAAACAGTCATTCCCAATATATGCGACAAGAAACCAAATAATGCTTTTGTTTTCAACAATCACACTTGTTGTGAAGTTGTTGGTGCGAGACAGGAATCTGAAATTAATGGAGATAAATCAATCTTGTGTCGCGTGCATTCAAGGGGAGAAGCTATTTTTAATATGCAGTCAGTCAGTCTTAAAGATGATCTGTCTCTACCATTGTCAGTCAGTCTTCACTGTGATCTGTCCCGTCTAGATCCTGCTATGTCTCCTTTGACATTATCTTTTGACCATGATTTTGTACGAGGTCTTGCTGGTCTATTTTACAACTGGCACTTTCTTAGATGGCTGTGGCATAGAGGTATCATCTTAAACAATAAATATTAAGCCATTATTGACGGTTATATGCTATCATACTAGTAGCATATTCACAGATTGGTTCAATGGAATTAAAGACTTCGTTAATACCAACTCATAGAAAAAAAATTAAACAACGCCGTGACTAAACATAAAGACAAATTGTTGTACAGAAAACATCACATAGAAAAGTAAAGACCAAGCAACAGGTACCCTACCAAAATCTTCGGGTGATCTAAGGTGCTCCGGAAGTGTAAGCAGATCCTGCTCCACATGTGGCATGATGGTACATGGCCAAACAAACTTCATTGATTGATTGTTGGTTGCTTAACGTCCAGTGGCAAATATTTCATGCATATTCAGGACGAGAACAACTTCACAATAAATACAATAGGTAGGTTGTTGTAATAGAGGCCATCTAGGATGATGGTCGGGGAAATTTGGACTGCCACTGGAAAATGAGGGTATATTGGATAGGGACAGAAATTTTGCCTTGCAACAGGCCACCTACGGACATTTCAAAGAGTTGTTCATATGAAGGAGATGTCCAAATGCCAATACAACTGCATAGCAAATACCATTGACACATAAGTTATTCACTTTAATCAATCTTATACTTGTAAACTTTATAAAATTATTTTTCTTTATTAATTTTTTTAAACTATTCACTGGTTTGTGGTTTCGTGAGATATTATAAGTTTTTTTTATCATTAATTGATAGGGTTTCGTTCATGTCACCTCCAAGTATAAGAATACCCAAACGATTGTTTTCAATTATATTTTGAACCTTTTTGAAAAATTTGTTTCTGTTTTTGTGTTGATTTGGAGCATATACATTTATTAAAGTAAAAATGTTTTCATTTATTTCTATGTTTATCAAAATTATTCTGCCTTCAGTATCTTTTATCTCATTTATTGTCTTACATTTTAAATTATTTTTCACATAGATTGATACCCCCTTTGATTGTGTGTTACCATAGCTATGAAACATTTTGCCATCAAACTCATTATTTATTGTTTTTTCTTTTTTTTCTATAAAATGTGACTCTTGCATGAAAAGAATGTTACATTTTTGATTTTTTGTCCATAATTGTAATCTTTCTCTTTTCTGTTTTTGGCCTAAACCTTGACAGTTTAGTGATATAATATGTAGATTTTCACCCATTGTTAAATTTTGAGTTTAAATGTTTTGTTGACATAAATGCAAAAAGAAGATATACTTGTTTCATCTCATATTTACAGCATATTTTCATTAGTTGTTTGATTTTATGATTACTATAAAAACAATGGTACACAGTTATGTGTGAGATAAGTGCATATAATAAATAAAATATAAACACAAACTTGACAGTGTACATAAATGTAAATAAAACATAACACAAATAAATATAAGCATGCATGCATGTAATTGAACATATAATTTTATTTACTTGTTCAATATATACTTTAGATTTTTCTGTTGCTACTTCAACATATTTTGAGACTATATACATGTTATATTTACACTGAAAAAACAGATATATTTTATTCATATCATGTGTTTTAATTTCATGGTTATTTATTTTTAGGTCTGATGTTTTGGCAGAAGTATGAAATTGTTGGACCATGTACATGGTGTGGGAATTTACAATCAGTTTAGAAGCAATCAGAATGATTATATTTAGCAAAATCAGTACTTGTTTATTTCTATGGAGGAACATATTTGCTGATAATATGGGACTTGCAAAGGATGGACAGATGGATTTTATCATGTGGATTAAAATTGACGTTTGAAGTATTCCTAATGTATGGATTGAATAAGATATCCAAATCTTTTTAATGTGAAATGGAAAAGGACGAAGTATGAATTCTAATATGTGAATTAAAACTGATGGATAATTTGTTATAGAGCAAGCATTTATAATGGAGAGTTTATAGCTGTTAACTATAAAAATCAACAGAAAAAGTGATTTTAGACTTATGTGATTTATTGAATCGATTTATCAAAGATATTTTCTTTATGAAATTTAATTTTGTTGGATTTCTCTTATTTATTTTATCTTTATTTCTACTTCGAGCAGCTAGTGTTTTCCTTATAAACAGTTGAAGTATGTATAATTATTGTGTTTATTTCATTTATCATGTTTATATGATTCTTTATTATGTTTATACGAGTAAAAGGCATCATAATAAATTTTATTATCAATACAGCTTTCCGTATATATTTATTTATACCTGCAAATATTATTTTTGTGGTAGTTTCATCACGACTTGACTTGTTCAAATTTGTCATTTGATGAATAGCATATTCATCTAAAATCTTAAAAAAATAAAAACATGTTGGTATAAAGATTTTTACTTCGAGCTATATGCTATATAGAAAGATAAATCAGCCAGTTGTCCAGACGGTACACAGCATTTGCATTTTATACATTAATTGTTTCTAAAGTATGCCTTTAAAAATTGAAATAAGCATTATAATCAATGGTCTTAGTAAGTTTTGTTAATGTTAAAATAAAGTTGTGCCTGCTATTTGAAAGTTTAACATTAACAAAAATAGCAGGCACAACTTTATTCTATCTGGAGAGTTGACATCAACCCCATAATTACAGTAACCTCCTATAATAGATTGAGCAAATTCCTCTATGGGCACAACGTCCAAGTCTTCCTTTTTTAATTCAGTTATAATCTTCAATAAATGAGAAAATATTAAGATTAATCAAATAAGACATTTGAGTATTGTAATGCAATGAGTTTGATTTAAACTTTAAAGCTGTCTTGACAACATTTACTATAGGATTAAACATCTTTTTAAAGAATTTATTAGTGTACAAACTGTACCAATTTCCTAAATAAGAAATAAAAAACTGAAGTCGGGGTAAGAAAGATGCTAGACATACATGTACACCTGACAACAATCCCATACATCAAATATAGTGGTCCGGAGAAACATCAAATCACAGCATCTTGACATTAACCAATGAACCATGAAAATGAGATCAAGGTCATATGAAGTTGAACCAAGCAAGAGGTCCTGGTATCTATGATGAGTTTATGTACATATTACAATCATTCCACAAACCAAATACAGTTGACAACTAGCTTTGTGGTGTTTATACCATTTCTAGTTTCAGTTTTGATAGCATCAAACAAATCTTTTATAGCTATTGTAAAAATAATAAAATACATGTTTTTTCATTCAATGACCATTATCAGTTCAGAGTCTTTCTGAGGTTTTTTTTCCCAACCTTTTGATAAATTTCAAAGCAACTAAGACTTCATTTATATAGCTTCCTCTTTCGTGCATTTTTTTGTTTTTATTGACATATTGCATACTCTTCTATAGAACATGACTATATAGTTGTTTTGAACTGCCTTTTCACAAATGTTTACAATGCATCAGTAAAAAGAAATTGTAACCAGGTTCTCCGCAGGGCGCAGCTTTATACGACCGCAGAGGTCGAACCCTGAACAGTTGGGGCAAGTATGGACAAAACATTCAAGCGTGATACAGCTCTGAATTTGGATTGTGATCAAATTTTTGACATCATATGTTTTTTTTTTACACAAAACAAATGTCAAGATTTTACAAATCAATTAAAGATTTCTTCTTCAAACTTTTTAAATGTAAAATTAAATAGTTGACACAGCATAGGTTTCTGACACAGAATGAATGTGGTCTAATGAACTTAAAAGTTTTTTTTTTGCCTTTGAGCAATTCACTATGCTGTTGAATATTAATCCTCTCAAAAAAATGTTTGAAGAAATTTTCTTTTTATTTATGAAATCTGAAATGAGAAAAATTTAACCCCCCCCTTTTTTTTCACATCCCCGTTTCCCTTTTTCCAAAACTGATATCAATTCAAATTTCTAATGGAGTTTGCAACAATAACTACTCTTTTAAATACATCATAAAATATTAAAATGTAAAAAATAAAGTGCTTGTTATCACTGAATGGTACAGATTGGTTGGTAGTAAAAGTGAATGTCCTATAACCTTTATTGCAACATATTCAGAACATGGAACATGCATGCAGTTTACATTGCCTCGTAAGTCGTTTTGTTATCATCGTGGAACGCAGATGTTTTTCAATAAAAAAAAAATCCCGGTCCAAATGGTCCGTGCCTTAGTCGGTTTTAAATTTGTATGCTCCAACGTATTTCTGTATCCAAATGTTCAATTGCATCCCGAGTTGTTTGAATGCTCACTTGAACCATCGGACGTCTCTCTTCAACCAAATATATAATGGGGTTCTTCCATCTCCTGTTAAACTCATTTAAATTAAATTAAAATCGTGATTTCTTTTATATAACATTAAGACAAAATATTAAGTACATTCTTGTTTCCTTGCATATCATTATTACATATACTTTTGAATGATGTTTCGTTAGTTTAAGTCTAAAAACAACTTCTTATGTATATCAAATAATATAAAACAAAATGATTAATTAAATTTTCATTTCTTTTATAAACATAAACACAAAATATTAAACACATACTGGTATGAATAGACCAATACACTGACCAAAAGTAGAAAAGAAATCATAATTAAACTAACGTTTAAGCAATTAATTCATACTTATTAAACACCATTCCATGAAATTGTGTTTATTCAGTTATGTCAATGTCTTAAATATTGGCAATTTTAATCAAAGTAAAATCACAAAAATACTGAACTTAGAGGAAAATCAATTCGGAAAGTCCATAATCACATGACAAAATCAAATAACAAAACACGAATGGACAAGAACTGTCATATTCCTGACTTGGTACAGGCATGTTCAAATATAGAAAATGGTGGATTAAACCTGGTTCTATAGCGCTAACCCTCTCACTTTAATGACAGTCTCATCAAATTCCGTTATATTTACATTGATGCGTTGAATAAACAGACACAAAACATAAAATAGTCAAAATACTGGGCACGTACTGTCGGTATTCTGCATGTTTCTTTTATTTTAATGCATTCAGGTTCAACTCATTGTAAAATGCCTTACAACAGTTCGAGTTACTTGACATATTTTATTAAAAAAAACTCCGTGTATAATGTCGTCCAGATGTCTGTATTAGTAATATTTGCTGCCTCATTGAGGTGTATTTATTATTAATAATAATTGCAAAATCTATTGATTTGTAAAATTACAAGTACAGTCCCATCACTATACACATGGTATCAAAGGCACTTTTTGCTTTCATATAAAGTTGGTCTTTGATCTCCTAGCTTGCGGAACAGTATCCTTGGATAGTCGCAGCCTTTGTTTGATCTCCTAGCTTGTGGAACAGTATCCATGGATAGTTGCAGCCTTTGTTTGATCTCCTAGCTTGTGGAGCAGTATCCATGGATAGTTGCAGTCTTTGCGTTTTTTCCCACGTCACAGTTCATCATTCTGAAAAATAAATGTACACAATGTATAATAGCATGGGGAAAACAGATAAAAAATGTAATTAAATTATTTTTACCCGCTTTTTTAATCTGGTAAGCAAAGTTTATATTAAAGGACTGTAATATTTCTTCTGTCTTTAAAGAAATAAGATAAAAAAAATGTAGTTCACACTGAATAACTCGTGTAGCGTAGCAGGTTAATTTAAAGTGTGCAAACCATATTTCATATTATTTCAAAAACACTTGGCCGATCTTGCTTTCTAATGCTGTTCAGTGTGGTTTTATACAAATTTGTTGGTAATGATGCAAGAGGACTACCTTCTACCAAAAATTTGTAGCCAGATGGCATAGGCAAGTTCTCATCTAAAATCTTAAAAAAATAAAAACATGTTGGTATAAAGATTTTTACTTCAAGCTATATGCTATATAGGAAGATAAATCAGCCAGTTGTCCAGACGGTACACAGCATTTGCATTTTTTACATTAATTGTTTCTAAAGTATGGCTTTAAAAATTGAAATAAGCATTATAATCAATGGTCTTAGTAAGTTTTGTTAATGTTAAAATAAAGTTGTGCCTGCTATTTGTAAGTTTAACATTAACAAAAATAGCAGGCACAACTTTATTCTATCTGGAGAGTTGACATCAACCCCATAATTACAGTAACCTCCTATAATAGATTGAGCAATTCCTCTATGGGCACAACGGCCAAGTCTTCCTTTTTTAATTCAGTTATAATCTTCAATAAATGAGAAAATATTAAGATTAATCAAATAAGACATTTGAGTATTGTAATGCAATGAGTTTGATTTAAACTTTAAAGCTGTCTTGACAACATTTACTATAGGATTAAACATCTTTTTAAAGAATTTATTAGTGTACAAACTGTACCAATTTCCTAAATAAGAAATAAAAAACTGAAGTCGGGGTATGAAGGATGCTAGACATACATGTACACCTGACAACAATCCCATACATCAAATATAGTGGTCCGGAGAAACATCAAATCACAGCATCTTGACATTAACCAATGAACCATGAAAATGAGATCAAGGTCATATGAAGTTGAACCAAGCAAGAGGTCCTGGTATCTATGATGAGTTTATGTACATATTACAATCATTCCACAAACCAAATACAGTTGACAACTAGCTTTGTGGTGTTTATACCATTTCTAGTTTCAGTTTTGATAGCATCAAACAAATCTTTTATAGCTATTGTAAAAATAATAAAATACATGTTTTTTCATTCAATGACCATCATCAGTTCAGAGTCTTTTCATCTTATAACTCAAAAACCAAAGCATTTAGAGCAAATCTGACATGGGGGTAAAATTGTTTATCAGGTCAAGATCTATCTGCCCTGACATTTGCAGATGAATCAGAGAACCTGTTGTTGGGTTGCTGCCCCTGAATTGGATTTTGGAAGTTAAGATTCCAACAGTTAAGAAATTAGGGGCCAAAAAAGGGCTCAAATAAGCATTATTCTTGGTTTTTGCACAGTAACTTAAGGATGTACTTAGGTGAGGTTTTAGAATTTGTGCCAATGCTTGTACTCCTTGGTGTTTTTCCATACAATACAATGTGAAATATTTTGCCCCATAACACCCATTTATTTTAAGACTAAATAGCTCATGAAAGGTCATCTACCAAAATTTTAGAAGATTCTTAATTTTCTTTCTTTTGTTTTGAGACCTAATAATACCAATGCAAATATAAGGTAAAACTCAGAGTCGGCCTTTTCCGGCAATATTTTAAATTTCGAATATCTCGAAAAGGAGGTCCATGACCTATCAATATTTTTAACTTAATTTTATCCTTAGTTGATGCTCTACCAGCTTATAGTATCAATTTTAACTTCTTACTGTGTATGTAGATTCTTGATTGTTGGTCCCATTTTCAAATTGGTCTACATTAAGGTCCAAAGGGTCTAAAATTAAACTTAGTTTGATTTTAACAAAAATTGAACCCTTGGGGTTCTTTAATATTTTGAATCTAAAAATGTACTTAATTATTGGCCCAGTTTTCAATTTGGCCCAAATCGAGGTCCAAAATTAAATTTTGTTTTATTTCATCAAAAATTGAATAATTGGGGTTCTTTGATATGCAAAATCTAACTGTGAATGTAGATTCTTAATTCTTGGTCCTGTTTTCAAATTGGTCTACATTAAAGTCCAAAGGGTCCAAAATTAAATTAAAAGTTTGATTTTAGCAAAAATTTAATTTTTGGGCTTTGATATGCTGAATCTAAACATGTACTTGGATTTTTATACGACCGCAAAATTTGAAAAAAAATTTGTCGTATATTGCTATCACGTTGGCGTCGTTGTCCAAATACTTTAGTTTTCGCGTTTTTGCACTCTAACTTTAGTAAAAGTGAATAGAAAATTATGAAATTTTAACACAAGGTTTATGACCACAAAAGGAAGGTTGGGATAGATTTTGGGAGTTTTGATCCCAACATTTTAGGAATAAGGGGCCAAAAAGGGCCCAAATAAGCATTTTCTTGTTTTTCGCACAGTAACTAGTTTAAGTAAAAAGAAATCTATGAAATTTTGACACAAGGTTTATGACCACAAAATGAAGGTTGGGAGTTGTGGTTTTAACAGTTTAGGAATTGGGGGCCAAAAAGGGATCCAAATAAGCATTTTTCTTGCTTTTCGCACCATAACTTTAGTATAAGTAAATAGAAATCTATGAAATTTAAACATAAGGGTTATGATCATAAAAGGAAGGTTGGTATTGATTTTGGGAGTATTGGTCCTAACAGTTTAGGAATAAAGGGTCCAAAATTAAACTTTTGTACTTAGATTTTTTATTATTGACCCAGTTTTCAAGTTGGTCCAAATCGGGGTCCAAAATTAAACTTTGTTTAATTTCATCAAAAATTAAATAATTGGGGTTCTTTGATATGCCAAATCTAACTGTGTATGTAGATTCTTAATTTTTGGTCCCGTTTTCAAATTGGTCAACATTAGGGTCCAAAATTAAACTAAGTTTGATTTTAACAAATTTATTTCTTGAGCTTTGATATATGCTGAATCTAAACATGTACTTAGATTATTGATTATGGGCCCAGTTTACAAGTTGGTCCAAATCAGGATTCAAAATTATTATATTAAGTTTTGTGCAATAGCAAGAAATTTTCAATTGCACAGTATCCAGCAATAGCAAAAAATCTTCAATTGTATAGTATTGTGCAATAGCAAGAAATTTTCAATTGCTCAGTATTGTTCAATAGCAAGTATTATGGCATTGGTTGTAATAGTATTGGCAGATCTCATTTCTATTGATGATATTTGACCCCATTCCCTCAGTCATGGTCCATGGAATGCCATTTTTATTTCCACCAAAACACGATGGTACATGCGTCAATGAAGCAATGTAATTTTCGTGGTGAAGTTTGTTTCATAGAAACTAAACAATAAGTCGACTATATTGTGTGTAGGACTACATGTATTTCCTGTATTGTTTATCTAACTTTGGCCTCTTATTCTTGTAAATGTTGTTGTAAAGCTTTATATGTTAAGGAATGGTTATTAAAGGAGACTGACATATTAGTGAAAGATGAAATATGGTCACTTTACATGGTTTTAAAACCACTATAACGACCAGGTTGTGCCATTAATCAATTGTTAACAAACTTGCTCATTCACACTTCTTTATTGGTAATAATACGACTAACTGTTCATATTGGTGTGACTGAAACCCAACAACATAACTAAGACATTTAGCATTCAGATTTCCAGTTAATAACTAGTTCTCATCGGTGTATGTTCCGAAAGCGAGCTAATTGATTGTCTATATTGGAGTTTTTTGGTGGGTACGTTTCACAGACCCCACAAATATTCACTCTGTTATAGTTTTTGTTGAGCCTGCAACTTTTGTTGCAGAAGGCTCGACATAGGGATAGTGATCCGGTGGTGGCGTTAGCTAACTGTTTAAATTTGTGAAGGTGGAAGACCTGGAGGCTTCATACTTTGTATATAGATGCCTCATGTTACGAAGTTTCTGTCAGTCACATGTTTTCACTTTACCTCGACTTTATTTCATGGATCAGTGAACAAGGTTAAGTTTTGGTGGTCAAGTCCACATCTCAGATACTATAAGCAATAGGGCTAGTATATTCGGTGTATGGAAGGACTGTAAGGTGTCATCTGACCTTGACCTCATTTTCATGGTTCAGTGGTTATAGTTAAGTTTTTGTGTTTTGGGCTGTTTTTCTCATACTTTATCCAATAGGTACACTATATTTGTTGTATGGTATGATTATAGGGTGTACATGTCTAGCGTGCAGATGTCATCTGCCTCATTTCATTGTTCAGTTGTCAAAGTTAAAGTTTTTGAGTTTTGGTCTCTTCATCTAATACTACATTGTATCAGCCATAGGTAAACTATATTTGGTGTATAGAAATATTTTATGATCTATAAGTCAGTGGCGCAGGTTTTGTTTGACCTTGACCTCATTTTCACTGTCTACTGATAACGAAGTGTTAAGATTTGGTGTTTTGGTCTATTTTTCTAAAAATTATAATTAATAGGTCAACTGTAATTGTTGTATGGAAGCATTGTTAGCTACATGTATATGTCTGCCTGGCATGGTTCATCTGACCTTGACCTCATTATCATGGTTCATTGGTCTTTATTTAGTTATCTTGGTTAATGTTAAGTTTATGTGACAGTATTAATAAAGCTTTATACTTAGCAATATCAACATAATATCAATGATTAATAAAGAAGGCGAGACATTTCAGCGTGTGCACTCTTGTTGTAATTTTAATAACTTTCTTTAAACATAATGGATTTCTACCAAACTAGGACATGCAGAAGCTTGTTTATGATGATAAGATGGTATCTAGAAGTAAACTTTGTGAAAATAAAATTCCATTTCTTCCGTATTTTACTTATAAATGCACTTAGTTTTTCTGCGGGAAAACATTACCTTCACCCTGTGGTTAAAGTTTTGTTTCGCCTTGCTGGAGTTGAAAAGCGAGACGGGTATGCTTTTGTCGGCGACGGCGTCAACAATGTATTAGTTTGTGATTAGGTCTAGTTTATGGTGAACCACAAGTGGTAGGTCAATCATATTTGGTATGCAGTTGTATAATATTAAAAAGAAGATGTGGTATGATTGCCAATGAGCATACCACATAGTCCGCTATAAAAGGCCCCGATAAGACTAATGTAAAACAATTCAAACGAGAAAACTAATATTGCCACATCTCATTTCCATGGGGGATTATTTGGCCCTGCTCCCTCAGTCATGGTCTATTGACTTAAAAACTTTTGCTTATTTTATATGTATTATTTTGTGATTAGGTCAGTTTATTGGGCACCACAAGTGGTAGGTCAATGATATTTGGTCTGCAGTTATTTCAGCATTGGCATATCTCATTTGCATGGACATAATTAGGCTCCGCCCCCTTAGTCATGGTCTATTCACTTTGAATTTTTTCTTGTTTGTCATGTATTCGTTTGTAGATTAGGTCAGTTCAAGGTGAACCATTAGTGGTACGCCAATGTTGATTGGAGTTTGTTTAGCCATGTTTCATTGACTTGGAATATTTGCATAACTTGTGTAAGATGTTAAAGCATTGCTATTTTTATTTCAACATTTTCGTATCGAAATTAAAAAAGGCGACACATATCTCTGATAACAGCTTATTAAAACTTTAATAACTTTCTTAAACTATCCTTGGTCCTTGTTGGTTTGTGCCAAACTTGGACAAAAGCTTGTCTATGTCGTATGATCATAAGAAAGTATCCAGAGGTAAATTTTGTAAAACGATAAATCAATTTTGTTCGTATTTTACTTTAAATGGACTTGGATTTTCTGCCAGGAAACGAAAAATTGTTACCTATCTTGTACTATTTTTGATTCGTACCAAACTTGGACAGAAGCTTGTTAATGATTAAAAGCTTGTATCTTGAAGGAAATTTTGTACCTGTGTATCTGTATTTTACTTGTAAATGGACCAGTTAACAGTACGTCCAGTCTGCAGTTAAAGTTTACAAACATTTATTAGATTCATTTACTATCCTGGATTTTTACCTTGCTTGGACAGAAGCTTCTTACAATCAAAAGATAGTATCAAGCGGTATATTTTTATTGATTCTTTTCCTCATTGTTGTTGACCCTTCAATATACAGCAGAAGTAGGCGAGACACTGGGTTCTGCGGAACCCTTACAAATTTTTAGGTCTTGTCCTCTAGTTCATATTGGAGCGTTTTATGCTGTTTTGTGTACTCATCTCGCTGTTGTTGTATGTTATGATTGCATGTTGTACTTTTTCGTTGGAGTTTATTTGATGGTTGTACTCGGAAGCCTTTAAAAGCCTGTAATTTTTTACTTATACATGTTATACAAATTGTGACCTGAATGGACAGTTGTCTCAATGGTAATCTAGTCACATTTTTTTCATATCTATGAGCATTTAATGTGGTATACAAAGTCCGTTTTAAAAGCGGGGGACTTTCTATACTAACTGGACTGAGTACTTTTAAAAACGATGCACAAATATTAAAATTATCGACTGATCTCGGCCGAGCTAATATTGGTATAAAAAGTTATATTGTTTCTCATTCATAATGCGATGATCTCAATACATGCTGTATATGAAGTAAAGATTGGTTGATTGTTGGTTGCTTAACGTCCAGCGGCAAATATTTCATGCATATTCAGGACGAGAACAAGTTCATAATATATACAATAGGTAGATTGATACGATAGGGGCTATTCCAGTAAAATTTACCTAGGAGGGGCGGAACGCCGACGATATTTATTTCCATAGGTGGGGGGTTATCAACATAATTGTATTCTGGAGGGTGGTGGTCCCGATTTAAATTCATTTCTGTTGGTGGGGGGTTTCTGAATGATAGGTTAAACATATAGTTTCCCCTGTTATGAAGGAAGATTCTCCTGAAAAGGTCGTCCGAATGCAAATAAAGTTTGCAGACCACTAATTTTAAGCGTCCGTTTGTGTTCTTGTCAGGAAGAGTTATCTCTCGGAAGTCGGAGTTATCTCCCCGATTCGGTGCATACATGTGCTCGACTATAGTCCATTGATGGAGAAAGTGGTGTTTTTTTTTTCTGAAAAATAACGGGTTGAAAGACAACATTTGCCTATTGAAAAAAAAAAATGTATATAAGAAATACAAAAAAAAAAAAAAAAAGAATTACATTGTGCCTACCAAAAATATTTTATGGCTCAAACTAAACTCCCAGGCCCAAACTCTGAAACATCAAATGGTTGGTGCCAACCAGTTTCCCCACCTGAAGAATATGTCGTACCTGAAAATGTTATTGACAGTTTTAAAAATAAAATGGGCCATAATTAAAATCGCACCCCCTTTTAAGGTCACTGTGAGCTATTGCCGTCATGTTGCTGCTGTCGTCTAACATTGTTACATGTTTCATTTTATATTTTAATAGCAACATAGCTATACATGGTAAGATTTTTATCAGACATTAGATATGTTAGATAACAGCTTTGTCATACACCTGTAAGTGGGTCTCAATTGGGTCAACAGTTGACATGGGGTCATACTTTTTGAGTCATAATGATTCATGATTGTCAGACAAATACACATAAAAACCTGAAGTGAAGTCTGGCATGATACAAGAAGTCAGAAACTGCAGAAAATGTAAAAATTATGATAGGATTTAGGTAAAGGGACCCCTCGAATTGAGACCTACTTTCGAAATATAATTATGTTGTCATTTATGAATATCGACTGTAGTCTGCATGATGATCTTGATTTGAAAGAATATACTTAAATATGAACACTGTAAAGGCCATAAAGCTATTGCAAAACATAAATTGGTGAAACATTTTCAGAGTATTCAGTCGTCTGGCATTTGACATATTTTTTTGGCATGTTATATTTAACAAACAAAAATGTCTTGACATTTTTTTATCCTTAAAAGTTAATAAAGGTTAATACTTTTACATGTATTTTCAAAAATATCCTGAATTCTTAATTACAAGCAACATGCACACCGCAAAATCATCAGACGATGTAGATATAGATAGAAAGACATGGGTGAATAATATACATGTACAAAAATGATGTATAATATAAACTGATACCTATATATGTATGTGGTAATGGTTCTCAACTATAATCTAAACTTTATTCTTTAAAAGCCATGAATTTAACAACATATGCCTCCTATGGTGATATTCTATAAATCCTGCACTACTGATCACTTAAACCAGCTTAGCAAATATATTACATCTCTACTTGTATAATTCCTTTCATTCTGTTGTTGTTTTTTTTTTTTGCTCACCTGGCCCTAAGGGCCATGAGAGCTTATGCAATCACTATGTGTCCATTGTCCTTTGGTAAACTTTTTTTTATACAGACCTCAAATGAAGGTGGTAAAGGGTCATTTTTGTGCAATGTGTTCAGGGTTTTTATATTATCATTCAATATTTTTTTACTTTTTTTACGTTCAGCCGAGCAAGACCTTGGTTTTGGGCAATCTGCTCCGCTCATTTTATTTTTCGCTAAAAGTGTTTGAAATAAATTCTTCCCCGTTCAACGTGAAAGACATCTCTTATTGTCTCGCCTGCGACGAAAGTCACAGAGTGAGACATAGGTATTACTATCCGGCGGCGGTGTAAACTATTTGTAAAAAAGCTTTATATTTCAGAAGGTATAAGACCTGGATGCTTCATACTTTGTATGCATATACCTTATGTTATGAAGTTTCCGTCTGTCATATGTCCATTGTCCTTGACGTCATATTCTCGGTTCAGTGACTGCTTGAAACAAAATTATAGTTTTTTGTTGTGTGAATTTCTCACTTTTTATGAGTAATAGGATAACTATATTTGGTATATGGGTTCCTTGCAACGTCTACATGTCCGTCATACAGGGTTCGCCTGACCTCAACCTCATTTCATGGATCAGTGATCAAGGTTAAAGTTACGTGATTAGGTCCGTTTCTCAGATACTATAAGCAGTAGGTCAGCTATGTGGTGTATGGAATGATTGTAAGGGGTACATATCAGTCTGGCAGGTTTTATCTGACTTTGACCTCATTTTCATGGTTCATTGGTCAATGTTAAGTTTTTGTGTTTTGGTTTGTTGTTCTAAAACTATAAGCAATAGGTCAACTATATTTGCTGTATGGAGGCAGTGGTAGTTATTTAATCCGTAGGTCGTCTACAATTAACTGGGAAGGTTGAATCAAAGATATAGAATTGCCTGGGACGGATAGAAGTTAAAGCAGTCTATAAAAGAAAAAATGAAAGGATTTCTTGGGCCGGCATTAAAGTTTGAAGCAAGCGAGCATTGAAACCTATTGTGGAGTTAATGAAATTTCTAGACAATCTTCTGAACTTTCTAGGTACAATTTGAATCAAAAGAAATTGGCATGCTCACAGCGAATTTCAGGATCTGGGCAAAAAGTTATGCTGAATTTTATACAGAATTGACATCATGCATGCTACAACTATTTGATAGTTGTTCAGTATCTGGTCTCAGTGCTCACCCTCGTCTTATAACAGATACATTATTTATGGAAAAACACTCCTGGATTGATATGCCTCGTTGTGTTTCCATTCTCAACCAGGTATTTGGAATCCCACTAAAACTATGCACCGCTTACACTTATACAGAAAAGTTTTAGATTTAAAACAAACCAAGCAAAGAGATACAGAAAAGTTTTAGATTTAAAACAAACCAAGCAAAGAGGCACCATGAAGGCCGTGGTATAAATCCTGGAATTAGTCTTAGAAATCAACAGGTGATGGTCAAAAACACCCCTCCCTAAATAGCCGCTATGCAACTGCAAATGTTAACTATACAATAGAAAACATGTGCCTTTCACATGATTGCGCAGCATTCGCACGAGACAACAAAGCTTTGGTCCATACAGACGTTGAAGTTGCTCAAAGACTTAAGTAAATCGTGGATAAAATTTCTTATTCCGATCATGATTGGGCCAAGGACAGTAATCGTACACTAGCAATAACAACAATACAGCTTATATCTCCAAAACAGTCTAGTGTGTCAAATGATTATGAATATTTAAGTCAGTTAGATGAAATTCCAATTTATAAGTCAAAAATAGGTGGCAAAGGAATAAGTTTAATAAAAATGTCTTACTTTGAAAAGGAGGGTGCATTTAGACACCTCAATGAATTATTATATATCATATTCAAGCATAAGGAACATTTAAAAAAAACGGTGAATTACCTTCCCAGATTTTGATAACCGTGGATGGTGGAGGGGACGAAAGGCCTCGCAATAAGCTTATTCGCTTTCTTATGGTTCTTTCAAGGAGACTGCTCAATTTAGACAAGATAAAAGTTTTGTCATTTGCAGAAGGAGATTCTAAACTCCACTCGGTGGAATGATATCATACACGTGAAAATAGGGATTTAAGTCAAGGAGGAGTGATTGATTTTCATGTGATAAATGAATCAGAAATGGATGAAAAGTGATTATTTGATTTGGCCAAATTTTATGAAAATATGCAACATGCTGCGAATGAAGCAGTGCACAGAATTTCACAAACCCCTTATGCAAATGAAAAGTTTGAAGCTTATCAAGCTGCCAGTGAGGATGACCGGGTCTTCTCAAACAGTCTAGAAAAAATGATTAAAGAATTCTTACAAGTGGATAGTTAAAAAAAATTTCTTGATCAAACCAGGTGGTAAAATATGGGATGAATTGAGTACTATATATAAACTTACTGCAGATCTGACTTTTTCTGCTGTGAGTATTTTTATTGAGGCAAACAATACGGACAATGTATGGATAGAGCATTATGGGTCCACTAGTTACAGACCTGATGATGCATGGAGGGGGTCATCATTGAATAGATTTGAAATTCAACCCATAACATATATTACCAAGTTACCAGAACATCATTATTTGCCTTTTCATAAAGCATATAAGCCACAGATGTCCCTCCCATAATTAATATTTTACAGACCTCAAATAACTTTTATTTGGCTTTGTATCAAATAATTTTTAACGAATTTACAATAGAAACAATAATTCATATTCAGAGGGAAGCTGACAGTTTTTATTTTAATATATTTTTTTTTAATAATAATTCAAACACTGCGGTAAAGTCTTGAGACGTATGCAAACAAAATTCCGTTGACCGACTTTTGAGGCTAGCTACTAATGATTCCAACAACAATGATAGTCGTGTTATATACCATTTTGTAGATAAATCAATTAAGATTTACGGCATAATAAGTTAAAGTAGGTTTGAAATCATAGAAACTGAAAAATAACGGGACTTCGGGACTGGCTGTCTTTTTTCCCCAAAAATAGTTAAGTACCTTGTGTTATATTAAGGTATATAGTTAAAATGATATACACACACATTGTTTACATTATTTCTTGGTAGTTACAGTTTTTACGAGGTGTTGTATGATGGATATGTACATTACCGTACATGTAGATGTAAATGGCCACATTATTGATATTAATGTCAACGTCAACACCGAAGTGTTGACTACTGGGCTGGTGATACCCTCGGGGACGAAACGTCCACCAGCAGTGGCATAGACCAAGTGGTATAAATAGTTATCAAGGATTATAATTTAGTACGCCAGACGCGCGTTTCGTCTACATAAGATTTATTAGTGACGCTCATATCAAAATATTTATAAAGCCAAATAAGTACAAAGTTGAAAAGCATTGAGGATTCGAAATTCCAAATAGTTGTGCCAAATACAGCTAAGGTAATCTTTGCCTGGGATAAGAAAATCCTTAGTTTTTTTCGAAAAATTCAAAGTTTTGTAAACGGGAAATTGATAAAAATAACCAAATTATTGATATTCATGTCAACACCGAAGTGTTGACTACTGGGCTGGTGATACCCTCGGAGACGAAACGTCCAACAGCAGTGTCATCTTTAACATTATCTTTCCACTCTGAGTTGGTTTTTATTAAGTTAAAACAATTGTTTCTATAAAAGTTATATTAAGGGCATTTGAAAAAAGAATTGTTTTTCGTCCTCTATGTCATTACAAAATTTGCAATATCTCTGAACTCTACGGATCTTAAGATGTCTGCCCTTTTCTATTAAAAGAGTGTGTTCGCTAATTCTAAATTTTGTTAATAGTTTTCTGGAGTCAGAATAGTTATGTTTTAGGTAAAATTCTTGTTTCAAGTTAATCTTAATATTTTTGTATAGGAAAATTTCATTATTTTCATTCAAGTCCTCTTATCTTTTTTCCCCAATAGATTATTGAAAAAGACATTGTAATAAGATTTAATTTGCTTTTTTATGTTATTAATTGCTGTACCTGTATTTTGTCCAGTTGTGATTATTTTTGGATTAATATCTAATTCTGTTAAAATGTCAGTAAGGTAAGTATACCATGTATATATTCCTTCTAGGTGCTTTTTTACACATTTCAGACGCCTCTTTTAATAAGGGGTTTACATTTTGGGTTTCCAGACGGGAAAAGTATAGCAATTTTTGTGAGAGTATATACTCTTCAATAGGGAGTCGACCAAGCTCTGTTCGTGTTGCTATATTTGAGGAGGATTTTCTTACCCCTAGTATATGCTTACAGAATGAAAGGTGGACTTTTTCAGTGGGACTTTTGTCAATAAAAGATAACTTGTCAACTGTAGATGAAAATTTTTAGACAACATAAAAAAGCCTAAGAAATGTCATGAAATTACAGCAGATAAGGTAACCAAAAAACAAAACCAATCTCGCTATAATTGAAAAAAACCCATGAAATTATAAGGTTTATGGAATCATTAAGAAAATTTTCATAGCAGCAATAATATGTATACGTATTGAGTTTATTAAATAATTATAAATCATGTTAACATAGAGTTAAAAGTACATACTACACCTATTTTATATTTTAAAATTAAAGTCGATTTAGAGGTCCTTATTGATTTTATACCATGAAACAAAAAAAAAACAGTTGAAGAACAATCTAAATGTACGGTAAAGTTAAATTGCACTACAGAAATCATCTAAAGTTACTTTTTTCCTTTTTTTTTTGCAGTTGAACACATTTTTTTAATATCCAACTATAATTCAATACATACAGGTTATATTTATTATAATAATAATCCTGATGTACAAAAAAACGCCAATCAAAATATTTTAAAACCTTTCTTTTTGAAAATTTATTTATTGTTAACTTGTTCTCGTCCTGAATATGCATGAAATATTTGCCACTGAACGTTAAGCAACCAGCAATCAATCAATTGTCTGTTAGACCCAATTGGTGTCCTTTTTCAATCTTACCTACCCTGCAACAAAGTGTCTCTTAACAACCCCCATTACATTTCTAAAGATATATAAACGGAGAAGTGGCAATAAGGCCCTTGTTAGGCACACATATATATTCGAGTTTAAAAGTCATCAAAGATATACTAAAATTTGTCTTAAATCGACTAAGGCATCGGGTATTAAGAAAACAAAAACATATGCCACGTTTAACAAGTGACAATGGCAACAAACCATGACAACACTTGATATTATGATAATGTAAAATATTTATATTTTTCCGTTTTTTTCATCAAATTTTAAGTATATTTTAGATTGGTAAAGTATGTGCGCAATACAAGAAACAACTTTGGTATGATTATGTCAGTAGTTTAAGAAAAGCTTCTAAAATTATTTAGTTGTTTTTTGGCTGTGTACAATGTTCTTCCTCAATGAAAAAAAAGAGATGCAAAAAATTAAATGTTATGGAATAATCTCAGAAACCATTATACTTACAGAAGTTTTAAATAGTGGAAAATGTTTGGGTCATTAGGGCGCAACTTTTTTACATTTTAACTGAAGAGATTTGACCTTTATTTAAGGGGCATAACCCCTGTTTTAGGTTTCTGGAAAGACAAAAATCAGCTTTTATTATATAACCAAAGGTCCTAGAACCATGGGGTCTTCAGCAACGACATTGGGGACTAATGACCTTGACAAAGGTCAAAGGTCATGTCCCATATAGCGATTTTTGTGTTTTTGACCTTATTTAAAAGATTTACAGTGTTTGAAAAATTTTCAATGCATTCTACGTCTATTGGAACATGTATTTTACATTATTTGAATATTTGATTTTCATAAGATGGAGCTAGAGACACATTTAAAATGACTCGAAATAGAAATTAACATTCATCTATAATAAAATATTTGAATTCATGCATAATGTGACTGCGTTAATAATATGCGGTATGATTGCCAATGAGATGTTGATAAGATTGAGCTAGTGACATATTTAAAATGATTCGAAATAGAAATTAACATTCATCTATAATAAAATATTTGAATCCGTACATTATGTGACGGCGTTAATAATATGCGGTATGATTGCCAATGAGACAACCATTACTCACTCTTCTGTATTTTTTTGCCAATTCTTCTCTCAATTGACTTTTGCTCGTTCATTTTCGCTATAACCCTTGATTTGTCTTTATCTCTTATTCTCTTGTGAAGTTTCTTTCTATAACGTCCTCTGCTTTACTATCTACGTCGATCTTGGATTCTTTTTTCAATGAATTGCCGATATGATTTTCCACACTGATATGTCATATTTTGTTTTATCATGACTAGTTACAAATCAAGTTCTAATTTTGTTACAGTCAGATAATATTGTTATGCACAGTTGGTCCTTGGACTTTGAATATTTACTTAAATAATTAGTTTCCACACTTTTTTCGTTATGCTTAATGATTTTAACTTAGCATTTGTTTTGTAGTTAACACCATGACAAGTTATAAATCAAATTGTATATTGCTCAAGAACAATTAGGTTTTAGCTGATAGGGGACTACGTATTGTAAATTCAAGTTTTTCCAAGTTTCAAAAGTTACAGATGTTGTTAATCCCTTACCAATGATAATAACAGTCATAATTGTGTCTATAGTTTTTTTGAGATTGATCGTGATAAACTTCAAGCATTTCCTGATGATTCCTTGATACTGTGAAAGTACTTTTATTCGTGGGGTATTAATTTTCGTGGATGACTTTATCCACGAATTTAAGTGTCCAACGAAATAAAACAACCATTGTCCAAATTAAGACATTGAAATATCGCCCATGAAGCCTTGACTACTGATATGATCTAAAGAATATATTGAATAACCTCGAATCTGAGAATACTTTAATAGCAGTCATAGAACTACAACTGTATGCATGATTATACCCATTTCATCTTTAATAACCTAAACTGTACAACTTTTGATCTTTTTATAAAACGTTTTTTTTTTCGACGAAGGTCAGATTTCCGGTATTGATATGCTAGCATGATAAAGTGTTCATTTTATATCCTCATAGTTCTCGTTCAAAGGGGAGATAATAATTTGATGCTGGCCTTGATTTTGATAAGAAATATTTGACAATTCAAGATACGTTTATAGAATTTGTTTATGATACTGATTACCTTAGGTGACATGTTTATTGTATAATTAACACCTTTGATGGTCCTTAATCTGTTGATCACTTTATCTTGGGTTAATTAGTGTTGTCACTACGGTTTAGACGGGTCAATGTTTACATTGTAATTTCCTTCAACATGTTCAGTCCAGACTATTTGTAACCTTTTTTTATAAAGGCTTTAATTTTTCAATTTCTTTTTTTTTTTAGAAAACTAATATCCACGAATTTAAAAACCCACGAACATGTAAATATTCCTCAAACCTAAAAAAGCTATCTTTCTGTAAACTTCTTTCACTTTTCAACTTATTTAAACGTTGACATTTTCATGACATCGACTTTTGAGAATGTGCCTCAACTGACTCGATCTCCATCTAAATATTGCCCCACATTTCTTTCATTGGAAAGACGTTTGTAGGGTCAAACTTTGGTTGGCTTCCTTTCTTTGTATTAAAGTTTACTGAAGCTCTGCAATTAAGATTGTAGCAAAGTGTCATGCATATTGTTTTTTTTATGTATTTCATCAACTGAATAGGTTTCAAGAATGGTTTCACTATTACATCCTGTGATAATCATTATATGCCGACTTGTGATTTTCCCAATAAATTCCAATACATGGACAGAAGTAGCTCTGAGTGAATGGTTCAGAGAGTGGTATAAAATGTCTCAAATGGGGTGAGAGGTCTTACAATTTTGTTACATTTTTCTTCAAAAATATGCACAAAATAGAGGAGGAAAGGCGGTTCCAAGAGTCACGGAAGACAGGCAGACCTTGGCTGCAAGTATCTACTGACGCAATGACTTGTACTTGGTGTACTCATGTACATAAAGCTCCAAATGGATTTTCCTGGACACAAGTTGAGAACCTGAAGTCCCATGAATCCAGTAAAGCTGACATCAAAAGTGTTGGTGTAATCCTAGAGAAATGGACCTTCATAGGTTGGCAAGACTTGGGAAGAGATGAAAATCTGCTAACAGCTCAACTAGTAAGTTAATGTATATAAACAATTTGTTTACTAAAAGAATTTAAGAGGCAATGCCAGAGAAAACCAGGCAGAACTTGGAAATTTTGTTCAACAGCCTTTTTGAGATAAATGTGTTTTTGTAATGTATCCACCTTGTTTTGTTGGGAAATGACATTTTTAAAAGTCATATTGGGTTATTATGTATAAAAAAATGAATTTGATTTTTCAGTAAATTTGACTGCTTATATAGGGAAATATGGGTATTAATTTCTCAACAAAAACAGCCTACAATATAACAATTGATATATATTCTAAAAGGCTACCATGAATACAGCAGGAAATTATTATAACATCTCTGGTATCTGTTGATATGTAATGCAGTAAACTGTCAGGAAACAGCAGTTTGTTTTCGACTTTTTGGTGTTTAGACATACTAAAAGAGATGCTCTTCAATTTAAAAACAGATAAAGATCGTAATCAGCTGTTTTGTTAAATGAACATCTGCTGCATATTATTACACATAATTGACCATTTTGATACGATTTAACAAAAGTATATAACTTTGTGGTGTCGGGGAAACTTATTTCCCTCATCAAGAGATTGTTGCATACATGTACGGGTGATCTATTCCTAGACACATTGGTTTAATAAAGGCAGACAGTTACAAATTCTGTACGGGAATGAGGATTATTTATAAGACTGAAATTATTGTACTATTTGCTGGAAATGTGGAATATGAGGAATTTAAAGCCATCCGTGAGTAGTTTTGATGATTCAGCTGGAAATGATACAGTTTGCTCCCACCTTAAAACAGTACATGATATATCATGGACAGGACACCAAAGACAAAGAAAGATCTAAATGCCATGATTTTTGGCATCTTGAAAACTGGAAAGGCGGATCATTTTGAAGCAGATGATAGTTATAATGTATAAAAGAATTCTTTGCGACAGTTATACCAGTTGGAACAGGTAATAGTTTAAATTATGGAAGTTTGAAATTACTTCTGGGATAAATTGATACAAAAAGGCATCAATCAAAGCTGGGACTATTAAACTAGTATAAATTAGTCCCACATAATATATGGAGGATACATGTAGTTGTCCCAGATCAAAGCATTCAGAAGATTAAATAAACTTTACTAAACATACTTTTCAAAATGTCTTTTTTAAATTGAATTAAAATAAAATTATTGTTTGAATTTTCTAGACACATTCATTTGTTTGATGCTGCTTTATTTTGAAAACTAGAAGTCATTTACCAATTACAATGTTTTCCCAACTGACAATCATGAGGCCTCTTTAATAATCTCAATAAATCCCCACTTTCCCCCATATTTTTAGTTTAAAACAATGTGAAATTATTATCTGCAAATTTATGATCGGTGCTGAATGCAATTTTATACAATTTAATTCATTATGTGCAAACATTATTTGAACATGTTGAATAGGATAATAATATAAAATAAAAAAAAAAAAATACAGACTCAAAAATTACAAAAGAAGAAGATTTTGTATGATCATGATGGTTGCCAATGAGAAAATCACATGTACAACTACATGTATCCTCCATATACACAACAGACCATGTCATCTTATTCATTATGTTTATCATGTTTATCATTAATATGTACATGTACATCCTGTACATGTAAGCAACTACAAATGAATACATTTGTATATACATGTAGAATAGATACATGTATAAAAAGATGTGGTATGAGTGTCAATGATACAAATCTCCATCCAAGTCACAATTTATAAAAGACAATCCTACAGTTATCAGGATAGTCATATATGTTTATGTCAGATATACATGTAAACAGTAAGCTTAATTTGATAAAAAGCAGGAGCAAATTGTTGCTATTTAAATTATGAGAGTCAAATTTTTTATTTGTAATTTTGGTTGCTATATATACAATGTACCTATATTTTACATGATATTATGACATACAAAAGACACATATATTTTAAAGTGGTTATTGCATATATTTATTTAAAAAAATTAAACTTGTATATCAAATCTTAGATAATTGTATTGTTAATCATGTTAATCCACTATTTAGATGGGTTCTTTTGGGACGGCAATACCTTTGTTTCATAAATTTGTTGTTTATTGTCCTTCATCATGTTCATGTCCTTAGAAACAAAATCTAGACATGATATACACAATGGCGGATCCAGAAATTTTCATAAGTGGGGGCCCACTGACTGACCTATGAGGGGGCCTGCTCCAGTCGTGCTTCAATGATTCCCTATATAAGCAACCAAATTTTTTCCCAAAAAGCCCCCTCCCCCTAAATCCGCCTCTGATACATGATACAAGGATTTCAAACTTTTAACATTTAGTACAAAACTGAAAAAAAGAAGCTTATTTTGAGATCTTGTCATTAGTATTTACAGATACGTCGTTGTACATTTGTACATGTACATGTATGATCATGGTGAGCATATAAGGTTAGTTAAAAATGACTCAAATATATCAAGTAAACTTGTAAAGTAATAAGTAAATCACAATTTACCTTTCTGTTCTAAATTGTTCATTTGATCATTTTGTACATTAACCTGTCCATTTAAAAATAGAATTAATCATACAAAAAAGTCTTGTAACTTTGAAAGGTTGAATAAGTTTTCTATGTTTTAATATGGTAAGATGTTAAGAGATCATTATATATTTTCCACAGGCTCTTAGGATAATAAAATAACTAATTTGATATTAGATACAATTTTCCAAATTCAATTCAAAGAATAATTGATCACCTGATAAGCTGTTATTTCTTTAAACAGTTAAAAGATACATCAGCTGACAGACTTGCATGTAGAGGAGCCTTTAATTAGAGAAATGGATCAACTTGATTTTGTTAACCTACTGCATTTATATGAAAAATTCAGAAGTGAGTACCAGTATCTCTTAAAATACATTTTTTACATGTTTATCTTCATTTAGATAGAGTACCATATAAGATAAAGTATGTGGAATCTTAAATCCAGTATATATACTAGACATTATACATCAGTACATACATGTACATAATGCAAATCATAATAAGAAGGCATAACAATTGAACTGTTAAACAATTATTAGATGACCCGTGTCACCTTAATTTAAGAAAAAATTAAAACACACAGAACACACAGACAAAAATTAATAAGACCATGTACTCCAGATATGCAAGAAGGGTTTTAATCTCCCACTACAAATGAATATGAAGTCCTGAATGTGAAATCCTCTAAAAAATTATATTAAACTTCAAATATGTGTACTTGAATACATGTATATATAATATTCAAATTCATCTTACTTAATATAATTAATTTAAAACATTTTCAAGCAAAAAACTGATGTATAAATGTATAGCTTAACTGTTCCTTTATTTTTTTTTCAGGTGACTGAGCTAAAAGAAAAACACACATGAAAATGTAACCAGTTTGGCACCATCAAAGTGACCAACATAACATTTGAATACCTTTTAAGTTTTTTATGTATATGTTTGACTTTTGGTAATATTTCGGCAGTTTCTTCAGTTTTGATAGAGGACAATTATAAGACTGACTACCAACTTTATTGTTTATGGATCTTTATCTTTTAAAATACTACTGGATGTCTAAAAGAATATTTCAATTTCTTCTGAAACTATTTAGATATTTATTATGTTTCATGTTTTATAGGCAAATATTTATATATGTCATTTATGTTAAGCAAGGGTTAATATCATGTATATGAATTAAAAAAAAGATGTGTATGTGTTGAACTTGATTAAAAAAATTCCAAATTATTAGAGTAACAGAAAATGGGATCAATGTATATTAAAACAAATCTGTTAAAAGGGAAAAAAAAGGAAAAAGTTGTATTTTTCAAAATAATTGTGTTTATATTTCTGTGCTATTTAGAAATATGTGCAGCAAAAAAATCGTTTTTTTATATAAACTTGTATCATTGTGGTATGCCCTTGTTTATTTTTTGTTTTTTGCAGTACATGCATTTGAATCTTGTTCAAAATCCATCTATTGAATAAACATGATAAACTAATTGTTATGTTAACACTGTAGCTAAGTATATGTCACATGCAATCAGGCCAAGTTATCCATCTTATAAAAAAGGGGATTTGATATGATATGGTTTATAGATATAGGAAGATGTGGTGTGAGTGCCAATGAGACAACTCTCCATCCGAATAACAATTTTAAAATAAGTAAATCATTATAGGTCAATGTACGGCCTTCAACACAGATATATCACATATCAATATATGTATATATCACGTGCAGTACAACTGGCAGGTGTTGTACCACAGGCAGGTGCTGTACAACAGGCATAGACAAAATGCAATTATTGTTAATGTTAATGACGGAGGAGGCTATCGCACCACCGCAAAAGAAAAGGCCATCACACTGAGAAGGGAGGCGTACATGCAGACTCGGATAGCATTGAAAGATCTGAGAAGCTAGAACAAAATCTTGATCGCTATATGGACAAGTTTTTGTCAGATTAAAAAACAAAACAAAACAATGGCATACCCATACGAAATTTCACTTTGTATGGAGGTTCTTATTTTTTTTAGGTCTAACATTTGGAATGTTTTTAAAGTAGGTTGTTTTTCTCTTCCTGTGTTACTTTTTTTCTATCCTCTTCGACTCTTCAGCAGGATACATGCATAACAAGATTCAAACCGAACTCAGGCAACCGCATCATACAAAAGTTATGCCATTGGATAGCAATAGTAAATAACGGTTACTGGATAATTGATATATACCAAATATGATAAATATGATTTCATAAGAAAATCATCCTTATCCATGCCTACTTAACATTTTTTGTTTGTTTTAATATATTACAAATCTTAAAAGTCAAATTAAACACCTCGTCATCTGCTTAGTTGATCTGATGAAACTTGAGACAAACAGTCTCCAGTAAATATTTTATATTCTCTTACATGTTCGGATTTTGATGAATTATGTTCAAATTAAATATGAAAAAGAAACATATCTCCCGTTTTGAGCTTGTAAATCTAAATTATCATGTTATAATTACTTTCTGTTTAATGTTTTGTAGGGTTTGGAGTGATAGCCAATTCTGATTTCAAAAAGGGAGATTTTTTACTAGAGTATGTTTGGGAGCGTATCAACGGAGATGAGGCAAAAACAAGAGAAGAGGAAGGAGACTGCTATATATTCGGATACAAATATAATGACAAATTTCAATGGTAATTTTGAATATAATGTGTAAAATCTACATGATCTATGCAACAGAGAAAGAGACCAATTTCATCGAACCACAACTCATCTGAAACTAGACAAAGATGGAAATATTCGTAATATGACGTACAACTGTGCTATTTTGAACTTCGTATTTTTTCTTTATAACTGTTAGTCTTCTTTTCCACCGCAGAAAAGAAAGCCTTTTGATAAAATATCCAAATTTTTTATTGATCCGTGTCTTTTACGCTTTCGTACATGCTTATTCTATTTGACGTACATAATTCAGTCTCGTTGTTTTCTAATTTAGTTTGTTATCTGAAAGCATGACTTTATCATATGAAATTAAGATTTATAAAAATTCAAACTTAAAACATACTAAGGCGTAGGTACAGTTTCCAATTTGTTAGCTTGCAGAGGTGGATTTAGGGGGAGGAGGCCCAGCCCCCCCCCCCCCCTTTTTTGGAAAAAAAATTGGTTGCTTATATAGGGAAACACTGAAGCGTGACTAGAGCAGTCCCCCTCTTAGGTCAGTAGGTGGGTCCCAACTTATGAAAATTTCTGGATCCGCCACTGGCTTACATAGTAATAAAATGGTGAATAGATGTTTTTTATATAAATATAGGACTATGGTGTTGATTAAAAAATAAATCTATTCAAGGCCCTTTTGTTTTCCAAAATAATTGATATTACCAATAATTACCCGGTCGACTGGTCTACAGGATCAGTTCTAAAGCAAAGAAAACTATGGTCTTGTAAATGTTATTAATCCTCTGTTCAATGAAGTCTATGAATTAAATAAGTCACTGCATTGTTTTCATAGTTGGTATATATTTGCTCTAAATATATTTAATGTGACCTGTTTAAATGCTGAAGTTTTTGAAAATATTGATAAGCCATTAAAATTAAATAATCCTTAAAGATGAAGTTTAAACAGATATCACATGCAGTTTACACAAAAACAGTCTTTATAAACTTTCTTCAGTTATAAACTGTTCAAAATTATTTCTATATAGTCAAATAAAATCTAAGATTAAAATTGAGAATTATTTACCAAAAGAATCAAATTTTAAAACAACTAATTTATAAATTAAGGGTTGGTGAGCATAACCTAGAAGTTAATATGGGAAGATACAACTAGAGGCTCTAAAGAGCCTGTGTCGCTCACCTTGGTCTATGTGCATATTAAACAAAGGACACAAATGGATTCATGACAAAATTGTATTTTGGTGATGGTGATGTGTTTGAAGTTCTTACTTTACTGAACGATTTTGCTTCTTACAATTATATCTATCATGAACTTTGCCCATTAGTAACAGAGAACTATATTTGGTAAAAATATACATAAATTTACCAAATTAATGAAAATTGTTAAAAATTGACTATAAAGGGCAATAACTCCTTAAGGGGTCAATTGACCATTTAGGTCATGTTGACTTATTTGTAGATCTTACTTTGCTGAACATTATTGCTGTTTACAGTTTATCTCTAACTATAATAATATTCAAGATAATAACCAAAAACAGCGAAATTTCTTCAAAATTACCAATTCAGGGGCAGCAACCCAACAACCGATTGACCGATTCATCTGAAAATTTCAGGGCAGATAGTTCTTGACCTGATAAACATTTTTATCCCCTGTCAGATTTCCTCAAAATGCTTTGGTTTTTGAGTTATAAGCCAAAAACTGCATTTTACCCCCTATGTTCTATTTTTAGCGGTGGCGGCCATCTTGGTTGGTTGACCAGGTCACGCCACACATTTTTTAAACTAGATACCCCAAAGATGATTGTGGCCAAGTTTGGATTAATTTGGCCAAGTAGTTTCAGGAGAAGATTTTTGTAAAAGATTAATTTACGAAAAATGGTTAAAAATTGACTATAAAGGGCAATAACTCCTAAACGGGTCAACTGACCATTTTGGTCATGTTGACTTATTTGTAGATCTTACTTTGCTGAACATTATTGCTGTTTACAGTTTATCTCTATCTATAATAATATTCAAGATAATAACCAAAAACAGCAAAATTTCCTCAAAATTACCAATTCAGGGGCAGCAACCCAACAACCGATTGACCGATTCATCTGAAAATTTTAGGGCAGATAGATCTTGACCTGATAAACATTTTTATCCCTGTCAGATTTCCTCAAAATGCTTTGGTTTTTGAGTTATAAGCCAAAAACTGCATTTTACCCCTTTGTTCTATTTTTAGCCGTGGCGGCCATCTTGGTTGGTTGACCAGGTCACGCCACACATTTTTTAAACTAGATACCCCAAAGATGATTGTGGCCAAGTTTGGATTAATTTGGCTAAGTAGTTTCAGAGGAGAAGATTTTTGTAAAAGATTACTTTAATTAACGAAAAATGGTTAAAAATTGACTATAAAGGGCAATAACTCCTAAACGGGTCAACTGACCATTTTAGTCATGTTGACTTATTTGTAGATCTTACTTTGCTGAACATTATTGCTGTTTACAGTTTATCTCTAACTATAATAATATTCAAGATAATAACCAAAAACAGCAAAATTTCTTCAAAATTACCAATTCAGGGGCAGCAACCCAACAACCGATTGACCGATTCATCTGAAAATTTCAGGGCAGATAGATCTTGACCTGATAAACATTTTTACCCAATGTCAGATTTGCTCTAAATGCTTTGGTTTTTGAGTTATAAGCCAAAAACTGCATTTTACCCCTATGTTCTATTTTTAGCCGTGGCGGCCATCTTGGTTGGTTGACCGGGTCACGCCACACATTTTTTAAACTAGATACCCCAATGATGATTGTGGCCAAGTTTGGTTTGATTTGGCCCAGTAGTTTCAGAGGAGAAGATTTTTGTAAAAGTTAACGACGACGGACGACGGACGCCAAGTGATGAGAAAAGCTCACTTGGCCCTTCGGGCCAGGTGAGCTAAAAATGTACCCAGAGACCAAGTATTATGATACCTTTGTAATAAACTTGATGCTGAATAACATTTATTTATATATTGCAAAATGAACTCAACTTTAAGAGATTGTTTTTTTTTTAAATAAATACTATAAACGATTAACCTTGATAATACAAATTATCAACCACTTTTAAACTTATATATATTTAGAACTATGGTTTTTTAAACGACCGCAAAAATTCATAGATTGATAGAATCTATGAAATTTAAACACAAGGTTCATAACCATAAAAGGAAGGTTGGGATTGATTTTGGGAGTTTTGGTCACAACAGTTTAGGGAATAAGGGGCCCAAAAAAAGGTCCCAAATAAGCATTTTTTCTTGTTTTTTGCACAATAACTTTAGTATAAGTAAAAAAAAATCTGTGAAATTTTAACACAAGGATTATGACCACAAAAGGAAGGTTGGGATTGATTTTGGGAGTCTTGGAACAAGACGGTCCAAAATTATACTTTGTTTGATTTCATCAAAACATGAATTATTAGGGTTCTTCGATATGCCAAATATAAACGTGCATTTAGGTTCTTAACTTTTGGTCCCGTTTTCAAATTGGTCTACATTAAGGTCAAAAGGGTCCAAATTGAACTTAGTTTGATTTTAACAAAACTTGATTTTTGAGGGTTCTTTGATATGCTGAATCTAAACATGTACTTAAGAGTTTTGATTTTGGGACCAGTTTTCAAGTTGGTCCAAATCTATTTCAACAAAAATTGAATATATTGAGGTTTGTAATATGCTGAGTCTTTCCATGTATTTAGATCTTTAATATTTGGTCCTGGTTATCAAATTCGTCTACATTGAGGTCTAAAGGGTCCTTATTTGATCTCATCAAAAATTGAATTCATGGGGTTCTTTGATATGCTGAATCTTACCGTGTATTTAGATTTTGGATATTGGACCATAATAGGTAAATGTCCAATTTAAAATTTTTAAGTTTAAGTTTAAGTTCCTACACCACATTTATTCTGTGTCAGAAACCTATGTTGTGTCAACTACTTAATCACAATCCCAATCCAGAGCTGTATCAAGCTTGAATGTTGTGTCCATACTTGCCCCAACTGTTCAGGGTTCAACCTCTACTTCCGTATAAAGCTGCGCCCTGTGGAGCATCTGGTTTATAATTATATTTGTAGTTCTTAACTTTTGTATTATATATGTTTGTATTTGTGTTTGCTTGATCCATATGGGTGTATTTTGCAAGTAAAAATATTATTATAAATAGCATGACTTTATCAGATGAAAATACCAATTAATCAAAATCCAGACTAAAAAGAAGGCTTATAACTAGATATCATACTCTAGCTCAGTCGCAGAACCGCAATATCTCGGATGTATTCTAGTAATTTAGAAAAAGAAGATGTGGTATGATTTCCGATGAGATCAACTCACAGATTCATTAACAGTTCCAATAAGCAAAGCCAATACCTCATAGTCAGCTATGAAAAGCACCGAAACGAAAAGTGTTAAACAATTCCAGCGGGATACAACTAATTTCTATTAAAATAAGGAGATGATGTATGACAACCAATAAGATAACTATCCACCATTCTTCAGATGTAGTTAAAAGTGGATGATTCGAATGTTAAATAATCAAAATAGTAAATCAAGTTACTAGTAACCTCTGTTTTGACATGTCGTTGTTTATGTGGAGCTTGTGTATCCTCTCATGTTAATAGCAATACACGTTTATTTATTATAGGTCATCTTTCAGGTATGAATTGAGAGCCTGGAGTCATAAACACTATTTATATTTGGTAGCCTTATTTGTATTGTCTTTGGAAAAGTTATCAGTTTTTTTTTAAATTATTTCAATTACCGGTATTAATCGAAGTGTGTTTTTGTTGCATTTGTAAACAAACATATAGTTTTATTTGAATTTCCGAACAGTTTCCAGCGTTTATTTAGTTGTATGATCCAGTATATTGAAATTGAATAATTTTAATGTTGACATCTCTTTATTTATAATTCAAAAACTAGTTTGACTCTAATGCCCCCGCCGTTGAGGAAGGGCATTCCGTTTGACCCTTGTCTGTCTGTGCTTACGTACGTCCGTCTGTGAGTCCAAAAAATGGTTTCCGTTCTCTAACTTGGGTTTGCCTCAACCAAATGTTATGAAACTAACATACAAATTGCTTATTACCACGAAACACAGATCAAGTTTGAATTTTAAGGGCGTCACTTTAACCGTTCTAGAACTATGCTCCTTTATAAATGAAAAACAATAAAAAGAAGTTTCCGTTTTTGTACTGAAGTTTGCCAAATGAGATGCAACTTATATATGATATTTATCGTTACACAATACAGATCAAATTGAATTTTAGTAGCATCATGCTAACTGTTATAGACTTATGCCTCTTTACAAATGGAAAACTTACACTTTTTTATTTTCAATTCTGTAACTTGCGCAAATTTCAACCAAATGTTATAAACTTATATATATATACACACTATTTATTACCACAAAACACAGATGTGGTTTGAATTTTTGTGGCGTCACTATAGGCGTTCTTAGAGTTTCCATTTCCATTATGCATGGAAAAATTGTCAGATTTTTAGTTTCTTTTCATTAACTTAAGTTTGCCTCAATCCAATGTAAAACAAGAGATGAAACCGATACTTCATGCTTATTATCACAAATTACATATCGAGTTTGGCTTTATAAATATTTTGATATGAGCGTCACTGATGAGTGTTATGTAGACGAAACGCGCGTCTGGCGTACTAAATAAAAAGCCTTGTACCTTTAATAACTATTTACACCACTGGGTCGATGCCACTGCTGGTGGACGTTTCGTCCCCGAGGGTATCACCAGCCCAGTAGTCAACACTTCGGATTGAATATCAATAATGTGGTCATTTTGATAAATTTCCTGTTTACAAAACTTTTGTTTTTTTTTCCCAAAAACTAAGGATTTTCTTAACCCAGGCATAGATTACCTTAGCCGTATTCGGCACAATTTTTCGGAATTTTGGATCCTCAATGCTTTTCAACTTTTTAATTGTTTGGCTTTATAAATATTTTAATATGAGCGTCACTGATGAGTCTTATGTAGACGAAACGCGCGTCTGGCGTACTAAATTATAATTCTGGTACCTTTGATAACTATTCACTTATAACTATTCCCTGGAAATAGTTATATATATATATAAAGTTTTAAACTTCACCAAATATACTGTAATTTTTTTTTAATCCTGTTTATTTATATTTTCTTATAGATGTGAGTTTTACCACATTCAAAGAGAATTGACAGAAAGAACAACATTTAAAAATTAACAAATGAAATAATATTCGACCCAAGTTTGAAGGCGATATGGATATACAACTTGTTAGTGAAAGATCAATCGGCTATCAAAAGCTCATTTGTTGAATGACAGCATTGTTTGTGTTTCAATAATATAAAAAAGAAGATATGGTATGATTGCCCATGAGACAACTATCCACAAAAGACAAAAATGACACAAACATCAATAAGGTGATTACTGAATTACGAGGGAAAACACACGATCTAAAACCACCCTATTTCAGCACTGATAATTAATAGGATCCGTATGATCTTTACTTGGTTTTGGAATAGGCACGACGGTTGCAAGCTTCCAGATTGATGGTAAATCACCAGATTCCCAGATGTTATTCATGAGCTGCAAGAGAGCTTCTAGTGAGGAATCTGGCAAGTGTTTTAAGAGTTGGTAGTGAATATTATCAGGCCCACAAGCTGTATCATGGGCTTTTGACAGAGATGTTTCTTCAAGAGAAAATAGTTTATTATAATTTTCACCATTTTTTTATTTAAAGTTTAATTTAATTTTTTCTTTTTGTTTTTTAACTTTTTTAAAGTCTTCTCTGTAGTTGTTACAAAAAGAAGATTTCGCAAAAGTTTCACCAAGCTTGTTGGCAATATCCTTTTCAGATGTTAATAAATCATTGCCGTCTTTCAAATGTTTTACAGTGGCTTTAGAATTTTTACCTTTTATTTTATTTACCATATTCCAAACTTTTGTCATCGGAGTGCGAGATGTAATCCCCGAGACAAATTTTTTCCAGGATGTTCGTCGGGCTTGCCTACAAGTCCGCCGTGCCTAAGCGAGAAATATACGGAAATTACTCAAGTTTTCCGTCGTTGGTTGTTGACTGAACCGTCTTTCAGATTTTTTACGGTCACCTATGGCTTGATCACAAGCGTCATCAAACCATGGTTTGCTGGGATGTTTCGGATTTGCCGAGGTCTTAGGAATAGTTCTGTCAGCAATTGACGTTAAAACTGTATTAAAAGTTAAAATTGGATCATGTACAGTCTCAAACATCTTTGACTGAAGTTCCGCTTGACAGAGATTCTCAAACAAGGACCAGTCCGCTTTGTCAAGTTTCCAACATGGAACTCTCTGTTGGGCAGAAGTAAAAAGATGTTCAAGTACTATTGGAAAGTGATCACTTCCACATAGATCATCATGAACACGCCATGAATAATTCAGGAGCAGAGAGGGATCGCATATAGTGATATCAATAGAAGAATAAGACCCGTTTCCAGGATGAAGATACGTATTAGATCCATCATTAAAAATGCATAATCCTTCTTGAGAGACAAAGTCCTCAATGATCTTACCTTTGGCATTATGAGTCTTGCTACCCCATAATGGATTGTGAGCATTGAAGTCGCCCATAAGTATAAATGGTGAGGGTAATTGATCAGTGAGGTTTTTGAGTTTTGCTTTATCTATAATTGAATTGGGTGGAATATATATCGAACATAATGCAATTGTTTTGTCTAATGATAAACGAATTGCAACTGCTTGCAGATCCGTGGTGAGTTGGACTGTGGTATGAATGATGTTGTCCTTCACAAAAATGCATGATCCGCCTGCGGCACGTTCATCTACTTTAGAAAATGTGCTATACATGGTGTATCCTTTTAAAGATACATTGTCACTTTCTTTTAAATGAGTTTCTTGAAGACAAAATGCAATAGGTAAAAATGACTGAACTAGAAGTGTTAACTCGAGAAGATTTATTTTAAGACCTCGGCAATTCCATTGGATGATATTTGTCATTATTTAATAAACGAAGGGCGAATGCTGTCGAGTTTGCCAGCATTCTTATTTCTCTCACCCTTAGATTGTGATCTTTCGGGTGGCGGAACACTTTCGATATCCATTTCAGTTTCGTCGACAAGTGTTGAAAATCTGTTGTGCGAGGAGAGTCGTCGATCTCCAGGACCACACGCAGCTTGTGTTACTCCGCCTCGACCTCGAATCAGAAGACTGCTGAGAGGATGTATTTACTGGCTTCTTTTGAACATCCTTCTTTTTTGGAGAACGAAGAGGAGATGGGGCTCTAGTAGACTTTGTACTGGACGAAGAAGATAACTTCTTGGATGCAGATGAAGGAAGACTATTTGAGGTGGAAGAATCATCTATGTCACTGGGAAGATCCCAGACAGATTCACCGCTCCAACTGTGTATTTCTACTGTTTCTTTTTTATTTGATTTCTTTTTCTCATTTTTTTTTTGTGATGATAGTGAGCTCTGTAGGGAAGATTGAGTTGACTGAGTACTTGTTTTGGAAGATATTGGTTTTCTTGGAATTAATATTTTATCGGTAGGTTCTGTTTCAACAGGCAGCATTTTAAAATTGTCCGCATCAATTGGCCAAGTCATGCGAGTTTGTGTATTCTCGTGACTGAATGAGCGGACAACTTTGCTGGCGTACGATGGTCTGTTTGAAACAAGGAGATCATTCGAAACAGAAGCTATCTGTTTGGCTTCTGGGTAACTGATGTTTCTTTCTGTTTTAATTTTAATAATATTTTTTTCTTTAAGGTAAACAGGGCAGTCCCTAGACGATGAAAAATGGGATTCACCACAGTTTACACATTTAGAAGATTCAGAGTTACAGTTTGTTCCCTCGTGTCCTTCGTCATAACACTTGAAACATCTCTGCTTACCACGACATTGTTTGCTTCCATGACCAAACTTTTGACAAGTAAAGCATCGAATTGGGTTAGGGATAAACATGTCAACTCTGATTCCGAAGCAACCTAAAGTAATAGATGGAGGAGGAGTTGGAGTTCTAAAGGTCAAAAGGTATGTATTTAATTTGATTATATTTCCATTCTTTTTAATTTGAAATTGAAATCAGTTACACCTTGGCTTGAAAGTTCCTCACCGATTTCTTCCACGGTGAGGTCACCAAGGTATTGACTTCTGTCTCGAATGATCCCCTTACAGCTGTTCAAACTGTTATGAGGAGAGGCAGAAACAGGAAAGTTTGATATTGTAGACATTGTAAGTAAATTTGTTGACTTTTGTTGGAACATTCAACCAACAAATTGCCAAATCTCATTTTTGAAACTTTTTTAACAGTACCAGCAACGCTTTGTATTTGTTTGTGAATTACAAAGGGCGATATTTTTGAAATGGGTTTTTCTTCTGTTCCTTTTATTACAATAAATCTGGGCCAGCTGTCATCTTCCCGACAGGGCTCTGAATTATCACATTTTCTTTTCTTATGTATTAAAGCTGATTTAGAGGGTTTGTTTTGTTGTGCCATATGAAAGGAGAAAGATTCACCATTCTTGTCATCCACCCACCTCGGAGTGCCTACAAGGGCGATGCTGTGTTTCCGTGGCGAACCGGGATCAAGTGCTAATGCTGAAAACAAGCTCTAAATATAATGTAGCTGGTCCTCAAAATCAGCACCCAAGATCCACTGTGGATAGCACCAGATGTTCCAAGAATAGTATACTCAAGCAGAGCGTATCCATCAAGCGAAAAAGAAAGCGTACCACTTGATTGACCCATGAGCCATCGCCTTCTTCAGTTATCCGAAGTATAAATAGCTTAATTTAAAATACATGTGTATATTATAGGGATGTCAAAAGATCTGAAATTTACTACTCGGATACTCGGTCAAGATACTCGAGTACTCGCGAGTACTCGGATGAATCTCAAACGTCTATTAAAAAGTTTAGATTTAAGTTGGGATGAAGTGTTTTTGTTATTACCTTTCATAACCATAAGTTAAACGATTTACAAACATAGCTTGCTCTTCTGTTTTTTGTTTGTGTCAATTTAACAATGAATTACCGACCGCCGTTTCTACAAATATCATATCTATCATAATACCAATTTTGTTTGTGTACGTGTTCATGAACCAAATTTCAATAAAATAAAAAAAAAATTTGAATATAAAGTCCGACACAGTGTTCCTGGGAAGTCGGTATTTTTTATGATACGACTTGTCCATTAACTTGTCATCAAGAATATTGGTCTTCAAATTACTTGTGCTTTTTCGTGCCTCTCAGTCTTACTTGTTTTGTGTTGTTTGGTTTTATTTGGCACCATTCGTTTGTCTGATTTTCTTTTTGTTTAGCCACGACGTTGTCAGCAGTTTTCTACTTTTAAGTTTGAATGCCGCTTTCATATATTCGCCTATCTTTTAATTGTAAATTAAACAATTATAGTTAAATTTCAAATACTGTGTAATCAAATTGATTTAAATGTAAATCGCATACCAATCACGTTTAAATACATAGAAGTCTTGATTAACAAACAAAGATAAGTTTTACGGCTTGTGTGATGAGTTAATTAGTAATCCATGAAAATATTGATCTGTGTACAAACACCGTCAAAAATGTCTCCAATCAGTTGCGTATGGTTTACCGCAGGTCACTCTGATTTTGTTCTTGTTTAATAATAATATGTGGTCAACCATTTCAGACGAAAGACTGGTTGACTTTCCATTTTTTGTTACAAGTAGTGCACACGAAAACATTCCCTTGGAAGAAAAAGACTTTCCTACTATAACAAATAGAAACCTCATAATAAACATATTTATGCTCTTAATTGTTTTATTAAGTTTTACGAATGTGATATTTCAACGGAACTAAAGGGAGTGGAAATGTGAAGAGAACATAATATCTCAAGATGTATAACAGGCAAACGAGTATCCGAGTACTAAAACTGTACTCGGGTACTCGGTCTTCCGATCGAGTACTCGAGTACTCGTTGCCATCCCTAGTATATTATGAAAATTGTTACAAGAAAGCTTATTGTTGAGGATTAACTGAAGGGCTCGACATGACCAGCCGATTGATCGAACCGGGTCCATCCGACCTCCCGTTTAGATGATATCGAAGCCAAAGCAGCTTATTGAACTATAGTCTCGTCCGTCCGGTTATTTTCTGACCGTAAGGATTCTGGCTTTAGCCCTCATCCACAAGGATCTCGTCAACCACCGACACGGGTAGCAACCCACGACAAACAGGTTGGAGAGCCTATTTTATTTAAAACATCGAGCATCTCGCGATGTTCGGATCACTTTAGTCTGGTCTCTACCCTTCGACCTGTCCAGCATGGGTAACCCTACCAGGAGACGAAGTTCCAGCTGGCATAGCTCTTGGGGTCACTGAGACACGCAAGCCCTCCGACCACGGCAAGGATAGCGATCCACCGGAGGAAGAGGATGTAGAGGAGGATTGTCCTTTACCTAGTCACAACAACAAACGAAGCAAAAGAAGCCAGTGGTAGTAAGAAAGAGATGGGATGAAATTGAAATGGCTGAAATTGAAAAATATTTTAAATCATATTTACATTTAGAAATTTGTCCAAGAACCGATGCAGTAGAGAAAGCCAAAAAGAAAAGCATGAAAGAACAAGGAAAAATTTGGATGAGATCTAACGATAAAATTATAAAAGATAACAATATGAATCATAAAAAGTGAGAGAAGAAAGACTTCGGTCTTAATTTGATTTTCATTTGACAGAAAAAGTTATTCCTTAAAAAACATGACAATAATGTTAGGAGTGTGAAAAAATTTGTAAAGGGTTAGTTTTACTTTCGCAAGAAGAAATGTTGCATTTATACATATTATTTTATATTTCGCAGTTTGTTTTACTTTTATCAAGAGTGCATATACGATCTCAAGATTTGTTTTGTAAATAGTTTTTCACGAATGACAGAGTCTTAAACTTTGTGAAATTTGCATACACATTGCAAGGTTTTCCCCACTTGCTGAGCAAACACCTCGCACAATTACACCACACAGAGTATACTATACTAATGTCTGCACAGAAATAAGTCAATTGTTTATCATTTTTATGGGACTTTTTCGTTTTGAATTTTTCTAGGAGTTGGTCCTGTCGTGTAGTGTTGTTATTTTGATGTTGTAGTTAACATTGCCATTTAAGCGGGAGGTTTGGAAGGCCACAAAAACCATGTTCAACCCATCATTTGTTGAACATTAAATCAAAATATGACTGTTTACAGTTTTTTATTATAAAAAGTATATAGTAAATCATTGTTAGGCCAAATTCGTCTACCTCAAAATCGTGTTAAACACTAGACTTAACATAAGCAGTTGTCAGATATATAAACAATCATCACTTGAACAGGTCACATAACTTTAACTAGCAAATTAGCTGATCTTAAATTTGATTTGACATATATTCATCAAGAACATAACGTCCTAATGAGTTTGTATAAGAGGTAACTTTATTTCAACATTCTTATTCAACTTAAAATAATCATGATTATCATGTTATAATATAATATTCTTTCGTAACATTTGTTTTAATTCTCTTTTTTATTTAAACAAAACACATTTCTTAACCAGATACAAGTAGCAGAAAGAGAAAATGGCCAAACAACTAGAAAATTGATTATAAGCAAGACTCAATTTATGGAACAACCAACTGAGTATAAATTAAGAGAGGTGAAAGAAGAATGGACAGAGGAGTTGAGAAACAGAATTTTCTCATCTGGACAAAAGATGTTAGGAAAAATCCTTCTTGTTGCATTCTGGTAAGGTATATATATATATTGTTTGTATATATACCTCCTTTTCTTTTTCATGTGATGAAATAATTCTTGCTGATTTTGCACTCATCACACTTGAGTGTGTAGATACAAACACAAAAATGATCAGCTTCCGTTCTAGATGAAGTGTAGGGTCATTATTAGGTCAGATCTAATACCCTCCTTTCTCTCAGGAGTAGTTGCGTCCAATAGACAGCAAATATGTTATCCCTCAGATTAGTCTACTTTCAAAGGAGGCTAGTATATCTTATTATATAATCTTTATTGCAAAAGTACACCCATAAGGGTCAAGCAATAAATAGGTGATTTGTTCGTTATGATTTTCTTAAATGTATTGAGTTGTTTTAGAAGTAAAAATTGATCCAACCACAGCTCTATTAAAGAACAAATTACAAATTAAAAGCCTCGATTCTTTCTGATGATCCAGTGATGTTAATTTCGATTTTTTTGTTGAATCAATCAGATATGGTAGGTCATGAAAATGCTCGTCTCATTGAAAGAGAATGTATTGCTCCATACTACCACCCTAGTGAATCTGAAGAAGAAACTAGTAGTGAATCAAAAAATGAAAAAGATGGAATATGTGACAAATTATTAGAATGGGCTGTTGAATCTGATGTTTCTATGGTGACTTTCAAAGTTACTTTCTTTTTTAAAGACAACTATATAAAATATTTGCATTGAGATCCCTACACCTTGCTTTGAACAAATTTCCTATGAAATAATAAAAAACATTTCGGGTTAGAGTCGGCCATAAACAGTGTCTTATCAGCCTAATCAGATATACCTTACATGGAGGAATCTATAAAATTTCAGATGAATATTGATGGGCTTCCATTATTAAAGAGTTCAAGTGGATAGTCCTGGCCAATTTCGGAAGAATAGAAATATAGGAAAGGGGGAACCATTTATAATTGGACTGTTACAAAGTAATTAAAAACCGAATAAAAACAGAGTACATTTAAGGGCACAATAAATCAACAAACCAATAAAACAACAGTGCACTGTAAAGATCAAAGTCAATATCATCTTGTACTGATTACATGTATGTTGATTGTTTAGGTGTTCACAATTCTTATTCACAACCAAGTCAATTGATTACACATCTATATAATGGCAACAGTAGTATACCGCTGTTCAAAACTTAAATCCATGGACAAAAAAACAAAATCGGGTTAAACTAAAACTGAGGGAAACGCATCAAATAAGAGGAGACCAACGACACAACATCAAAATGTAACACGCACAGAAACGGACCAAACATTATACAAAATCCTACGAGAATAACAAATATAACATCAAAACCGAATACACGAATTTGGGATAGATAAGTGCCGTGACACGTCTTATAGTAATGTGATTTCACACTCAAAAGTAGGAGAAAATAAACGACACAACGGAAACAACGTTAAAATGTAACACACACATGAACTAACTATAATATAACAATGGCAATATTCCTGACTTGGTCCAGGACAATTTTAAAAGAAAAAATGGTAGGTTAAACCTGGTTTTGTGGCATGCCAAACCTCCCTCTTTTATGGCCATGTGAAATATTGCATTAGTTTCAAACATTCAACATCGGACGAACTGTGTTATGTTCTGTTTTACTGCAACATGAATGAAATAAACGTGTTGTCAATATATCAGACTTAAATCATACTGAATTATTGCTCAAATGCAGAGCTAACAGATGTAGATGGTGTTGAAGTTGTAATATCAAAATCTTAAGACTCAATCTCAGCAAATAAGTATCCCCCAAAAACTATAACTTGAATTAATGATTTGAATGAAATTTTATTACATAGTCACTTATAAGAAGAGGAAGGTTTTTGTTTGATATAATGCCCCTACTATCACTTAAAAAGGGACCAAAATTGTATATTTTATAACTTTAGTAATACTTGGATCGATTTACATTAAGATTTTATTTTACATGAGCTTTGGATTGCAGTATATATTCTATGAGTAATGACATGATATTCATACAATAATTAATGGCAATATTTATTGAGCCAAATTTGATTTCCAGAAAATGAAATATGTTTACACAGCTTAAGTCTTCGACAATATTAACAAACATTTGCATGTAAAGCAAACCAGCAGAGAAAAGGGAAGATCATGAAATCTATGGTGCAAGTATATGCGGCTGTTGATCGAATTCCTCCTGGACATCTAGATGACAAACAGCCAACACCTGCAGATGTCGCTGAAATACCAGTATTCAGTGTTTTAAGAAGAGCTGTAAACCATAAGGGATGAACAGTTTACATTCGAAGTGTTTATGCAAGTATATGAGTCCGACACTAAGTTTTAAACATACCCATAAAAAAGGTCACTGACCATGTTTGCTCAATAGGTAATTCTGTCAGATATTATAGAATACATCTATCTATCTTTCTTTGTCAGACATTTTTTATAAAACCAACGAAAAAAGACATATATAAATGTAACACTCCTAAACGTGTCCGTTCCTCTCAAACGTGTCCTCTAGTTATCAAAGGTACCAGGATTATAATTAAGCACGCCAGACGCTGGTTTCGTATACATATATGACTCATCAGTGACGCTCAAATCAAAATATTTATAAAACCAAACAAGCACAAAGTTGAAGAGCATTGAGGATCCAAAATTCCTTAAAGTTGTGCAAATAACTGTTATTCGTATAAACATTTCTATTGTTTTAAAAAACCGTAGAACGACTCACGTCTTTTACCGTTAATATATTTTTAGGACTAACGTCGATTTCAAGTTTTGGGACACAATAGAAGATGTCGCGTTCCGTTAAGACTCTAGAAAAAGGTCAATTTTTTCCCAACATTGCAATCATTCTACGTGTACTCCTTCTTTTACCAGTATCTGCAGCAACAGTAGAAAGAGGTAATTCTTCCCTAAAAATTTTGAAAAGCAAAAAAGAAATCGACAGGACACAGAATGAATGGTTTAATACTTTAAACATTCATAGCGATATCAAGTTAGAACATGATGCCTACTTTTAAACATTCATAGCGATATCAAGTTAGAACATGATGCCTACTTTTAAACATTCATAGCGATATCAAGTTAGAACATGATGCCATTCCATGAAGCAAGTTGCTACGGCAGTTGTTTTAACCAGTAGGACCGAGATGGACAACAGATCACCAACTCCATCACCTAGGTCCTCATTCAACAGACAATCTGACAAAATGCCAACCCTACGTATACCAGCAAGGCGAAGGAAGAACACCAACAAACAGCAAAAGAAGGTTAGTTTTTTTCTTTCACATATTGTACTTTATTATGACCTTTATCGGGACTTCGGGATCGGATGTTTTTAAGCTCGGGATTTTCGGGATCCGTTTTTTTTTCGAATTTCGGGATTCAAATTTATTTTTAGTCGGGACCTCGGGATTTCGTGTTTTTGAAGCCCGGGGTTTCGGGATCAGAATCTCTCTTACCTCTTTACTGAGTAATTAACGGAGGGATGAACTGTAAAAATTATATGTGCGGCGAAACTGTCTACATATTATCAATAATGCTGGAACTTAAAAATGGGGCAAACTAAAGAATTTAACAATAAGCAAAATCCTTGTCGTATAGAAAGCCAAAGGTGACGCCCTTATAGACATTTAAACAAATATACTTTAGTGAAAAACTCCAGGATTTACAAACAATTCAATTACTTAGGTATTAATACCATATTTACCTTGTACGTTTCATATTTTTTTTTTATACTTCCATATAATTTGTTGTGTTTTGGGGTTGCCAATGTTTTATATTTCTGATTTTCGGTGGGATTGTTCCATTTCCCGCCAACAAGATGATCTGCAAGTAGACGTTTAACGACTCCAGTTAATGCTGGAATTATCATCTGAAGTATGACATGAACCTTGTCATCATGCTCCCAAGGCTTTACTAAAGACAAAACTATTCTAGAATTCAAAACTTTTTGTCTATCAACACGGGTCATTAAGTATTTTCCTTCAACAAATTTTTGGTAATCCATTTCTTCAAGGTAAGCAACCAGTTCTTTAAAATGTACCCCTATATCCATTATGCTTATGTTAGAATCTTCTAAACAGCACCAAAGAGGTATTGTTATAAATTCTGATATTAATCCAAGAGCCTTACAACCAGTTATATACTCAGGAATTTGTAAGTCAAACTGAAGAGCCAGCAGGAGTCTGTTGGAAGCCCCGGCCTCTAAATATGCAGACATTTTATCTGCTAAGAAAAAAACATTACTAGCTGCTGAAAATATTATGTTAAATCTGTTGCCTCTGTATCTTTCAAGAGGAATGCTTCTAAGTTTATGAGCGGCTAGAAAATTATCTATGTATGTTTCAAAATGAAGGTGTGCACCGTTTTTCTCGTCTCCTCCACGAGCAAATGCCTTGCTAGCTATCCGTATCAGTCTTACAGCCCCAGGCTCAGTGGCTTTTAAAAAACTTTTATCTAAGATTGGGTGTTCGGTACCAAAGAAACCCTTATCACTTTCTTACAATGTTGAAGCAGCAGCTTCAGCCATATGTACCAATAAGTGTAAACTACAAAAGAAATTACTGAGTTTTGAAATTGTCTCTTGTTCATTTAATGAAAGTGTTTCTCATGTATCTACCATTTTTTCTTTTAAGACGCTTGTTTGAAATTCTTCCAAGAGTTCATTACACTTTTAACTGGGTTGCTGCTCTATCTGACATAGTGGATGATATATTTAGTAATATTTCTTTTGATACTTCATTGTCACTTCTCTCTGATGCATCATCAATATCGGATAAAATGTCTTTTAAGACATTTAGTACACTTTGTCCAGCCTTTGTTGTCATTTCACGAACACCCAGAGCCCAAATTCGACCATCAGCATCTGAAGAATGGATGCCTTGATATTTGTGTCCATATTTTGAAGTCTCATCTCCAAGAAGACATGTGTTCTGTTTTTCCTTAAATTCCTCACTTAATTGTCTATGACTGAGAACAAGCCGTTGAACATTCATATTGTTAACTGTACTTCTTGACGGTAATTTAGTTGCTTGTCTGTTTGCTAGTTGTAAGGCATGTTGTATTACCGGGGTAATTTGGCTACAGGATACATTGCAATTCAACAAACCATAAACACATTGCTGGAGGTCTGGTGTAAAACATTTTCTGTCCTCATCATATGTTACTATGTTAATATCAACAAGTTCACTTAACCAATCTCTTTCCGCTATCAAGTCTTTAACTTCAGTTTCTTTAAATGCTAATTCAGCTTCTAAAGTGGCCTTTTGTTCCTTTATATTAGTCAAATTTTCCTGTAATAATAGTATTTTTTCTTGCATTTTATTGTTTTGTGTTTCACGGTACTTTAGTTTTAATTTAAGTTTCTTAATTTCTTTATTTTTTTTCTCAACATTTGACATCACTGCTTTAGATAATTTCTGTTCTCTCAAAAGAGATCTTTCAGCTGTTATTGCCCTTCCTTTCCATTTATTCAATCGTGTATGTTTTACTACTTTAGGAGTATTTTTCAACAGTGTATTTTCTTCTCTTAGCAAGTTTGCTTCTTTTACACAGTCAACGGCTGTGTTTATATAGCCTTGCAATACATCCCGGAATTTTGCTTTTGGTGCTAGGTCAACTGCCTCCGTATCGGCATCCAATGGAGATTTACGTTTCGAGCCGAAAAATTTGGGAAAAGCAAATTCTGCATTTTCAAATACCTCTAATTTTTCCTGTCCATTTTTTTTTTATTTGTTTTTGTGATGTTTTTGGTTTTCTTTGATGACACGTTTTAAGGCACTCCTTATTGAACTACTTTCACAGCTTAAACTAGAATTCTCCGAATTTTTAATTTGAATATATTCTATTGTTTTTTTTTCTCCATTCAACTTCATAAAATTCAAAATTTCTAAATTGCTTGTACTAGTACATGTTGTGGCCATTTTTATTTTAAATCACCAGTGACTAATTTGTTGATCTAATGTAATATCAGTCTGGGTTTCTTTATCCTCGAGGAAATTTCCTGTTTGGATTGTCTGAACCTCACTATCGACTATAACCGGGGTGTCGTCATCGCACAGAGTGTTTTCAGTAATAAATGAATCACATATATATAGAGTATCAGTTACATGTGCAAAGTTCTTTTCAGTGTTAGTTTGGGGAATATGTATGTCAGTTTGAGTGCTGCTGGATTTATCAAACTGAAATACAGAAATTGTGCTAGCTAGTGCAAGTGAATAAAAGGGACGACCATTGTATTTTGAGCGGGCTGTAGGCAGATTTTGCATATAAATATACTGCCCTCAACCTTCTTTGAAATAAGACAATTAGCTTGGCCTCAAAATTCTAAAGAACGACAGTGAAATAAAGATAAATATTCTTTCTCTTTAGCAGTTAAAAATTAACTTTTTGACTTGAAATTTTGTATAATAAATATTTTGACCAGATCAAAAGAACCAGCCCATAGAAACAAATGGTCTTCCCCTAAAGCATCTACTGTGAAGCAGTCACACGCTACAGTCAGCAGGTATTTGGCCACCGTGGAAATGAACACAAATGGGCAGAGACATTAAATTTCATAAAAATATAAATGAAGTAAAAGATTAAAATAATTGTTTTAGAAGGATAATACTGTAAAAAAAAGAAACTAAATATTTTAACTCTCAGAAAATAACGGGTTTGTTGTATTTAAGAAATGAATTAAAGTGGACAAGAAAGGACCAGCAGGTAAAGCGAAATTCTTGCTGACTGTAGTGAAGTTAGTTATATTAGTATTAGTATATATTATGGTTGTCCATTTACCAATTAAGCTACTCATGCAACACAATACAGTGAAACCTGTGAAAGCTTGACTGTTAGTAACAATAGATGATGCTGTACTGTTAGTAACAGTAGAAGATGCTGTACTGTTAGTAACAGTAGAAGATGCTGTTAGTGTACTGTTAGTAGCAGTAGAAGGTGCTGTACATGTATTAATGATAGACACACTTGTTAAGTTTTTACTAACACTCACATCATGCAATGCTGTTATTTTCTCTTTTAGACTATTCTTAAATAGCTCTTGAGCAGCCTCAACTGCTGTCTGCTTTCTTGCTGCTTCTGTTCTCTTTTTTTGTTCATTATTTTCTGAAACAAAATTATAATATGAATACTTTAGAATAGTATGAATTTGTACTATTTTTTCTGTTACGTCTGGCGTACTAAATTATAATCCTGGTACCTGACAACTGTGTCTCAGATTTTTTCTATTGTATTTCATTCTCTCATAAATCTTCAGTGAAGTTCGCAACATCAATTCATAAGAGATAACTAAATTCAATTGGGTATAAAATTTGTTCTATTGATGTTTTTGGAAATCTGAGACACAGTTTGGGAGGTCAAGCTGTGTTGTACAGGAATCTATAAAATATTTTGGGATGCTATGAATAGTTAAGACGCTAAATTCATTCAAGTGTGGACATCACAATATAGCAACTAATTACATAACAATTAATTATGTAATAATTATGTCATAATGAAATTAACACAATTTAAAAGATTGATCTTTCTTCTTTCTTTTGGTACCTCATTTATAAAATACAAAGAAGGATGAAATGAATTACATCAGTTTAAAGTTGTCTGATTGGGAGTGAAAAAATCTTTGTATTGTGCTACCTTAATACCAATATAATTTCTCATGTTTCATTTTGAAAAAATGAGTTGTCTCATTGTCACTCATATTTTCATCATGATCGTATTTATTAAATGAGAAAAAAACACCTACATGTAAAGTAATTTGCTTATTGCGTGGAAACAACTGGAGTTTGGAGGTTTTTTCCCACAGAAAAAATGTTCATGTAGGTGTTGAAGGCCGTATGCATGGTGACCTATAGTTGTTAATTTCTGTGTCATTTGGTCTCTTGTGAAGAGTTGTTTCATTGGCAATTACACCACATCTTCTTTTTTATCTGTAACATACCACTTTCAAATTCTATCTTCCCAGGATATAATATGCCATCAATCCATGGGGCTTCCACCTGGTCTCCCACTTCAAATCTCTTATCATCTCCTGTCTCTCCACTTTGACCATCCTCAATTTGATTCGGTTGAAGTGGTGAACTGAACTCCTGGTCCGAATCAAATCGAACAACAAACCATTCTTATGGAAATAAATATATTGTATATAGGTAAATAAAATAATCCACATAAAATTGAAAACCTATAGTGGCTAGCTTAGCCTGTAATTCAGTGGTTATCGTTTGTTGCTGTGATTCAATCAGATTTGTTAGGCATTTAAGCTGCCTTATGCGAGCACCCTGGATTTGGATTCCCCCCTGGTTATTCATATGTTATATGTTCATTTATTAATTTGTATATCCATGCATATGCTATATAATATTAGCTAGGCCGTTAGTTTTCTTTGTTTGGATTGTTTTACATTTTTCATTTCAGCTAGGGCCGAGCTTTCAGAGCTGCATTGCATGAGTGATTGGCTTTACACATTGTTAAAGGCCATACGGCAACCTTTTCTTTATTTCTGTGTCATTTTGTGTTTTGTGAAGAGTACCGTACGTTGGTACGTTGTCTATAATTGCCAATGACACGTACCACATATTTTTTTTTTTATTATATATATATAATCATGCATGTATATATAATTGTTACTGTATGCATTTCAGAAATCAGCTGAGTGACAAGCTCAGTGGCGGATCTAGGAATTTTCATAAGTGGGGACCCACTGACTGACCTAAGAGGGGGCCCGCTTCAGTGATTCCCTATATAAGCAACCATTTTTTTCCCCAAAAAGGGCCCCCCCCCCTAAATCCGCCTCTAATGCTGGACAATATTTGAAACTGTCTTATATATAAATATATATTTTATTAATTTACTTAGCATTCAGACAGCCACATAACATGCATATAACATTATCATACATGTACATGCACCCCCCTTTTTTTATTTTATAAAAATAAATGTGCATGCATGCTCAGTCGGTTCAGTCCATTTTTCGTTCAAAGAGACATCATGAAATCGAGATTTCGACCAGGAATTCGAGATTAGACAATTGATTTTCCTGTCTATCAGTAAGAAGGTCTTAGAATTTATCAGCAATATAAAACTTAAATCAGAACAGAAAGTGATCGAAACAAAGTTTTTCCAGGAAAATTTAATAAAAGTTTTGTCCAAACCAACTTACTCTCTTCACCAGAAAATCTTCCTGGCAGTTTAACTCTTCTTTTCGTTGTGTTCATGTTGTTTTTTGACATTTTCTTCTTTCTAGATTTGTTTCAGAATTGAATTCAAAGCGGAATTCACGTAGCAATTCGATTGGTCAGAAAAGTCGGTTAGTGAAAGTTATTTTTGACGATACGAAACAAACTGATTTTAGTTAATAAAATAAATTTTAGATAGAATATATAGATACATACAAATTTGCAATTAATTTATACGTACACATACAATTTATTTACATAGAAAGTGAATTGACACTGCTTTGTTTATATTTTATTGATCTACTTCACTAGATTCGTTTTATCAAAATAAAATTTATTCTTCACTTCCGGTATATGCCGATTCAAAAAACACGAACGAGATCCAGAGAAAACGCATTTTAAGACAAACTATGTCAAAAGAATCGTTATACATGGATGATTTATTGTTGGATAATAATGTTAAGTAAACCATATCATTAGAAGCGAGTTTTTTTACTGTATAAACACAATTCTGACATATATAGCACATGTTGCATGTACGATAAATTTATTTGTATCGTACAAAAATATTAGGCGTACATGATATTGTTTATCAGAGTATATTAAGTTGGATCGTTTACTTCTCATCTGTTTTAGGCAAATAATTACCAGAATCAACGAACTGGTGATATTGCCATATGTTTAAGGTGCATACCCCCCCCCAAATGGAATATAAAGGGTGGTAAAGGGGGGTACTGAACACGGAAACACGTGAAATAATAATCGCAAACACATAGCACGAAAAATAAAAATCGGGAAAAACGAAGCATGATAAATAAAATCGTAAATATTAAGGAAGTTATTTGTTTGGCTTTTTAACTATTTTGATCTGAGCGTCACTGATGAGTCTTATGTAGACGAAACGCGCGTCTGGCGTATAAAATTAGAATCCTGGTACTTTTGATAACTATTTACACCACTGGGTCGATGCCACTGCTGGTGGACGTTTCGTCCCCGAGGGTATCACCAGCCCAGTAGTCAGCACTTCGGTGTTGACATGAATATCAATAATATGGTCATTTTTATAAATTTTCTGTTTACAAAACTTTTGAATTTTTCGAAAAACTAAGGATTTTCTTACCCCAGGAGTAGATTACCTTAGCCGTATTTGGCACAACTTTTGGGAATTTTTGGTCCTCAATTCTCTTCAACTTTGTATTTGTTTGGCTTTTTAACTATTTTGATCTGAGCGTCACTGATGAGTCTTATGTAGACGAAACGCGCGTCTGGCGTATAAAATTAGAATCCTGGTACTTTTGATAACTATATCCAGCCGTTCTTATAGATCATGCAGCCATTAGTAATAAACATGAAGACCTTGCGGTCACCTTGTAGCATCCACTACTTGCATCTTACTTAATAAAACATTGAATTCATAGGCTAGCAATTTGATGGACTTCATTAATACCATATATAGGCCGGCCTATTGCAAAAGTAGAATGGTAACAATATATACATCAATTGCTATAAGTTTACAAGTTTCAGAAGGTATTATAAACGTGTCACTGACGTTTTTTTTATCAAATTCAGGACCTGCACGAGAAATTAAGAGCACCAACACGAAACACAGAAAAAAAATAAGGGGAAACACAAAGCACGCAAATCGAGCCAAACACGAGAAAACGTGAAATAAAACGTACTGTATATTCCACATCTGACAGACGCACCACCAAAAGTTGTATTTAGGATGGTACATGTATTAGACAGGTCATAATCACAGGGTTGACACTGCTAAATTCAATCATTGTCAATTTGTTCCCTATTGTAGTATTTTAATCAGTAAAACTTTTTATAAGATGACCATACGAATACCTGAATACTAAAATTCTTCACTTGAAAATGAGGCGAATAGGTAGTTTTCAATTTGTTAACGGACATGACGTTAAACAGCGAATCAAGGAGTTCAACTTTATTTATAACTTATAAAGGACAATGCTGTTGATTAAAAAAATACTCCATTCAAGGACCTTTTGATTTCCAAATAATTAATATTACCAACAATTGATAAGTTCCAGGTCGACGGGTTCAAGCAGAAAGATTTTGAAAGCAGAGAAAACTGAGCATCTTATAATCGGCATGACTTTATCAGAAGACAATACCAATACTACAATAAGACTAACACATAGTTATATACTTTAATTTAGTCACGGACCCGCGATTTTACGGGTGTGTTCTAGTGTATTATTATAATTAGGTAAAACGGAACAGCCAAAACAGTATGGTACATGTATGTATATGGATATCAGGGTTAACAAATAAAGGCAACAGTAGTATACCGCTGTTCAAAACTCATAAATCCATGGACAAAAAACAAAATCGGGATAACAAACTAAAACCGAGGGAAACGCATTAAATATAAGAGGAGAACAACGACATAACACTAAAATGTAACACACATAGACAAAATCCCACGAGAATAACAAATATAACATATATATATAACATCAAAACCAAATATATCAATTTGGGATAGACAAGTACCGTGATACGTCTTATCGCAATGTGAATTTACACTCAAAAATAAGAGAAAGCAAACGACACAACGTTATAATGTAATACACACAGAAACGAACTATAATATAACAATGACCATATTCCTGACTTGGTACAGGGCATTTTTAAAGGAAAAAATGGCAGCCATAGATTTGTTCAAAATCAAAATTAACAAAATTACCGAATTTGTCCTATTAGAATTAAAATATTTCATGGCAGCCAAAGATTTGTTTTTATTTATCCATTGGTTGAAATGAAAACGAATCTACAACTGCCATTTGGGGGGAGGGGGAGTGTGAAAAAACTATGTGAATTAAGTTTTTTTATCCTACATTAAAGTTTTGATGTAGTCCTTTAGTACCCTTCACATTGCATGATAATGAACTCATACTAAAAAAAATCAAACCCTTTTAACAAGTTCAATATAAATAATACACAAGTTTCAAAGTTAATCATTCCACAAAATGGAACAAGATGAATACGACGACATCTTTCTGTACCTTAAAGAGACCAAGTACGTTTATGGTAAGAATAATGACAAACGGATTTTAAGAGGAAAAGCCAGGAAGCCATGACAATCTATACTACATTAAAGACAGCAGAAAGAAACAAGTTGTAACGAACGAAAGACTAATATCTGTGTTGAGGTTATGCCATGTAGATTGTGGATCACACTTGGGACGTGACAAGAGAGACCACAAAGTAAAAACAAAGGTAAGAATAAACAATATATATCAGTATATTTGAGGATTAATTGAATAGAAAATATTTATTGTACATCTTGCAAAAAAAGTGTTGTTTGCCAAAATATTTAATTAGACTTATATACGTTATTCATGCAGCAATTCAACAGCAGGGTTCAAAATCAAAATCACATATATATCTTGAATACAACGATAGAGCCAACAAAAAAAATTTGTGGAGAGTTATAAAATTGGACCCCGATTTGGACCAACTCGAAAACTGGGCCCCAAAATCATAAATCTAAGTACATGTTAAGATTTAGCATATCAAAAAAACCCTAGAATTCGTTTTTTTTTTAAATCAAGCTAAGTTTAATTTTTGACCCTTTTGATCTTAATGTATACTTGTTCCAATTGCATGTTGCCTTCATGGCCTGTTCTAGATATGGAATTAACTGCGAAGGAAGCCCCTGTCAATTAATACGATTATGTTTTTCTATATGGTTTAACTTAAAACAGTTCTGAAAGATAAACACTTAACCACTATATGTATTATATATTTCTCCCATAGCCGCTGAACAGTTAATTTAATTTTCTAAACATCGTCGTTAATTTTTACAAAAATCATCAGCTCTGAAACTACTGGGCTAAATTTTACCAAACTTGGTCACTATCATCATTGGAGTATCTAGTTTCATCCATGTGTCCGGTGACCTGGCCAACCAACCAAAATGGCCGCCAGGGCTAAAAAAAGAATTTAGAGGTAAATTGTAGATTTTGGCTTATAACTCTTGACACCGAAGCATTTAGAGCTTTTATTATATAAAAACCAATCGAATTGTTCTATTTTCTCAGGATAGAAAATTCTTCAATCGTTATACTCTAATAATTGAATTATACATTTAGTATTTCAGAGAAAGCTACAGTAAATTGGTTGTCCATTTGGAATGAGAAGAAACATCATTTTTGATTTATATATGACTTTGTGTTAGGTAATTTGGACTATAAACCGCTAATGAATGATATTCAAAACGCTTGAATAATGGCACACATTGGCAAAGTTGTGTGACGAAGAACCTTGTCTTGGACCCTACATTAAATACAGGGGTAAACAAAGATAAAAATGAAACTTTGTAAATAATGCTGAAGCTTAAACTTTCGTGCTTTTAATGCAGGATGCAAATAAAGCTATAATCATCTGCCTAATATAATACACGAATCCAAAAGAACAACCTATTTGATGAAATAATTGGTAACTGACCTCTTAATGTTCTTTACAGTCAAGTTTTTAACAAGTTTTCGTAATCGTCTCCTTTAAAAGAGGGACGAAAGATTCCAAATGAGCAAGATTCTTTTGAAGAGACTACCACAGTAGAAGAGACCATTACCATCACCACTATAAAAGAGCTTCAACACATCACCAACTAGCTCACCAACCTTACTACTGAAGACTAGCACACACCAGATGAAGGCTAATAGACTTTATCAGGCATTAAATTAGGTCATTGACAATGACTGAAATCTGTATCATATAATGTATTTATACTTTGTACAAATATAGCATATAATTATTTAAGCCTAGGTTCTTAATATATTATAAATTGTTGGAATTAAAATTGAATTATTCATTTAACATTGCCATGCTTTATTTGACAGGGTTACATACATGTACATGTATTTTTTATTTGTGTTCTATTAACCGGATTTGTTATCACGTTAGCAACACGACGGGTGCCACATGTGGAGCAGCATCCGCTTATCCTTCCGTGTACATTCCAAAACTGTTCCTATAAACATATTGATTGACACTTAGTGGTTCTTTGTTTTATATAAAACTTACTGTTAGATTGTACATAGTCTAGCTTTGAACACCTTGATTCATTCAATAGTTAATATCTTTACTTTTTAGGAAATATATGGTGTTTAAGTAAGAAACTGAAGAATACAGATAAATCGGACAACTTGATTGCAGGATTTTTAAAATGAGAACGAAAATTTGTTGTTTCAAACCGACTGATATTCTATCTCATACTTTTATTACTCATTTAAGTGATTTTGGATTAACTGGGAAGAGTTGCAATCTCCCTTCAAATGAACTTTTGACTGGATATTGCCGTATACAGAACAAGACATTGGTACATAATCAACGACATAAACTATATATTGAGATTCGTTTCCTTCATTCTGTTTAATCATCTGTTATTTGACTTTTGTAAATATAGCTGTGATATGAATAACATTAACATGAAAGATAAAGGATACTACAGTAAAGTGCATTTCTGCAAGTAAAGGTAATTAGAAATAACAGAAAAAAACATAGTATCTAGAATGTCAAAAATGGTGATGGCCATGCTGGATCAAAATATATTGGTTTCTATTTTCATTGAAATCAGCACAATCATTGCGGAAATTAATTTTTTTTTGCCTAAAATATAGTTTGTTTTATATCATATGAAATGGTCACATTATTTTTAAAAGAATAGAAAAATACTCAGGAGTATGAGAGTACTCTATAATTGGAAAAGTGAGAATTAGTTCGTTCATAAACAAACAAGTTAACTGCATGTCAATGATTGTATTCCAGGTTAGTTTTGCTGTCAGTATGTCAAAGGCGTTGTCAGGCATAGTGAAAAATTTTCAAGAACATGTTGATGATGCGAAGACAAAATAGTTATTTGCCAAACTTGGTATAATAGGGCCTGAAGTAACTAATATAAATTAAACAATTAAAAAAATAGCTATGCACAACAGACTAGTAAACAATATTCCATACTATCTAAACTGCAGGTAAGTTTGTATTGTGTATTAAAACTTCCCTGATTTAGAAATTACAAATTAACGTTGCTACTGTAACAGATCTCTATGTTTATATAAACATAACATTGCATAATTTTTATGAGACAACTTTCCACCATAGAACAAATATTGTTTATGAAAGCAACTATCTGAGATCAACATACTCTAACCATTACATAACAAAAAAATATGTCTGAAAAGCATGCTCTTTTATTATGATATCTTAATCTCAATTGAAATTTTTATTAATTTTAGGAGCACATCAGAATTGGAAAACTTCTGTATGCCTCGAAAGGGCACTCAGTCCACCAGTATACAGGACAACGAACAGACTGGCTGCCCTCGACCACAATGCCCATGCAGAACGTGAAGTGATGCAGAACAAAGATGGTTCATTAAGGTTTGTTTGATTTGCCAGTACGCACTTCAGCAATCACACCATCCTCTCTATTAAACAATAGATTTTTGTCCATCCTCTAATCAGATAATGCAAATGAAATTACCCCAAATCAAAGTGAAACCCTATATAAAATGAATCTCTTGCCTTGGACAAATGCCTACATTTAAACTTTAATTTATGTTTCTACTTGTAAATGGGAACGAAGTTGTAACAAAAAAACGTCAAGGTGGTCAGTTCATCCTGTGAAGGAAGACAAAAAGTACAGTTACATCCAAGACCTTATCAGATTCTGGGTCAGTGCATAATTAATTAGATTCCACTAGCGGAATAATTTGAAACTGTTGACCAAAATGCCGATTATACGCAATTTAAATTTTTATTTCGATACGGGAACAATTTTAAACTGTATTTTACAGTATTACCCATCTGTTTTCAATGATAAAAAAAAATACGATTTTGAGCGACAATATGCCTTTAAAATAATGTATTATGAAAACCATTGATTGTTTTAACCTTGAAAATTATGACGTCATTTTTCCCTCGATGCAGGAGAGAGAAGATGTAGACAATTGGTAACAAGTGTTGACTACTGGGCTGGTGATTCGCTTGGGGACGAAACGTCCACCAACAATGGCATTGACCCAGTTGTTTAAAAAGTATCAAACGTACCAGGATTATAATTTAGTACGCCATACGCGCGTTTCGTCTACAAGACTCTTCAGTGACGTTCATATCAATATATGTGTAAAGCCAAAAAAGTAAACAGTTGAAGAGCATCGAGGATCCGAAATTCCAAAAAGTGTGCCTAAGACGGTTCAGGTAATTTATGCCTGGGATAAGAAAATCCTTAGTTTTCGATAAATTCATGTGTTTTTTTAAACAGGAATTTTTTTAAATGACCACATTACTGATATTCATGTCAACACATAAGTGTTAAATTCTGGGCTGGTGATACCCAGAGGCGGATTTAGAGGGGGGCCCGGGCCCCCCCTTTTTGGGAAAAAAATTGGTTGCTTATATAGGGAGTGACTGGAGCGGGCCCTCTCTTAGGTTAATCAGTGGGCCCCCACTTAAGAAAATTTCTGGATCCGCCACTGATACCCTCGGGGACGAAACGTCCACAAGCAGTTGCATCGACCCAGTGGTGTAAAGGTTATCGAAGGTACCAGGATTCTAATTTAGTACGTCAGATGCGCGTTTCGTCTACATAAGACTCATCAAGAAAATAAGCAAGCTGAGAAGAGCAAGCCAAAAGTAGTAAGAAAGAAGTGGGATCGGTAATGGCTGAAAATGAAAAAAATATTTCAGGAATATGTCCGGGAACTGATTTGATAGAGAAAGCAAAAAATAATAAGGAAGAAAAAATTTGGATGTGATCAAACGACAAAATTATCAAAAAGATCAGTATTATGAATCATAAAAATTGAGAGAGAAAAAACAAACAGAAAGGGTCCGTTTTTTTCCTTAGGTGCTGCATAGACACATAGAGTTTTAGGGGGATTTAAAAGACACATAAATTATTGACATTTTTTAAGCAGTGGTCACGATAAGACGTTGTTGCCGTGTGACCTATGATTGATTGATTGATGGTTGCTTGGCAAATATTTCATGCATATTCAGGACGAGAACAAGTTTACAATAAATACAATAGGTAGGTTGTTATAATAGAGGATGATGGTCGGGGAAATTTGGACTACCACTGGAAAATGAGGGAATATTGGATAGAGACAGAAATTTTGCCTTGCAACAGGCCACCTACGGACCCCTCAAAGAGTTGTTGCAAGGGTTCTTAACGTGCAAAGAGCGTGGCACTTTCTTTACACGAGGCATCGGATTTAACGTCCCCCTTCTGACCGGACGTGACTGCGAACTTATACATCCCGCACAGCCAAACGGACGCCCCACTTCGGCAAGCGTTTTACTGCCGGTCGGGAGAAGACCAAGTGACCATATTTCTATACCCCAGTCACCCTTGGGGATGTGTGACCTATGCTGACATTAACAAACACAAGACTGTTTTGCTTCCATTTCTACAGGTAATGATGACTGAAACAGATGATATGAACACTTTGGAAAATACAAGTTACAAATTTAATATAAATTATCATTCTAGCCTCCTTGTTCGATTCGATTACTGATTGCAGAGAATTACCTTGAAAGGGCAACAAATACAATGAAGAGAGCAACTTGGTTTTAAGTGTCTCTGGTTGCAGTAATAATTGTATCATTCATATTCATATTATCATTTCATTGCTGAAATGTTTCAAATATTTCATATTTCTAAATAAATATGTTCACTTTCATCCTTTGTTTATTGTAAGAGCTTTGTCCAACACCAAAGAGTCTTTTAATATCCATGTGTCCTAGATGATTTATGATTGGTCCATGTGATAGGTGTCTAGTGCGCATACTGTAAGGTTATCTATTGATGTCATCCTAGATGATAGGTCCATGTGAATCGTATGTCTTCAATTATAATTATTGTAAATTGAGATTTAGAATGAAATGAGTAAGAAGCCGTGTTACGAGTGCAAGAATACCTCAAATATTCTATTTACTTGTGGTTCATTTACCAAAATTATCTGAGAATCAATATACATTATACTAGTAAGTGACCTTTTTATCAATGAACATGTATTACATGTGGTACCCAACACTTGGGTCTAATATAAATTTGGCTTGTTGGCTTGCTTTTTCCTTAACAAACCAACATGATTAAAATGTTTAATTGACATACAGAGTTATCTCCCTTCAGTATTAGGTGCAACCATAAACGAATTTCAGAACAAGTAGCAGTTAAAGCCTTACTATCCCAGCCAATTAGACACCCTAGTTTTAAGTGGGGTTCGTGTTGCTTATTCTTTAGTTTTCTATGTTGTGTCATGGGCACTATTGACATGAGAGACATCTATAGCATTTTTAAAGTAAATTTTAGTTATTAATTGTAAAGTAGAATGTTTCTGCTACATACATAAGGGCTTTTTTGGGGGAGGCTGAAATCTGTGGCCAAAATCGTCTCTAACTCCTTTAAAAATTGATGATATTTGAATTACTTTTTCATAATTTAAGCAGTACCACACAGCATGATATAAACTTGCAGTCTCTTGTCCGAGTGAAAAATTATGTCGCTTCAACCTTACCTAATACAAGGTACTGTATCTCATATTTATAAAATACAACACTCAAGTCACAAACATTTGCCTTTTTTCACTGAAACTGGGAAAAAAAATGTTGATTGATTGATTGTTGGTTGCTTAACGTCCAGTGGCAAATACTGCATGCATTTTCAGGACGAGAACAAGTTCACAATAAATGCAATAGGTAGGTTGATACAATAGAGGCCATCTGGGATGATGGTCGGGGAAATTTGGACTGCCACTGGAAAATGAGGGTATTTGTGTTAGCTTTTGGATAGAAATAATTGACTGATTAGAAGTCGGTTAAAAGTGTATATTTTCATCTTCTATTTGAATATACATTTTAAAGCTGAACTATATTATCTAGTATTAAGGGCTGTACACTATTTTTCTAATGATAACCCTTTTGCGAATCCCAATTTCTACAACCAGATGACTTGTCTGCTTTTTCAGCTTTCTGTATGCTGCTTGTGTTCCAACATCAGACAATCATTCTGTGATTGAAGGATCTGAAAATGACGTCGACATTCCCTGAATCGGTCTACCCGTCCTGAATTCATCATTACGAACGGTTTTACGGAGTGCATTAGTAACAGAATATTGCTTCTTCATCTTTTCTTCCTGTTCTTTCACGACAGCTAACCTCTAAACTTCTTCACCCAATTGGGACACAGCGACTAACAGCCAACTAGTATATATATTTTTAAGGGGCCAGCTGAAGGATGCGGGAGGTTCTCATTACATTGAAGACCCATTGGTGGCCTCCGGCTGATGTCCGCTCTATTGTCTGGTTGTTGTCGCTTTGACACATTCCCCATTTTTTCCTATCAAATGAAAACCTGATACTGTAAAATTAAATAATGTTTACCTATGTAAGGTGAAAAAGGTTTAATAATTTAGTTTTGATCGAACTAATTTAATTATATATAGTTTTACCGTATACATTAACATCCAAAATTTTATGGAAATATTCTTTATAAAGCACAAAAATGTCAGTATTCTCCTCAGAAACTAACAAAACCTTTAAATAGACTTATTAAAAGGGGATATAGTTACGATACTGTTGTCAGGTCATTAAAGATTGCATATTTTGGCTTTAACATTGATTCACTGATAGGGTCTTTGCATCGGAACTAAACACATTTATTTCTAAAAAAAACAGTTGTTGGCATGACACGGGTTATGTTCTTCTCATATATTTTATGATAGTATGATACGAAACCCCTAACGGGAGGGATTGTACCTGATATTCATATGATGAAGACATAATCTTTCAATCAGTTTAATTGAAGTCTGGAGCTGGCATGTCAGTTAACTGCTAGTAGTCTGTTGTTATTTGTGTATTATTGTCATTTTATTTATTTTCTTTTGTTACATCTTTTGACATCGGACTCGGACTTCTCTTAAACTGAATTTTAATGTGCGTATTGTTATTCTTTTACTTTTCTACATTGGCTAGAGGTATAGGGGGAGGGTTGAGATCTCATAAACATGTTTAACCCCGCCGCAATTTTGCGCCTGTCCCAAGTCAGGAGCCTCTGGCCTTTGTTAGTCTTGTATGATTTTAAATTTTAGTTTCTTGTGTATAATTCGGAGTTTAGTATGACGTCCATTATCACTGTACTATTATGCATATTTTAGGGGCCAGCTGAAGGACACCTACGGGTGCGGGAATTCTCGCTACATTGAAGACCCATTGGTTGCCTTCGGCTGTTGTTTGCTCTATGGTCGGATGGTTGTCGCTTTGACATATTCACCATTTCCTTTCTCAATTTTATTAAGGATTCTTCATTTTCCCAACCCCAAGGGTGACTGGGGTATAGAAATATGGTCACTTGGTCTTCTCCCGACCGGCAGTAAAACGCTTGCTGAAGTGGGGCGTCCGTTTGGCTGTGCGGGATGTATCAAGTTCGCAGTCACGTCCGTCAGAAGGGGACGTTAAATCCGATGCCTCGTGTAAAGAGAGTGCCACGCTCTTTGCACGTTAAGAACCCTTGCAACAACTCTTTGAGGGGTCCGTAGGTGGCCTGTTGCAAGGCAAAATTTCTGTCCCTATCCAATATACCCTCATTTTCCAGTGGCAGTCCAAATTTCCCCGACCATCATCCTAGATGGCATCTATTACAACAACCTACCTATTGTATTTATTGTGAACTTGTTCTCGTCCTGAATATGCATGAAATATTTGCCACTGGACGTTAAGCAACCAACAATCAATCAATCAATCATTTTCCCATATCTCTTCCTTAGCTTTTGCTTTAAATAAAATCATAACAGATTCCAAGTTGTTGCAGTCTTGACAAAAGCGTTGATGGTCATGTGTACAAGTTGATTTAAAACATTTTTCGGCAGTGCTTAAGGCATACTGTAAACAATGATCTGCAGTTGTTGACTCCTTTGAAAGGTGCACCTTTAAAAATTAATAAAACATGAAAAATCAAAATTAAGTTCATCCTCTGAAAAGATCAAAATTTATTTAATAATGTATGAATTACTGTTGTTGAATTGGCAGGATATTTAATTATTGTTTGTTGGATGCCGTTTACATTTTACATGAATATAAACTTACATAATCTCTTCTATCTTGTTTGCCTCTTGTCTAACTTGGACAAAAACATTCGTCACATATCGTCCTTCCTTAAATATTCAGCTCAAATCGAAGTTATCTATGGCTAGACATTTTTAATCTTTAATCATACTTGAATCTGATCTGGAATACAGATAAAAATTGGCTATAAATATTTGATTATGTTCATGTAATAAAGTCAATCAATATGTGTCAATCAAATTGAATGTTTATATCGCTGTTAACTATTGGCATTGCTTTTCGTACCCTCAAGTGTCCTTCAATTACAACTTGGCCGGTCTTGCAAGCTGAGCTGTAATGGAAAGTCAAACATGCATAAAGAAATGCATTGGAAGGACAATGTATAATAACACACCTGCTGAAACAAGCATGGGCCGGAATAATATAAGACATAGTATATTGTTTTATCGGGACAAGATACAGGTCAAGTATCAATAATTTTATAATTTTGTAGCAATAATCTTAAATTGAAATAATGTTTCATTTACAAATATTATTTCAATCTTAAAGGAAGTTGGAATATAATGTAGGATAAAGAAAGTGTTGTTGTATTTTAGGCGATTTTAATTTTTGTCACATTGTCTTAGTGTTGATTTTTGTTTGTAGATGGTCAATTTGCTTTGCAGACCTTTTGTCTGATTTTGAAAACAATGCCTAGAATTGTTATACTATTCGAATTAGCTCTCTAACTATATATTATTCTATAAACTCAAGTACAAAGCCAAATGGCAATATATCAAGCAATTGTAAATGCATTTTGTGAATTTTTGAAAACTAAAGCATTATTAAGCAAATTTTCCCCATCATTAGTAACTGAACAAGACTTAATAATTATTTTGTACAATTGTCTTTTAAATATATTCTTTTGAGTGGAAAGTTTTTAATCTGGAATGAAAAAAGAGAATTGGAAATCTTGAGTGTAATTAGGGTTTGGTTGACACTTAATTTGACTTATAATATTTTGAATTTTATAATATGTTATTGGAGAACACAGTGAAATCAAATTTTAAGACCACAGTAGGAAGAGCATGCGTTATCTACTCAAATAGTGTTGAAAGACCATTGAAACAAGAAGAAGGACAAACATAACAGTATACGTTTTGGCCATTACGGCTTTTTTGGAATGAATTACATTATTGAAACAACAATTACATCGCTTGGATACATTTCGCTATAATGACTACTATGAGGTTCATTTTCCGCGTTTTTCTCTTTTCTAATATATGACTATTTGGACCCGATCTCCAAAACTTATGGTACATCTAGCCACTGCATACGATGTAGATGTAGCCAGATAACATTCCTCAACTATGGAACTAGTTGTTTCTATGTCTTTAACAAAAAGGTCACACTATTGGATTTGCTCCTCAAAGAAGTCCAAAGAAAAAACGAATAAGTGTAGGAAATATGAAAAATTATCATTTCGACAAGTAAATTAATAATTATTTAATAAATTAAATTGCTATTCTAGAATGTTACACAAAATCTCCCATCGGTTTATTTATATTTTTCTACCTTTCACTGTAAAATTGACCACATTTTTCATTATTGTACTAGATGAAACCCTAAATCGACCATATTTTCTAGATATTTTTGTTAAATGTTACACCAAATCTCCCAGCGTTTATTCATATTTTTCTACATTTTACATTTTGTTACAACAAACGAAAAAAAATTACCAAGTCTGTATACATTTATATATATTTTTTTTGATAAAGGCTACATTGATGTCCGACGGGAACTGTATTGTATATTGAAATCTATTGTGCATGTACATACTTGCAAATGCTCGAATTATGATGTGCATGACTATTGTAATGTCAGTTAGTTCTCTTGAATGATGTTTGTAACAAACTTTTGGACAAGTATTTAGCATGGATAATTTGCATCGCTAGATTTCTATATTATCCTATTTCTTTTGTAGTCAAATTTACATAGACTCAGTTCAAGGGTCCAACTTCCTATTAGACAGGACAATTTTAGTTAAATTTAACACACATGAGGCTAATGTTCCAGATATTATAGCAACATTCTAAGATGCGAGGATCAAGCAGACATCGATGATTTTGTATTGACATATTTTAAATACTAGATACATAAGAAAATTGTGTATATCTTCTATTTTGTTACACTAATTGTCCATTTGTATTTGTACATATGTCGACACATGACATAATAAAAAGAAGAAGTATTGCATTGTACACTGTTGGGATATAATTACCTGGACCGATACCAATTGAATGTGGAAGATCACTTTACTTTTTGTAAGAGAAAACGTTACAATGCTCTGTAGTTTTTGTATCTTGTCTTTTGTCATCGTGGATTAAAAAAAAAGGAAGAGAACCTATGATCCAGATTGTCAATAAAATATGCAAAATATATATGAGGAATGCATATAAATAATTTGTATTTTCATTTCAAAGTATAAATCTATAAGTTTTACCTTAGAAGTAGTGATATTTTACCAGGCGTTGTTTAATTATGCCTGACTTTTATTTTTTTCATTGTACTTGCATGTAAGAATTGAAATGCAACCTCTGCAGTCTGCTAAAAATTGGAAAATTAGATTTTTCTTAGCGTAAATATCTCATTCAAAGTGTAAAGAAATTGTATTAAACAATAACTGTATGTTTAAATTGTAGTCTGACTACTGGATTTATTATAATTGGAGTAAATATCATGATATAATTTCCATCGAACCATGATAAAAGATTCGCCAAATGTCACACATGGAAAGAATTTAAGTCTTCTATACTTCTCCTACTAACATTTTTTTTTACTTTACGCAAATTACTTAACGTTTAATGTACCCCCTCAAAAAACAAATACCCATCAATTGAATAAAAAAAATCTATTATTTCATGGCTCCATAATATATAATCATTTGGATAAATGGGCGGTGTATTTGTAAACAACCTTTGCAAATCAGAGTAAAGATAATGCAAAAAGTCATCTCTGATTCAAGTCTAGGTTATAGGATTTTTAACTATTGTTTTTTGAAAATTTGTATCGGGTTACTTATACTAAAAGTTCAGTTGAATTAGAATATGCGTACATATGCTTCTATTAAACAAAGCAATAGAACGAGAGCGACATATGACTCCAACTATCGATAACTTATTAGTTGACCTTAATGGGGCTAAATTATTTTCCAAAATGGACCTTATAAACATGGCGTTCGGAATTTTTTCCAAGCGTTTACTTTTCTAAGGTTTATTGTATCAAATATTGGCAGTCTAATTTTGCTAATTACTAGTGAAAAATAAATACTTGTATTGATGCGAGTTATTTTGCAGATTGAAATTTTCATAATAGTGAATTTCTGTAAATTAAAATTGATTGATTGTTAGTTGCTTAACGTCCAGTGGCACATATGTCATGCATGTTCAGGACGAGAACAAGTTAGCAATAAAAACAATATGTAGGTGTTGTTATAATAGAGGCCGTTCGGGATGAAGGTCGGGGAAATTTGGACTGCCACTGGAAAATGAGGGTGTATTGGATATGGACAGACATTTTGCTTCTTGTTAACTCGTTTTAAATTTAAAGTTATTTTTGAGATCAGGTAAGAGCCTCTGGCCTTTGTTAGTCTCGCATTATTTATAATTGTAGCTTCCTGTGTACAATTTGGAGTTTAGTATGCGGTTTATTATCACTGAACTAGTATATATATATATATATTTGTTAAGGGGTCGTCAGCTGAAGAATGCCTCCGGGTGCGTGCATTTCTCGCTGGATTGAAGACCTGTTGGTGACCTTCTGCTGATGTTTGCGCTATGGTCGGGTTGTTGTTTCTTTGATTCAATCAGTTATCAAGTAAATCACGTTGTTCATATTATACCGAAATCTTTGCTATCGGACAAAATAACTTAATATATGAAATATTCAGTTCTAGTCCATCAGTAACTGAAATATTTGATGTCATTACGGAACATAATAAGAACTATAAATGTTGTGATTGGGAAAATCCTCTTCTCAGGTTAAAGGGAAGATGCTTTGTGAATCATAAGATATGCGCAATATCCTGAAAAATTCTTTTGTTGGAAAACTTGGAGTAGATTTAGGTGACCTTGGAAGGGATTTCTGGAGTCTTCTGTACAAACCCTTTTGTTCTTTGTTCATGAAAGGTACTTGACATATTTGTCAGTCATATAAAACAGAAATAGCAAAAAAAAAATGTATTAATGAACATAATACTTGGTTTTGTTCAACACTTAATTAAAAAAAAAAAAGACCATTCACAAACGATAAAATCCATCAATATAAACAAAATAGTGAAGCCTGTCTGGTCTACATATGCAGGTGATGTTAACGTAGTTCGGTTTTCAATGGCGATTATATAGCGTCTGGATTCAAAAGATTCGTCTATGGAAAGAGTAGTTGTAACCAACGGATAGAAACTTTTTGGAGTATTCTCAGGAAACAATTCTGCGATTGATGGATTAATTTCTTCAAAGATATAACAGATAGAGGAATGTATGATGAATATGATAATCTTCACATGAAATGCTTAAGGTTTTGTTTTACAAAAGTTATACGTGCAGGATTAAATAATACAGCTTCACAGTGAAATGAACATAGCTCGCAGGTAAAAAATAATGGCGAAGGACCACCTGGTATTCCCGAGTATTTCTGTCTATAAAGTTATTAAGAGTTTAAAAGTTCTCACAAAACAAGTAACATTTTGCACATACACTCATCATAGATACCATGATTGAAATTTTACGTCAGACACACGTTTCGTGTACAAACAGACTCAACAGTGATGCTCGAATCCCAAAAAAATAAAACAAACCAAAACAAATAAAGTACGAAGTTTAAGACAAATGATATACTGATTAAACATCATAAATTTTCAACAGAATAAAGTGCTTTCAATAATAAATTTTTAAAAATCCAGATGCTAAATAGATGAAGACAAAAGGTGCTGGAGGTCACTGTGAACGAATATCCAGCTTGAGATGGTAATATTATTATAACAATTGGGTAAAAGAAAAGAAAGTTTAAGATACTGCTGTTAATGTCGTTTTGCAGCTGGGGCTGTTACAAAAAGTAATTAGTATGGGGGATCTAATTATACAGTATTGCGCAATAGATTTGTCAGATCTTGACATTTGTTTTGTGTCCGAAAACCTATATGTTATGTCAAAAATTTGATCGCAATCCTGATTCAGAGCTGTATCAAGCTTGAATGTTGTGTCCATACTTGTCCCAACTGTTCAGGGTTCGACTTCCGAGGTCGTATAAAGCTGTGTCCTGCGGAGCATCTGGTTCCATTTGTAACAAGGCACACCCCTAGAGCAGTAACTCACAACAGGCCACCTACGGAACCATCAAAAAGTTGTTGCAAGGGTTCTTAACGTGCAAAGAGCGTGGCACTGACAGGACGTGACTGCGAACTTGATACAACCCGCACAGCCAAACGGACGCCCCACATCCGCAAGCGTGTTACTGCCGTTCGGAAGAAGACCAAGTTACTATATTTCTATTCCCCAGTCACCCGTTTCATGTTTTCTAAGAGTTCTCTGCCAGAATATCATAAAAGATCAAATACTACTTCTACAGCTACAGTTAGGAATTATAATACCTCCTTTTGGTATTCTGCTTTTGCTTTTACCGAAAATACCAGCTAGACGTCCTGCCTTGATCACCCTTTGATTCAGCTGACGGCCATCCCCTAATTCCTAAACTGTTTGGACCAAAACTTCCAAAATCAATCCCAACCTTCCTTTTGTAGTCATTAACCTTGTGTTTAAATTACATAGATTTCTATTGACTTAAACTAACTAAGTTAGAGTGCGAAAACGAAAAGTATTCGGACGACGACGACGCCAACGTGATACCAATACTAGTATACGACCAAAAAAATTTCAATTTTTGCGGTCGTATTAAAACAGCAAGTTCTTTAAGGGTTAGTCAGAATAACATCCAGAGTACTTCGTTAATCGTTCCTGTGTGGGTGTCTCACAAAGATATGCCCTCCTGAGGGATTCTTACATATGCATATATGCATGTGTCTATTCTGTGCTGGTCTTAGCATTGTTTATTCGGGTTTAGTTTTCTGTAATTAGTTAATACTTCAGTTTCATTATGTATATCTCTTTCATATTCATTTGATAAAATTTACTGTTTGCAACAGCATTAATTGTTCTAAATAATAAGGATGTTTTATCCCAAGCATAAAAACAACGCCGTATTTGGCACAACCTTTTTCAACTTTTGATCTTCAGTACTGTACAACTTTGTACTTTTTTTCACTTTCGATCCTTTTTATCTGGACGTCACTGGTGAGTCTTGTGTGGACGAGGCGCGTTTTTGGCGTATTGAATTTTAAACCTGATGCTTTTTGTTATCTATTAATCATGTGTTTCTTTGTCTAATATGTTCTCCTTTTTATTTGTATTGTAGTCCTGTAATATTATGTTGTCATTTCAATGTTATATTTAACTTTGCCATTAAAGTGCGAGATTTGGCATGCCACAAAACCAGGTTCAACCCACCATACTATTCCCCTTTAAAAATGTCCTGTACCAAGTCAGGAAGATGGCCATTGTTATATTATTGTTCGTTTCTGTGTTTGTTGCATTTTAAAGTTGTGTCGTGTGTTTTCTCTTATTTTTGAGATATTACGATAAGACGTGGCACGGTACTTGTATATCCCAAATTCATGTATTTGGTTTTGATGTTATATTTGTTATTCTCGTGGGATTTTGCATCTCCTCACCAGAACGACTTAATATAAACTGTGCTTATACTCGAGGAATAAAACGAAAATTGGTCTGGGTGCAATGCAAAATAAATGGTAAAGTACCTTGTGTTATTTTAAGGTATATTATGATATATATGCCTTTTATTGCCCTGAAGAAAGATTAACAAGTTCTACAATAAACTTGAAGATCACATATATGTTGAAAAACATGATAAAAACTCATGATGGATTCTTCTTATGATAAAGCTAACAAACTGTGGGCATCCAAATGCCAGCAAATATCAGAACGGTCAAAAATAACTACTGGCTACACAGCTAATATGAATGTACCTTGTGCCTGTACCAAGTCAGGAATATGACGGTTATTGTCCATTCGTTTTTGATGCGTTTTGTTATTTGATTTTGCCATGTGATTATGGACTTTCCAAATTGATTTTCCTGTGAGTTCAGTATTTTTGCGATTTTACTTTTTTTGTAACAAAGTGCCATCGTTAGGCTGGGCTTTGAAAAAGTGTGTCCGATTCTCACAGAAGGTGAAGGATTGCATGATAAAGGTGAAAAAAGAAAATCCAGCAAGTGTTGCAATTGAAATGAGAAATATCAAAGACAATGGGGAAAGAAAAGGCTTCAACCCAGTCAAATAACATCATTTTTCTCGCGCCTTACTCTGTGTGCAGCTCATCCGTAAAAAAAAAGAAATTAGATATTGATACAGTTGACATTTAAGGTGTAAAAAAAAAAGTAAAATCACGAAAATACTGAATCAATTCGGAATGTCCATAATCACATGGCAAAATCACATAACAAAAACGCATCAAAAACGAAAGGACAAGAAATGATGATGATTTATTGTCAGTATTAAACTTAATGGATAACAATACTATTATAGAACATTAGATATCTGAATTTAAAACATCTATATCATATTTTAGCAGTATTCTTTGTTAATATATGGGGACACAGTGATCTACCTTCAATTTTCATTGTGTTGTTCCCCTACCTAGTTAGTTTCCCTGTATTTCAGTATAATTTAAACAATGATTTGTATAGTCTAACTATGATCCATGATTAAAATAGCAAACTTTAGCATCAAAGTTGAGATACCAAAAATTACACCAAAATTGTCTTCAATTATATTTAACTGATGATATTCTGATGTTAGACTTATCAAAATGTATTTGATACTTATCATGCTGATAGACGAACATATATTTTAATTTTCAATATGATTTCTTGCATTCCATGAATATAGGTTGTAAATTATAAAATATCCTTTTTTAATGTTCATTAAAACAATGTCATTTCAGTATGTGCTTTGCTCATTGTATAAGGCCATACAGTGACCTGTAGTTGTTAATTTCTGTGTCATTTTGGTCCCTTTTGGGGAATTCTCACATTGGCAATCATACCACATCTTCTTCTTTTGGAAACAACTGTGCAAAATACTTATAAAAAGAAAATCTGTATAAATATTTACAAACTTAGGTTTATAGAAGTACAGAGATACTAATTGTTTATTTTTATATTTCAGAGAGTTAGCCATAGCAACTGGCGGTAGTGTTAGAAATTGCAATGGAAGAAAGCCAGAGAGGCAGTAATACCACTAAAACAACACAGAGCATCCGTCAACGAAAGAAATATTTCTATTGTGAGTTCCTCAACAACATCACCCGTATCTTCTCCTGCCGCATCTCCTGTATCTACTCCTGCACATTCTCCAGAAACTTCACCCTCTCAACCTCCAATGATTTCTCCTGCTTCGTCAGTCACTTCTCATACACCAGTATTGACAGAACAGCTTCTACAGACAAACAGTATAGGAGTTCATTTTAAAGTTGGAGACAATGTCTGCATTGCAAGTGGCGGCAAGACGAAAAGAGCTCAGGAGTGGACATTACCTAAATGTTTTTACTAAAATGCTAAAATTGTGAAGATTTCAGAAATTTAGCATGACTTAATGGTGCTGGTACCCGATATATGTGCATGGTATTGTCAACAACAGCCCATATTTATGTAGCAGAAGCATTTAACTGTCCAATAGATGACTAAAAGTTTACATTTTAACCATTTTGTAAAACTGATATATTTTGGGGCCAAAAAAGGGTCTTACTGAACCTACTCCTTTGTGTATTTTAAATACTTCTTTCACTTGAATTTTGGGATATTTTTATTTTTTTGGAGATGGTGTCTTCCGGGATTGTCTTTCTGAATACTGGACAAACTTTTATGTACAGTGCACATTAGGGACAGACAATAAAGTGCCTGTTATCTGTCATGATTATCAACAGGAGGAATGGACAGTTGTTGCCAGGATTTTAAGGAAAGGTTATCTTGAATTTGGATATTTCCCCATAAAGTTGTGTCCTGTATTTATGTAATGTGTTATATATGGAGCTTATCTATCAAGTTTAGAACATATTAAACGTGCTCAATATCCATGCCTTTTCGGTTGATTGTTTACTATAAGGTGACAATTGGTAAAATGCAAGGACATATAATGGACCGGATATGTTGGTGCCAGGAGAAAATGAGACGAGTGTTTTCGACCTCCTAAATTTATTTCCCGATTTTGCTAAAATTGCAGTTTACATTTTTGCAAAATCGCACTTGGACCATTATGTACAGCAGGTTTGTCTATATTTTTGTTAGATAAATTCCTCATTATATCAGCTGAAGTAATCAGCAAGGATTGCTGTTAATTGAGGAGGCCAAAAACATGTTAACAGATGAAAAAATGGGTATCTTACAAGAATATGATTTGTGTTTTTTATCTTCAAAAATATTTTAATATGTCAAAGGAAAAGTATAGTATATATCTGATCCAAAACATAACACATTTGTATTTTTTTTGAAAATAAAGTGAGACTTTTTATGATTTCTACATTTTTATATGTGCTACATATACAAATATTGAGGGGTTCACACAAATTTTGCAAAGATGGAGTTGAAGTCTCTAAAGTCATAGAATAAAGTACTAACATATATTTATTATTATGGTTAGGGGAAAGGACAACAAAAGGCTGCAGTCTATATGTGTAATAAAATGTTTGTCAGTAAGTCAATTGATTTTCATTACTAAATAGGAATTACTTGTGCTCCTTGCAGTTGTCTCTTACATTTGCATAAGTCATTATTTTAAGAAATTATTGTTTCCTTATAGGTCCTGCAGCATTAATGTTTACTGCAGGAAACCTATGAAAGAGCTGGTGATATACCTCGACGAGGGGGTTAATGACTACTTGTGTGCCTGTCCTTGTGCTGAAGGGGTAGAAGTGTAGCACATCTACCATGATAAAGGAGACAACTTCTACCACTTATCCCATTAAGGATCTATGGAGAGGTATGTAAATTTTGTCTTTTTCCGATATTATTAAACAGGTATAGACAAAATGCATTTTTTTTTAATAAACGTTACATCCTTCATTCTGTGTTTTTGCCATTTTCATCTTTTCATCGATTTCAGGAGAATTAAACAAAAATTAACACGAAGAGATCAGTTATAAATGCTGTATATATATTTTGGCTGTTGTTTAATCCTAGTAATGGGAGTATTATGTTGACTAACTGGAGTGGAACATGAAAGTCTTCATCTGAAGGAGAATACATTTATTGTAGGTTGGTTCAATTCCAATGGGAGACAACTCTTGTACTATATTACTTATTAACATTTTCCTTTATCTTATTTAATCCTATGGTGATGGAAATATGACTTTTAACTAACCACTAACAGGTACAAAAAAGTCTTCGTCGGAAGGAGAATACATTTATTGTAGGTTGGTTCAATTCCAATGGGAGACAACTCTTGTACTATTTTACTTATTAACATTTATGACATTTCTTTTAATCTTTATTTATTAAGAGTTTAAATTGTTCTTGTAGAAGGTTGATTCCTAGGCTTTCATTAGAAGACAAGTATTTCTCCATATTAACATTGCTGTAGACTTTTCTCTATTTTGTCTACATTATACACGAAATGATTATCTGCCAGATAGATAAACAACTTGTTTATGTATATTCTACAGCTGATGTCCCAAGTTACCCGTTCCAAAATCATAGACAATAACCAGACCTTGGAAGAAGATAATAACTATGCATCTTTTTATTTGTTGAATCTTTATTAGGCTTCAAATAAAATATAACCAACCATCCTGTCAGCTGAAATTAATCAATCATATTTAAAAGACTATGAATGGCTCCCGTGGTAATTGTATTGCATCTTTTAGGAAGGTAAATATATATAAAAATGCCCATCTGATGCCAGGAGCCTGGAATTAATTTAGTGATTGCCAGTTTTACTGTTTATTATATTTTTTCCTTATTTTTAGATGACTCTTTTTATATGCCTAAAATGGTCATTTGTTTTATTGTTTTATTTCGGGTCTGTTATAGCGGATTTCAATTTTTGAATAGTAGAATACTTCATTTAATATGATTCTATCAAAAAGGCAAATTTAAAACTGTTACATTTTTAGTTTCCTTTAGCTTAGTTGCTTGATTCTGTAATCACTGTATTGCCTTTGTCATATTTCTCAAAGTGAAAACATTTCCCCGGTTTAATTTGTTCATTCCTCCTCTTTGATGGACGTTCGATATACACCAATCCATCATCACCCACAGTGGCATCATGTGTGGGACCTAAATAAGGATATTCAAAATTAACTGCATTCGGAAAGAGGGCAAGCTTATTTTTAGTTTTGTGGAGTATGTTTTAATCATTGGAGCTTGGAAATCGGCAAATATCCGATTATGAAAATTACATGATTCTGAAGTAGAGTGTTTGCAGAAAATAATGGGATGCGCGTGTAGTGTGCCAGATATTGCCAGATAACTCAAATTTTAAGTTAAAGATTGTAAACTTTTATCGAGTGTAACACAAATATTTATGGGTTTCTCTATCGTAAAATGTTATTAACTTATTTATCAAATATGTTTTAAAGACCAAAAGAGGTTAATAATTACACGCATGTGATGACCTCTACATAGCAATATCAGGTTACGAGACATGCAGATGAATTGTTACACCTTTTATGATAATTCCAAAGTTGTTAACAACCTTAAACATTCAACCTTGTCCGAGATTACTCTAACGTCTGACAGATTTATTTTTACGGATGACTTTTAAATATTTCTGGATGCATTTAAAGAACGATCACCATGATGGTCACATTCAACCTTGTCCGAGATTACTCTAACGTCTGACAGATTTATTTTTACGGATGACTTTTTAATATTTCTGGATGCATTTAAAGAACGATCACCATGATGGTCCCTAAGCAGTTTAATTTTTTTTATCATGTAAACCAAATTGGAATTTATTTATGTGTTTAAAAGCTTAACAGTTCTGAAACATCTTACACCGTATGCTAAGCAATTTATGTTTCTGTTTCTTGTTTAATTGCATGAAATATTAGCCATTGGACTTTCAGTAAACAATAAATCAAAATATTGGATATTTTTTCGGATCAAAGCTCTTTTACCTCGTATCCCGTACCCCCGGCCAACTTTTGGATTAAATTTTTGTTGGAAATTCTTTCATTAATCACTTCATTAAAATATTTGTCAAAGTTAGCAGTAAAACGCGATAATAATTACTGATAAAAACTGTTCCGTTTACTTTACATGAGAATTTTATAATTTGCAAGCCTAACATGTATATAACAGTTACGCGTGTTGAGCCAACGGCCCTCTAATGAATAAAAATCTTACTATTTTAAAATTGATTGCAACTTAAACTGAAATGTTTATGGCTTGGGAGTATTTTTACTCTTCAGTTTTTTTGTTTTGGTTTTTTTATTTGGTGAAACCATACAGTCGCGGGGATTTCGTTTCTTTTCTTTTTATTTGTTTTTAAAAAGTTGTTTTTTATGTAATAAGGACACTCTAAACCAATTTCATTTTTGAGGTAACAAGTAGTATGAATAACAACAGTCGTAAAAAGCATATCTTTTTTTTTGGTTTGAAATGTCCTTCTGGTGGGATTCCCTGTTTTTCTCACCTAAAAGCACCTGAAAATCCGCATATTGGACTTTCATCCTTTTTTTGGGTCAAATTAACTTTTGATCACACATGTCATAATATATGTAAATCGAGATATTGATCAAAAAGCATTTCTATTTTTTTGTTTTAATAGTAAATTTTATTCTTCGGCACTTTTTGAAATTGGCCCTTCTGTGAAAAAAATCATCGGCAAATTCGCCCTACCTCTTTTCTAGAAACATTCACACAAAAAAGACAGGATAAAATTGACTCTAGCATTCTGGGAATGAATATTGAAAAATCAAGTTGACCTGTTTTTATTACTGATGACGAAGAAGAACTACACCAGAAAAAGATGACTAAAGAAGAGCTGAAAAATAATATAACAAAACCGATTGAAAAACTCTCTGAAAATGTGTCTAATGACCCCGCCTACCAACGAAGATGGCCGACATCAGTAAACACATTAACAGGTGGGCGACACAGGCTCTTGAGAGCCTCTAGTTTTCTAATGTGGGTGATTACTTATCCGATTGATCACGCACCGTTTTCAATAGCTACATCGACGAAAGCAGACGTATATTTATTTTGAGGATTTTAAAAACAGGATTTTGATTATTTAGGTTTTCACTACTTTTTTTTCAACTCGGGACTCAGGTTGTATATTTAATATTAGTTTCCCGTATTAATAACGGGATGTTTTATTTATATATGAATGTTTCAAGGCAAATTGAATTTCAATTAATTAATTATTTTACACGTTTTTATATTTTGTCTTATCCGGAGGTAGCGATCGGCGTCTTGTATTAGATTCTTTCTGTTAATTACGTAGATATCTTTATTTTTTTTTTTTTTATTTAATTCATTAACGAGAGACCAACCCTTTGACTAGTTTCCGCTAGACAAAATATTACATTCAATACCGAAAGTTTGAAGATAGAAAGTAACATTTAGCACAAGTAACCCCTCAATTATATCAAGTTCCAAATACAAGAGTATTATGCACAGGTAAATATATATTCAATTCTAACTTGTATACAATGTGCAGAGTGTTTTTAAGATAGGACTTATTACTTATTACTTCACACCATCTGTGGGTGGGTCATTTTTTTTTTTTTAATTTTTGTTATGTCTAACTAATAAATTCATACTTGCTCGTCAAGGCAAATCTGAAAACCCATACAGAGGCAATGTCTGTTTAAAGTTATTTGCCGCAGACAGTGGAAAAGAAAACCAACAACTTATATAACATTAACAAGACTAAGGAAACAACTTGCAACATTAGCACAGGTTCTAAATTTGAAGAAAAAAAAATTGTAGCTCTTATCTACACAAAATTTGAGGTAAAGTGTAATGTTGCATAAAATATGTTTGTAGCTACAACTATACAACTACATGAAGATGGAATAAAAATTCAACCCATTTATAGATGTTCGATGAATTGTATGAATTTCTATACATGTATTTGTACGATTACAAGATAATTATGGTTTTGATTTGCCTTTAAATGCTTTTGTAGACAGTGTATTAATAAGGGAGGAAATGGGAAAGCCTGCAAAACCCTCAGATATACAAGAAGGGTTATCTTTCATCAAAAGAAAGTTTTGCACTGAATATAGACCTGCTACGCTAAGAACGGTAACTTTACATCTTCAGTAATACAACTTTATTTTGAAATCTTACAAGAACAATAATTGATGTGTTGCGGAGAAACCATATTAAGTTAATCAACCACTTAATGAACCTAGTGAACCAATTTAGTTTTAACAATCAGCTATTACCATGATTACAAAACGGAAGTCAAGAAACAAAAATAAGCATATAAGAATAGTGAATGCAGAGAACGGAACAATTGTATTAATAATTAAACTGTCAATTGTTCTTGAACAATTGAGAGGTCTTTCCTTTTTTAATGTAAAATACATGTTCCAACAGACGTAGAATGTATTGAAAAGGTCAAGGTCAACCTTAAAAAGCTCGAAAACACACTAAAAATCCTTTAAATAAGGTTAAAAACACTAAATTCGCTATCTGGGACATGACCTTGACCTTTGACCTTTTGACCTTTGTCAAGGTCATTGGTCCCCAATGCCATTACTGAAGACCTTAAGGGTCTAGGACCTTTGGTTATATAGTAAAAGCTGATTTTGTCTTTTCAAAAACCTAAAACAGGGGTTATGCCCCTTATAGAAAGGTCAAATCTCTTTGGTCAAAATGTAACAAAGTTGCGCCATAATGACCCAAACATTTTCCACCATTTAAAACTTCTGTAAGTATAATGGTTTCTGAGATTATCCCATAACAAGGTGTTAGGTCAAAGGTCAAGGTCAACATACAAATTTGACCTTGAGGTATTTTTTAAAGATACATGAAATGATGATGATTGGTGAAGATCCTATGTGTCTACGACTTACGGTTTCTGAGTTTTGGTGGCCAACCGACACCGGTTAATTTTCATAGGGGCATAACCCTACCAATGAGTCGTTGAATCTTTTCGATCCAAATGTAACGAAGAACCGGGGTCTGGTCCTGAACAAATTTCACCCTTCATTTTTTTTCTACCTATTACGGTTACGGTGTTGGAACGATAACAAGGTTTTTGGGTTTCGGAGGGATTACTCCGAACCGACAAAATATTTCGACTCACAGGGTGAGTTCCGGATAGGTATTCATGACACCGATACAAAGTGTGAACATGAAAGCGACACGTCTTACGGTTACGGAGGGAAATTTTGTCAAAGTTTGGCGGAACAAGAAGAATAATAATAATAATAATAATCAGAAGAAATACAGTAAGGTCTTTCCCTTTAGTAAAAGGAAAGACCTTAATTAAAACAACGATAGCTCACTCACATCACATCAAGTGCACGTAAATTAATATCGGCGTTTTACACAGATGAATAAACTCATCATAGATACCAGGACTAAATTTAGTAAAAACGCCAGACGCGCGTTTCGTCTACAAAAGACTCATCAGTGACGCTGGTAATTGTAACCATATTAAGTCAATCAACCACTTAATGAACGAATTTTTCGAATTCAAGTTAATACGATAAAAACTAAGAATGAAAATTGGGCACGCGCCATAGATACAACAACCCGAAAAAAGACAGCATTAATTGTCTGTGTTATGAAAAAGCTTTAATTTTAGCCCCCTATCAAGTCATATTAAAGGTCGTCAGCACGTCAGAGCAATCTCATACTTTACCTTTAGCATTCGTGATTGTAATTACGTAAAGAAACACATCGCAAAAGGATACTCGGGGTTTGCTAATTAACGGATGAATGAATCACACTTCGTACCCCGAAAATTTAACCACATATGTAAAAATGTCTCAGCTTCGAAACAAGCCATCATACATATACAAGTTTACGATATGGACTGAGCAACAGAAGACAACGTTACCAAGGGTGACTGGGGAATAGAAATGTGGTCACTTGGTCTTCTCCCGACCGGCAGTAAAACGCTTGCCGAAGTGGGGCGTCCGTTTGGCTGTGCGGGATGTATCAAGTTCTCAGTCACGTCCGGTCAGAAGGGGGACGTTAAATCCGATGCCTCGTGTACAGAGAGTGCCACGCTCTTTGCACGTTAAGAACCCTTGTAACAACTCTTTGAGGGGTCCGTAGGTGGCCTGTTGCAAGGCTAAATTTCAGTCTTTATCCAATACACCCTCATTTTCTAGTGGCAGTCCAAATTTCCCCGACCATCATCCCAGATGGCCTCTATTAAACCAACCTACATATTGCATTTATTTTGAACTTTTTCTCGTCCTGAATATGCATGAAATACTTGCCACTGGACGTTAAACAACAACAATCAATCAGTCAAAAGGCCGGAAAAAGTTACCCCAGTGCAATACTATCCAGTGGTAAAATTCTGTTGTTAAAAACCTGGTTAATGATTGGTAAGTTATCCACTTCGGTGTTGACATGAATATCAATTATATGGTCATTTCTATAAATTTTCTGTTTACAAAACTTTAAATTTTTCGAAAAACTAAGGATTTTCTTACGCCCAGAAGTAGATTACCTTAGCCGTATTTGGCACAACTTTTAGGAATGTTTGGGTCCTCAATGCTCTTTAACTTTGTATTTGTTTGGCATTTTAACTGTTTTAATATGAGCGTCACTGATGAGTCTAATGTAGACGAAACACCCGTTTGACGTGCTTAATTATAATCCTGGTACCTTTGATAACCTGATATTATTCAGCTGTCATTGTCGTGCTTTGTCTTTAAACACGTAAAAAAATGAGTCGAAAAAAAAAAAAGACTGAAATGTTTTTCTATAATTAAATCCTGTTATCTAATTTATTTGTTTAAAAATCATCATATATATCAAATTGTATGCTTATTAAACATATATTGTAAACAAAATATATCGTGTCCTTTTGTTAATACCCGTGGTCAAGACAGCATATTCCAGAAACTGATTAATAGCAAGAATTCTTTTGTCGCCATCCAGTGGAGAGAGAGAAAAATCTATAAGGGTAGTATGGCGTTCATTATCACTGAACTACTATACACATTTATTTAGGGGCCAGCTAAAGGACACCGCCGTGTGCAGACGTTTCTTATTACATTAAAGACCCATTGGCGGCATCCGGCTGTTGTCTGCTCGATAGTCTGGTTAATTTTGCTTTGACACGTTCCCCATTTCAATGCGCAATTTTATTCGAAAGTGTCTTGTTTAAAATATTCTTAAAAATTCTTTTAATTTAGGTGAACACTATTGAGACAAATACAAAGAATAAGATTGCAGAAGCTATTTTTGTTTTGTTTTACTCTGTTCAAGAGCAAGAAGAAGAGCAACAGGGGCCATGTAATGAATTAATGAAGGATATTTACCTGAATGCTAAATAGCTGGCAATTTAGAAGACAAGTGTTATCCATAATTGTTGAAAGGATGTCTTCGTAAGAAGCACAAAATGTAATTAACTTAAGTTTTAACTACTAAATTCAGGCTTTTAATCTTTCTCATCCTGACCTTCTAGTGAGCAAAGTTCAAGCAACATCTTTCTCATCAGCCTCATATGTTGTGAGGTATAATAGCGTCTTTTTTCCCGATTATCAATAGATCGTCTTAACCAGCTTTCCCCTAATGCAACAATAGTTTCATCTTTTTTGGCAACTTCTGAAACTTATCATTATCATACTTGGGAAAACCTCATTGAGCATGATATTTGAGTGCTTAAAACCCCTGATCCCTCCGGTGGATCGCTATCCTTGCCGTGGTCGGAGGGCTTGCGTGTCTCCGTGACCCCAAGAGCTATGCCAGCTGGAGAATCTTCTCCTGGTAGGGTTACCGATCTTGGACAGGTCGAAGGGTAGAGACCAGACTAAAGTGATCCGAACATCGTGAGATGCCCAATGTTTTGAATAAAATAGGCTCTCCAACCCGTTTGCCGTGGGTCGCTACCCGTGTCGTTGGTTGACGAGATCCTTGTGGATGAGGACTATGGCCAGACTCCTTACGGTCAGAAAATACCCGGACGGACGAGATACTGACTGGGGTGCTGATCGCAACATTTTACTTAATTTTTATAGATCTCTAGTTAGATCGAAACTAGATTATGGCTCTATAGTGTATGGCTCTGCAAGGAAGTCTTACATGTCTGTATGTAGAGGCTGATGAGCACTCACTCTCTTACAGACGTTTGAAGCTTGGACTTCAATATGCTCTCAAACTAAAAGCCTATCCAGATAATCTTGCCTACAGCTGTGTTTTTAATCCGATTTATTAAGATATTTTTGCAAAACATGAAAATAAAATTCTTCCGTTAGGTATACGTTGAAAACCATATTTAGCTTCTTTTGATTAAAAATATGTTGCTCAAGTTTAAACTTGCAAACGTCCTCCATTGGAACTTCTCAAACCAAAAATGATATTTGATCTCCATGAACACAATAAAAATAACAGAAACCCTCTTTTAATTCAGCAACACTATGCTGAAATTAAAGCCGATTATCTAGATTTTTCAACTGTCCATACTGATGGATCAAAAGATGGTGACAGAGTTGCATCTGCTGCTGTCTTCAGGGACAGAGCTGCAACTCTCCGTTTGCCATCTGATGCATCCATCTTTACTGCTGAAGCAGAAGCAATAATTTTGGCTTTGAAATTTATTGCTTCTTCAGATAAATCCAAATTTATTATATGTTCGGATTCACTTTCATGCTTACAAGCTATACGAAATACTAAAATTAAAAACCCAACAATTCTCAAAATGTTATGAGAAATTTAAAAATTCTATTGGTTCCGAGTCATGTTGGAATCCTTGGAAACACAGCTGTAGACTTAGAGGCAAAGAATGCCCTGGGTGACCCTCTATTTAACTGTGATATACCAAATACTGATTTTAAATCTAATATTAGAGAATATGTTTTTAATATATTGAAAAATAAATGGAGTAAAAAAGATGATAATAAATTGCATGAATTTAAACCTAATTTAGGCAAACCTGTTAGTAATATTATGTGCAGAAAAGATCAGTGTGTTATTACTATATGTCGTATTGGTCATACTAGAATAACACACGAGTACCTTTTAAAAAATGAAGATGAACCACAATGTGTTCCCTGCAACTGCAAGAATACTATTGAACATGTTTAAATTAATTGTATTGACTTTGCTGATATTCGTAAGAAGCATTTTTCAATGTCAATAATATGTATGATTTATTCAATAATGTTCCATTTTCAAATATTGTTGCATTTTTAAAAGAAATTGGAATTTATTATAGAATATAAAAATGTTATTATATTTAAATCGTTTTTAATTTTTATCACGTTATTTTATTTGTATATAATCAATTTGCTTTAGTCAAGAATTTTAGTATATTGAAGGACTTATTGTCTTATTTTAAAAATATGCTTTAAATAATAAAAATATTCGAATTAGCTCTCGCCGCGATATAGCCCTTTTAGTGTTAATGCGGCGTAAAGCAACCAACAATCAATCAATCAATGTAATCTCGTCAAACGCAGGATTGAATGAAGCCATGGCTGATTTATATTTTCCTTACTATTTCGTGGTTAGCCTTGCCACTGAATTTAAACGTGTCTAAAATGAATAATACTGCCTTCATTTTCTCCAGATCCATGCTCCTACGGGTTGTATCATCCTTATTCGCTAGATGCAACTGTTTGGTTCCCCTGATACAGTGGTTAGTTTTCAAATAAGGTTTCAGTCAGAAAGATTCGAAAAACCACAAAGCCTTGTCGACCTTTTGAGTGTTTTGATTTTTTCGTAGCGTTGAAAGTTCTATCCATGATTAATCAAAATATGATATATAAATAAAATATTCCGAAGTGGGGCGTCCGTTCGGCTGTGCGGGATGTATCAAGTTCGCAGTCACGTCCGGTCAGAAGGGGGACGTTAAATCCGATGCCTCGTGTTAAGAGAGTGCCACGCTCTTTGCACTTTAAGAACCCTTGCAACAACTCTTTGAGGGGTCCGTAGGTGGCCTGTTGCAAGGCAAACATTCTGTCCCTATCCAATATACCCTCTTTTCCAGTGGCAGTCCAAATTTCCCCGACCATCATCTCAGATGGCCTCTATTGTATTTATTGTGAACTTGTTCTCGTCCTGAATATGCATGAAATTTTTGCCACTGGACGTTAAGCAATTAACAAACAATCAATCAAAATATGATATATTTAATGAGGTTTCGAAATATTTGCTATTGAACTGTTTAATTTTCATTGCTCCTCGGATTCTTTGATAGAATCCTACATTGATCGGCAAGTGATACGTTTTCTTCTGCATTTTTTTCTACCGACGAATTAATTATTTTTGAAAGATAGTTTTCTTTCCATGAACAGTTGATAGTATCTCCTTCAAAGCCAAGTCACTGTTTTCCTTTATTTTCTTTGCTCTTTGGTATTGCATAACCAAATTAACTCATCATAGATACCAGGACTAAATTTAGTATATGCCAGACGCGCGTTTCGTCTACAAAAAACGTTCGAATCCAAAAAAGTTTATATGCAACAAGTCACGAGCAGGCTATTCTACCATTACACGTTTTGCAATTTTCTGTAAATACCTAGTTTATCTCTGATTTTCTGACCAAAGTAAATAAGGCTATCTATCAAAAGGTCTGTTCTATTTTCAGACGTCATCTCTTTTGTGATTGAAGAAAATCCACCCAAATAAGACCATAACCTTTCGATACCTTCACCGTTAGTAAGACCATGATTTTCTGTCTTCATAGGTCCATACAAACTCTACAAGTATATAAGTATTAACACTTAAACTTAAATAAACTAAAGACACATGTCTTAACATTAATACAAATATGTGTCATTTATTTATGAATACCAAGTTTTTTTTATATTAAAAAATCCTCCAATTTTAAATGTTGCTTAGAAAAGAAAAAATCATATTTAAAACAACATATCTGGTCTTAAAACTTGCTATAGTTTTTTAGCAGGTTAACATATACTGGAAAACTTTTCTAGCCATTCTAGTATAAATATTAAGGGGTCATCCATTTTTCAAAGTGCACAAAACGTACATTTGGGGGAAGGGGGTTAAGGAAATCAACATTTTTACTGCACACTTAAAAAAAAAGTAACTAAGGTAAGTTTCTGTTTATTTTCCATGCACATTTTCATATTAAACCAAACTATAAAAAAGGAGGGATTTCTTTTTATTAAGAATGAATGATTCTAGTATTGTAATCTAAAAAAAAGTCGACATATACTTTGTCCTACCCCCACTCTTCCACAAAAAGTTTTGAGGGTTATGGTTCCATTGCATTGTATAACAATTACATATACAAATATGTACTGAACCAACCAATAGTTTAACAAAACATTTGAAATTATATTATCATACTTGACATGCAATACTGTGACCATAGCAGTGGAAAATTGGTATCGAAAATGTGATTTTTTTTCTTAAATGTCGTTTCGCCCTGCTTTCTGAAAAAAATGTTTTGAATGACAATAAGACTCCTGTAAACATTTGTATTAAGTTTAAATGATCTTTATTCAAATTACTTAATAACTAAATAATAAAACTAGATGTCTTGATATTGTATTGTAATGGTATGATGTGTTAAGTTTAAAGGGTTTAAACTTGACATCAAATGAGAAAGGAATGTCAGTGACTAATACTGTATTTTGTAATTTTTTTAAATGACACCCAGCAAATAATGTAAGGAAATCCTTGAAACATTTCTATAATATCAAATGTACAACTGCAATAAGTTTGCAACCTCTCTTTGTCATTATGTATTAAAACTGTCAGAGAGAATTTATTACATACATATTTTACTGTCTTGTATAAAAGAGTAGGTTCATTAAGATCCCTTTTTGGTCCCAAATTATAGCAGTTTTACAAAATTGTTGTAATATAAACTTTTAGTTATTTATTAGACAGTAGAATGCTCTAGCTTCATAAATATGGGCTTGTTTTGACAATACACTGCACATATATCGTGTACTAACACCATTAAGTCGTGCTAAATTACTGAAATCTTCACAATTCTAGCATTTTTGTTAAATTTTAGACTGTTTTCGTGTAAAACGAAAGTGGCCGCATTCCATCCTTAATGTTGAAATGTACGTTGTATTTTATGATAATACATAATATATATAAAGGTTGAGGATGAACACGGATGCGGCCACTTTCATTTTTGACCAAAAACAATGGCATATTTGGTAGATTTTTCATATTTGAGCTTAATTCGGATGGTTTTAATGACTAAATCAGTTGAAATCGTTCACATAAAATAATTGATTCAAATGAAATAGATACTTAAGTGTTTAAAAAGTGGTCAAAATCTTTCGTCAGATTAACCTGAAATTTGAGGCCAAAATCGGTGCTTACCAGACCTACTCCTTTAGTGATATATTACTATGTTGAAAAATAAAATCATAAACATTTCTCACTTTTTTTTTTGTAATGATTTAATGAAGTTTTAGTTTCTAGTATTTTCTACATTATATTACTGCCCAAACTATATACAGTACAAATGACAACCTCTAAATGTCTTTTTACCAAACATGCAATATCATAAATGTGGAGGTGTTTGTCTTTGTTGGCACTTAAAATCAGTTCTATATAAAAAAAAAAAAAAAAAAAAAAAAACACCAGCATATCCCATTCGTAAAAATAAAAAGAGAAATATTTTCTGAAATGACAAAAAAAATTGTTTCCTATCTTTAATTAAATTCAAATTCTCACTGCATATATCCCTCTTTCATAACTGTAATCATTTTCTCTTATATTCTTCCTTACCAGTGAATACCATTCTCATTTAATTTATATTTACCAGTATGTCATGAGCAACAACAACCCTTCATACAGTAGTTTAAAACCCTTCAACATCGACTTGAGTGTAGGTTATTATTTAAATTGCATAAGATTCTATCAAACATTAATCTAAAAATTGATATCATTACAGGATTATGCAAAGATTTCTATAAAACAATATTGAAATAAATAGGCATAACTTTAAAAAGTTAGCCTTACATCAACATACTAACTGGTTAGGTCACATTTTTCATTATTTGAAATGTACCAATTTCACAACATCCGATTTCTGGTTTAATGAACCATAAAAAAAATTTGAAAAATTAAAAAAAAACACACAAGCAATCATAAGATTAACATGTTTTTTTCTTCATTTTTTATTGAATAACTTGCGAAGTTTTTGAGGGATATTTCCCAAGAATTATCATTTTCAGAATATCCCTCCCATTTAATTAGGTATTGTACTTTCGAACCTCTCTTTCTTTTGTCTATTATTGCCTGTACAGCATAGGTTTGGCTTTTCTTTGAAAAATAACACACATAGATTGATTAAAGTTTTAAACAATTGTAATGCTTTACATTAATTTATAATCAAGCTTTTTTTATTCAACCTCTGATTATTTTGTAAATGTATTCTTGTTTACTATATTCTAGATACACCAATTTAGTTTTGAATCCATATCAAATCATAAAAATGGGTTTGAACCAACCTCCAAAGGACCCATGATTCCTTAAAAAGGAATCCTCAATCATTGATTCAATTTACTTCCTAAAAATTCAACATAAAGATATCTTGTTATATTTCTTTAAATACCGGTAGTTAAAGCATTTGACATTAGTCCATGCTTATGCTAACTTTCATATTTTTAAGAAGTAGATGTGTGTTGCATATTTTATTTATTCAATTTTGAAAGATGATTTTTTTGTGGATGTCGCAGAGAAATAACAGCAATCAACAGGAACAAAAATATCTTAGTACATCCCTAAGGAAAAAAATTAACCATTTCTAATTAATATAATTAATTTTGAAACTAATATAATTTATCTGAAAAAAAATCATCGCTACTAACCAGATTTCACAGCGACAAACTCATCTTCAACTTTCTTATCAGTCTCAAAGGCCATTAGTGTGGCTTCCAGTAAATCTAAGTGAATTATAAATATAGGTATAGTATTACTATAAATATCAACACAACAATTTTAAATCTGCAAATTTGTGGTCTGTGTTTTTAAGACTATAACAAAAAGATGTGTTGTGATTGCCAATGAGACAAATTACCACACGAGATGTTAACCTCTAGATGTTTTTTAGTGTTATAATTAACTTTCCCCATGAAATAACCAACATTTATGCTAGACATTTTCCCTTGAAGTAACCCTCATTTTTGTCGAGCCTGCAACTTTTGTTGCAAAAAGCTGACATAGGGATAGTGATGCGGCGGCGGCGTTAGCTCACTTCTTAAAAGCTTTATCCAATGTCCTTGACCTCATTTTCATGGTTCAGTGACCACTTGAAAAAAAAAGATCAGATTTTTTGTAATGTTGAATTCTCTCTTATTATAAGTAATAGGATAACTATATTTGATATGTGCGTACCTTGCAAAGTCCTCATGTCTGTCAGACAGTTTTCACTTGACCTCGACCTCAATTCATGGATCAGTGAACAAGGTTAAGTTTTGGTGGTCAAGTCCATATCTCAGATACTATAAGCAATAGGGCTTGTATATTCGATGTATGGAAGGACTGTAAGGTGTACATGTCCAACTGGCAGGTGTCATCTGACCTTGACCTCATTTTCATGGTTCAGTGGTTATAGTTAAGTTTTTGTGTTTTGGTGTGTTTTTCTCATACTAAATGCAACAGGTCTACTTTATTTGTTGTATGAAGTGATTGTAAGGAGTACATGTCTAGCGGACAGATGTCATGTGACCTTGACCTCATTTTCATGGTTCAGTGGTCAAAGTTAAGTTTTTGAGTTTTGGTCTTTTTATCTAATATTATATGCCATAGGTCAACTATATTTGGAGTATGGAAATATTTTATGATCTTTATGTCAGTCGCGCAGGTTTTATTTGACCGTGACCTCATTTTCACGGTTCATTGCACAGTGTTAAGTTTTTTTGTTTTGGTCTATTTTTCTTGAACTCTAAGTAATAGGTCAACTATATATGTTGTATAGAAGCATTGGTAGCTGTACATGTCTGCCTGGCATGGTTCATCTGACCTTGACCTCATTTTCAAGGTTCATTGGTCTTTGTTTAGTTATCTTGATTAATGTTAAGTTTATGTGACAGTTGTAATAAAGCTTTATACTTAGGACTATCAACATAATATAAATGATTAGTACAGAAGGCGAGATATTTCAGCGTGTGCACTCTTGTTTACTGTTTATACAAGGCAACTTTTACAAAAGAAATTATTTGCATTTTATGACAGAATAAATAAATCTGAGTATACAAGGAAAATTCAGTTTTGTACTAGTTTTACTAACCTTAAGGTATATCTGATGGGCTGTCTGTGTCTTTATCATTTGGAGCTAATTCTGCAACATAATCGAAATAATGGCTTAACAGAAAAAAAGATTTAAGTATAATATAATAAGAAATTTTAACCAGTACCTTGTTTGAAATGTTGCAGTTCTTTATGACGTCAAACCTGACGTTCTTTGCGATGCCCAGATTTCGTATTTTTCTTTTTAATTTGAAATTTTAACCAGTACCTTGTTACCTTTCTCCAAAATATCAGACGAATTAAAAAGAAGTTTTGATACACCATTTGGAACATGTGGATGGTATCACTTCTTGAGAGCGTCGATTGGAATAAAGTTAATTCAATATTTAGAGAAATCATAAAAATTTTGAAGGAGTCTTGTAACACTGGCCATCTGGGTTAATAGGGACAGAAATTTTCTACTTTACTAATTTGATATACTTTCCTATTATGTTGCCTCGTTATCTGTTTTCTTTTTTTATGTTTCTTGAATACTGTAACACAGTAAGACCTAAAAATAAGTCAACATGACCAAAATGGCTAAGTGACCGCCTAAGGAGTTATAGCTTTTTATAGTCAATTTTTAACAACTTTTCAAAATTTATAAATTTTCACTAACATTTTCGACTGAATCTAACTGGGCCAAGTTCATTATAGAGATAATTGTAAGCAGCAAGAATGTTTAGTAAAGTAAGATCTACAAACACACCACCATCACCAAAACACAATTTTGTCATGAATCCATTTGTGTCTTTGGTTAAATATTCACATAGACAAAGATGAGCGACACAGGCTCCTTAGAGCCTCTAGTTCCTTTAAGTTTTATTTTCAAATTAAAAAGAATGGAAATATAATCAAATTAAATACATACCTTTTGACCTTTAGAACTCCAACTCCTCCTCCATCTATTACTTTAGCTTGCTTCGGAATCAAGAGTTGACATGTTTTTCCCTAACCTAATTTGATGCTTTACTTGTCAAAAGTTTGGTCATGGAAACAAACAATGTCGTGGTAAGCAGAGATGCTTCAAGTGTTCTGACGAGGGACACGAGGGAACAAACTGTAACTCTGAATCTTCTAAATGCGTAAACTGTGGTGAATCCCATTTTTCATCTACAAGGGACTGCCCTGCTTACCTTAAAGAAAAGTTAAAAATTTTATATTTTTTCTCAAATTCTACCCCGTTTTGATAATTCATTCTGATATGACATTATATCGACCATATTCTAAAGATAGTTGTAAAGAATATTTTATTAAACCTGTAAACGATTTAATCACGATTTTTTAGAATTTCACTGTTAAAAATTTTATATTTTTTCTCAAATTCTACCCCGTTTTGAAAATTCATTCTGATATGACATTATATCGACCATATTCTAAAGATAGTTGTAAAGAATATTTTATTAAACCTGTAAACGATTTAATCACGATTTTTTAGAATTTCACTGTAAATTTGACAACTTTTTCGATAATTGTAATAGATGATACCTTAAATCGGTCATTTGATTAAGATAAACGGTTTTAATCACGATTTTTTTACAATTTCACTGTAAATGTGACAACTTTTTTTATAATTGTAATAGATAATACCTTAAATCTGTCATTTGATCAGGATAAATTATTAATATGTAAAGACAATTGTATCTGAAGTAAACTTGAACCAACTTAATTTCTTTTAACAATATTATATTTTTTAGTAAATTCTACCCCTTTTTGATTATTCATTCTGATATGACATTATATCGACCATATTCTAAAGTTAGTTGTAAAGAATATTTTATTAAACCTGTCAACGGTTTTAATCACGATTTTTTTTAAATTGCACTGTAAATTTGACAACTTTTTCGATAATTGTAATAGATGATACCTTAAATCGGTCATTTGATCAAGATAAACGGTTTTAATCACGATTTTTTACAATTTCACTGTAAATTTGACAACTTTTTCGATAATTGTAATAGATGATACCTTAAATTTCGATAATTGTACTAGATGATACCTTTAAATTTCACTGTAAATTTGACAACTTTTTCGATAATTGTAATAGGATGATACCTTAAATCGGTCATTTGATCAGGATAAATTAAAATATGTCATGACAATTGTATCTGAAGAAACTTGAACCAACTTAATTTTTTTTAACAATATTATATTTTTCGTAAATTCTACCCCTTTTTCATAATTCATTCTGATATTACATTATATCGACCATATTCTTAACATAGTTGTATAGAATATATTATTAAACATGTCAATGGTTTTAATCACGATTTTTAAAAATTTCACTGTAAATTTGACATTTTTTTCGATAATTGTAATAGATGATACCTTAAATCGGTCATTTGATCAAGATAAATTTCTAATATGTAATGACAATTGTATCTGAAGTTAACTTGAACCAACTTAATTTCTGTTAACAAAATTAAGTTTTTCTCAAATTCTACCCCGTTTTGATAATTCATTCTGATATGACATTATATCGACCATATTCTAAAGATAGTTGTAAAGAATATATTATTAAACCTGTCAACGGTTTTAATCACGATTTTTTTAGAATTTCACTGTAAATTTGACAACTTTTTCGATAATTGTAATAGATGATACCTTAAATCGGTCATTTGATCAAGATCAACGGTTTTAATCACGATTTTTTTACAATTTCACTGTCAATTTGACAACTTTTTCGATAATTGTAATAGATGATACCTTAAATCTGTCATTTGAACAGGATAAATTAATAATATGTAATGACAATTGTATCTGAAGAAAACTTGAACCAACTTAATTTCTTTTAACAATATTATATTTTTAGTAAATTCTACCCCATTTTGATAATTCATTGTGATATGACATTATATCGACCATATTCTAAAGATAGTTGTAAAGAATATTTTATTAAACCTGACAACGGTTTTAATCACGACTTTTTAAAATTTCACTGTAAATTTGACACCTTTTTCGATAATTGTAATAGATGATACCTTAAATCGGTCATTTGATCAAGATAAATGGTTTTAATCCCGATTTTTTTTAAATTGCACTGTAAATTTGACTTTTTCGATAATTGTAATAAATGATACCTTAAATCGGTCATTTGATCAAGATAAACCATTAGGATCACGATTTTTTTACGATTTCACTGTAAATTTGACAACTTTTTCGATAATTGTAATAGATGATACCTTAAATTTCGATAATTGTACTATATGATACCTTTAAATTTCACTGTAAATTTGACAACTTTTTCGATAATTGTAATAGATGATACCTTAAATCGGTCATTTGATCAGGATAAATTAATAATATATCATGACAATTGTATCTGAAGTAAACTTGAACCAACTTAATTTTTTTTCACAATATTATATTTTTTAGTAAATTCTACCCCTTTTTCATAATTCATTCTGATATAACATTATATCCACCATATTCTTAAGATAGTTGTATAGAATATATTATTCAACCTGTCAATGGTTTTAATCACGATTTTTAAAAATTTCACTCTAAATTTGACATTTTTTTCGATAATTGTAATAGATGATACCTTAAATCGGTCATTTGATTAAGATAAACAGTTTTAATCACGATTTTTTTACAATTTCACTGTAAATGTGACAACTTTTTCGATAATTGTAATAGATGATACCTTAAATCGGTCATTTGAACAAGATAAACGGTTTTAATCCCGATTTTTTTTTAATTTCACTGTTAATTTGCCAACATTTTCGATAATTGTAATAGATGATACCTTAAATCGGTCATTTGATCAGGATAAATTAATAATATGTAATGACAATTGTATCTGAAGTAAACTTGAACCAACCTAATTTTTTTTAACAATATTATATTTTCAGTAAATTCTACCCCTTTTTCATAATTCATTCTGATATTACATTATATCGACCATATTCTTAAGATAGTTGTAAAGAATATATTATTAAACCTGTCAATGGTTTTAATCACGATTTTTAAAAATTTCACTGTAAATTTGACAACTTTTTCGATAATTGTAATAGATGATACCTTAAATCGGTCATTTGATCAAGATAAATTTATAATATGCAATGACAATTGTATCTGAAGTAAACTTGAACCAACTTAATTTCTGTTAACAATATTATATTTTTTCTCAAATTCTACCCCGTTTTGATAATTCATTCTGATATGACATTATATCGACCATATTCTAAAGATAGTTGTAAAGAATATATTATTAAACCTGTCAACGGTTTTAATCACGATTTTGTAGAATTTCACTGTAAATTTGACAACTTTTTCGATGATTGTAATAGGATGATACCTTAAATCGGTCATTTGATCAGGATAAATTATTAATATGTCATGACAATTGTATCTGAAGTAAACTTGAACCAACTTAATTTTTTTTAACAATATTATATTTTTTCGTAAATTCTACCCCTTTTTCATAATTCATTCTGATATGACATTATATCGACCATATTCTAAAGATAGTTGTAAAGAATATATTATTAAACCTGTCAACGGTTTTAATCACGATTTTTTTTTAAATTTCACTGTAAATTTGACAACTTTTTCGATAATTGTAATAGATGATACCTTAAATCGGTCATTTGTCCAGATAAATTTATAATATGCAATGACAATTGTATCTGAAGTAAACTTGAACCAACTTAATTTTTGTTAACAATATTATATTTTTTCTCAAATTCTACCCTGTTTTGATAATTCATTGTGATATGACATTATATCGACCATATTCTAAAGATAGTTGTAAAGAATATATTATTAAACCTGTCAACGGTTTTAATCACGATTTTTTAGAATTTCACTGTAAATTTGACAACTTTTTCGATAATTGTAATAGATGATACCTTAAATCGGTCATTTGATTAAGATAAACCGTTTTGATCACGATTTTTTTACAATTTCACTGTAAATGTGACAACTTTTTCGATAATTGTAATAGATAATACCTTAAATCTGTCATCTGATCAGGATAAATTAATAATATGTAATGACAATTGTATCTGAAGTAAACTTGAACCAACTTAATTTCTTTTAACAATATTATATTTTTTAGTAAATTCTACCCCTTTTTGATAATTCATTCTGATATGACATTATATAGACCATATTCTAAAGATAGTTGTAAAGAATATATTATTAAACTTGTCAACGGTTTTAATCACGATTTTTTTTAAATTTCACTGTAAATTTGACAACTTTTTCGATAATTGTAATAGATGATACCTTAAATCGGTCATTTGATCAAGATAAACGGTTTTAATCCCGATTTTTAAAAAATTTCACTGTAAATTTGACAACTTTTTCGATAATTGTAATAGATGATACCTTAAATCGGTCATTTGATCAAGATAAACCGTTTTGATCACGATTTTTTTACAATTTCACTGTAAATTTGACAACTTTTTCGATAATTGTAATAGATGATACCTTAAATTTCGATAATTGTACTAGATGATACCTTTAAATTCCACTGTAAATTTGACAACTTTTTCGATAATTGTAATAGATGATACCTTAAATCGGTCATTTGATCAAGATAAATTAATAATATGTCATGACAATTGTATCTGAAGTAAACTTGAACCAACTTATTTTTTTTTAACAATATTATATTTTTTAGTAAATTCTACCCCCTTTTCATAATTCATTCTAATATTACATTATATCGACCATATTCTTAAGATAGTTGTATAGAATATATTATTCAACCTGTCAATGGTTTTAATCACGATTTTTGAAAATTTCACTGTAAATTTGACAACTTTTTCGATAATTGTAATAGATGATACCTTAAATCGGTCATTTGATCAAGATAAATTTATAATATGCAATGACAATTGTATCTGAAGTAAACTTGAACCAACTTAATTTCTGTTAACAATATTAAATTTTTTCTCAAATTCTACCCCGTTTTGATAATTCATTCTGATATGACATTATATCGACCATATTCTAAAGATAGTTGTAAAGAATATATTATTAAACCTGTCACCGGTTTTAATCACGATTTTTTTTAATTTCACTGTAAATTTGACAACTTTTTCGATGATTGTAATAGGATGATACCTTAAATCGGTCATTTGATCAGGATAAATTAATAATATGTCATGACAATTGTATCTGAAGTAAACTTGAACCAACTTAATTTTTTTTAACAATATTATATTTTTTCGTAAATTCTACCCCTTTTTCATACTTCATTCTGATATTACATTATATCGACCATATTTTAAAGATAGTTGTAAAGGATATTTTATTAAACCTGTCAACGGGTTTAATCACGATTTTTTTTAAATTTCACTGTTAATTTGACAACTTTTTCGATAATTGTAATAGATGATACCTTAAATATTGATAATTGTACTAGATGATACCTTTAAATTTCACTGTAAATTTGACAACTTTTTCGATAATTATAATACATGATACCTTAAATCGGTCATTTGATCAAGATAAACGGTTTTAATCACGATTTTTTTACAATTTCACTGTAAATTTGACAACTTTTTCGATAATTGTAATAGATGATACCTTAAATCTGTCATTTGATCAGGATAAATTAAAAATATGTAATGACAATTGTATCTGAAGTAAAATTGAACCAACTTAATTTTTTTTAACAATATTATATTTTTTCGTAAATTCTACCCCTTTTTCATAATTCATTCTGATATGACATTATATCGACCATATTCTTAAGATAGTTGTATAGAATATATAATTAAACCTGTCAATGGTTTTAATCACGATTTTTAAAAATTTCACTGTAAATTTGACAACTTTTTCAATAATTGTAATAGATGATACCTTAAATCGGTCATTTGATCAAGATAAATTTCTAATATGTAATGACAATTGTATCTGAAGTAAACTTGAACCAACTTAATTTCTGTTAACAATATTAAGTTTTTCTCAAATTCTACCCCGTTTTGATAATTCATTCTGATATGACATTATATCGACCATATTCTAAAGATAGTTGTAAAGAATATATTATTAAACCTGTCAACGGTTTTAATCACGATTTTTTAGAATTTCACTGTAAATTTGACAACTTTTTCCATAATTGTAATAGATGATACCTTAAATCGGTCATTTGATCAGGATAAATTAATAATATGTAATGACAATTGTATCTGATGTAAACTTGAACCAACTTAATTTCTTTTATTAAGGTAACATCAAATACAATTATCAATACATACAATAAATTTGTCTTGATCAAATGACCAATTTTAGGGGTAACATCAAATGTCAATACATATTATAAAATCATCTTGATCGATTGACCGATGAAGGTTACATCAAATACAATTATCAAAAAATGTCAAATTTACATAAAATGCTTGAAAATGATCAATATACCAAAAAAAGGTTTACTGTTACACTATGTACAATTATTATACAATTACTGAAAAATATTACAATTTTATAAGGAAGGTTTCGTTGGTTCAAGTTTACTTCAAATATAATTGTCAATACATCTTATAAAACATCTTGATCATATGACCGATTTAATTTAACATCAAATACAATTATCAATACATGTAATAATTTTTTCTTGATCAAATGACCGATTTAAGGTAACAACAAATACATTTATCAATACATATAATAAATTTGTCTTGATCAAATGACCGATTACAGGGTAACATCAAATGTCAATACATATTATAAAATTATCTTGATCAATTGGACTGATGAAGGTTACATCAAATACAATTATAAAAAAAAGTCAAATTTACAGTAAAATGCACGAAAATGATCAATATACCAAAAACAGGTTTGCTGTTACATTATGTATAATTATTAGACAATTACTAAAAAATATTACAATTTTATAATAAAGGTTTCGTTGGTTCAAGTTGACTTCAAATACAATTGTCAATGCATCTTAGAAAATATCTTGATCATATGACCGATTTAAGGTAACATCAAATACAAATATCCAAAAAAATGTCAAATTTACAGTAAAATGCATGAAAATGATGAATATACCAAAAACAGGTATGCTGTTACATTATGTACAATTACTATACAATTACTAAAAAATATTACATTTTTATAATAAAGGTTTCGTTGGTTAAAGTGGACTTCAAATACAATTGTCAATACATATAATTGTCTTGATCAAATGATCGATTTAAGGTAACATCAAATACAATTATTAATACATACAATAAATTTGTCTTGATCAAATGACCGATTTTAGGTAACATCAAATGTCAATACATTTTATAAAATTATCTTGATCAATTGACCGATTTAAGTTAACATCATATACAATTAGGAAATACATATAATAAAATTGTCTTGATCAATTGACCGATTTAAGTTAACATCATATACAATTATCCAAAAAAATGTCAAATTTACTGTAAAATGCCTAAAAATGATCAATATACCAAAAACAGGTTTGCTGTTACATTATGTATCATTATTATACATCAAGATCAAGATGTTTTCTAACATGTATTGACTATTGTATTTGAAGTCAACTTGATCCAACGAAACCTTTATTATAAAAATGTAATATTTTTCAGTAATTGTTTAATAATCATACATAATGTAACAGCAATGTTTGTGGTATATTGGTCATTTTCATGCATTTTACTGTAAATTGACATTTTTTTTTAATAATTGTATCTGATGTAACCTTAAATCGGTCAATAGATCAAGACAATTTTATATGTACTGACATTTGATGTTACCTAAAATCGGTCATTTGATCAAGACAAATGTATTATATGTATTGATAATTGTATTTGATGTTACCTTAAATCGGTCATTTGATCAAGACAAATTTATTATACATATTGACAATTGTATTTGATGTTAGCTTTAATCGGTCATATGACCAATATGTTGTTTTAGATGTATTGACTATTGTATTTGAAGTCAACTTGAACCAACGAAACCTTTATTATAAAAATGTAATATTTTTCAGTAAATGTTTAATAATCATACATAATGTAACAGCAAACCTGTTCTTGGTATATTGATAATTTTCATGCATTTTACTGTCAATTTGACATTTTTTTGATAATTGTATTTGATGTTAACTTAAATCGGTCAATTGATCAAGACAAATTTATTATATGTATTTACTAATTGTATTTGATGTTACCTTAAATCGGTCATTTGATCAAGACAAATTTATTATATGTATTGATAATTGTATTTGATGTTACCTTTAACTGGTCATATGATCAAGATGTTTTCTAAAATGTATTGACAATTGTATTTGAGGTCAATTTGAACCAACGAAACCTTTATTATAAAAATGTAATATTTTTCAGCTATTGTATAATAATTGTACATAATGTAACAACAAACCTGTTTTTGGTATATTGATCATTTTCATACATTTTAGTATAAATTTGACATTTTTTTGGATATTTGTATATGATGTTAACTTAAATCGGTCAATTGATCAAGACAAATTTATTATTTGTATTGATAATTGTATTTGATGTTACCTTAAATTGGTCATTTGATCAAGACAAATTTATTGCATGTATTGATAGTTGTATTTGATATTACCTTAAATCGGTCATATGATCAAAATGTTTTCTAAGATGTTTTGACAATTGTATTTGAAGTCAACTTGAACCAACGAAACCTTTATTATTAAATTGAAATATTTTTTGTAATTGTATAATAATTAAACATAATGTTACAAAAAAGGTTTACTGTTACATTATGTACAATTATTTTACAATTACTGAAAAATGTTACATTTTTATAATAAAGGTTTCGTTGGATCAAGTTGACTTCAAATACAATAGTCAATACATGTTAGAAAACATCTTGGTCATATGACCGATTAAAGGTAACATCAAATACAATTATCAATACATATAATAAATTTGTCTTGATCAAATGACCAATTTTAGGTAACATCAAATGTCAATACCTATTATAAAAATATCTTGCTCAATTGACCGATGAAGGTTACATCAAATACAATTATGAAAAAAATGTCAAATTTACAGTAAAATGCATGAAAATGATTAATATACCAAAAAAAAGGTTTACTGTTACATTATGTACAATTATTATACAATTACTGAAAAATATTACAATTTTATAATGAAGGTTTCGTTGGTTCAAGTTGACTTCAAATATAATTGTCAAGACATCTTAGAAAACATCTTGATCATATGACCGATTTAAGTTAACATCAAATACAATTATCAATACATATAACAAATTTGCTTGATCAAAGGACCTATTTAAGGTAACATCAAATACAATTATCAATACATATAATCAATTTGTCTTGATAAAATGACCGATATTAGGTAACAACAAATGTCAATACATATTATAAAATTATCTTGATCAATTGACCGATTTAAGTTAACATCATATACAATTATCCAAACATATAATAAATTTGTCTTGATCAAATGACCGATTTAAGGTAACATCAAATACAATTAGTAAATACATATAATAAATTTGTCTTGATCAATTGACCGATTTAAGTTAACATCATATACAATTATGTAAAAAAATGTCAAATTTACAGTAAAATGCCTGAAAATGATCAATATACCAAAAAAAGGTTTACTGTTACACTATGTACAATTATTATACAATTACTGAAAAATATTACAATTTTATAAGGAAGGTTTCGTTGGTTCAAGTTTACTTCAAATATAATTGTCAATACATCTTATAAAACATCTTGATCATATGACCGATTTAATTTAACATCAAATACAATTATCAATACATGTAATAAATTTTTCTTGATCAAATGACCGATTTAAGGTAACAACAAATACATTTATCAATACATATAATAAATTTGTCTTGATCAAATGACCGATTACAGGGTAACATCAAATGTCAATACATATTATAAAATTATCTTGATCAATTGGACTGATGAAGGTTACATCAAATACAATTATAAAAAAAAGTCAAATTTACAGTAAAATGCACGAAAATGATCAATATACCAAAAACAGGTTTGCTGTTACATTATGTATAATTATTAGACAATTACTAAAAAATATTACAATTTTATAATAAAGGTTTCGTTGGTTCAAGTTGACTTCAAATACAATTGTCAATGCATCTTAGAAAATATCTTGATCATATGACCGATTTAAGGTAACATCAAATACAAATATCCAAAAAAATGTCAAATTTACAGTAAAATGCATGAAAATGATGAATATACCAAAAACAGGTATGCTGTTACATTATGTACAATTACTATACAATTACTAAAAAATATTACATTTTTATAATAAAGGTTTCGTTGGTTAAAGTGGACTTCAAATACAATTGTCAATACATATAATTGTCTTGATCAAATGATCGATTTAAGGTAACATCAAATACAATTATTAATACATACAATAAATTTGTCTTGATCAAATGACCGATTTTAGGTAACATCAAATGTCAATACATTTTATAAAATTATCTTGATCAATTGACCGATTTAAGTTAACATCATATACAATTAGGAAATACATATAATAAATTTGTCTTGATCAATTGACCGATTTAAGTTAACATCATATACAATTATCCAAAAAAATGTCAAATTTACTGTAAAATGCCTAAAAATGATCAATATACCAAAAACAGGTTTGCTGTTACATTATGTATCATTATTATACATCAAGATCAAGATGTTTTCTAACATGTATTGACTATTGTATTTGAAGTCAACTTGATCCAATGAAACCTTTATTATAAAAATGTAATATTTTTCAGTAATTGTTTAATAATCATACATAATGTAACAGCAATGTTTGTGGTATATTGGTCATTTTCATGCATTTTACTGTAAATTGACATTTTTTTTTAATAATTGTATCTGATGTAACCTTAAATCGGTCAATAGATCAAGACAATTTTATATGTACTGACATTTGATGTTACCTAAAATCGGTCATTTGATCAAGACAAATGTATTATATGTATTGATAATTGTATTTGATGTTACCTTAAATCGGTCATTTGATCAAGACAAATTTATTATACATATTGACAATTGTATTTGATGTTAGCTTTAATCGGTCATATGACCAATATGTTGTTTTAGATGTATTGACTATTGTATTTGAAGTCAACTTGAACCAACGAAACCTTTATTATAAAAATGTAATATTTTTCAGTAAATGTTTAATAATCATACATAATGTAACAGCAAACCTGTTCTTGGTATATTGATAATTTTCATGCATTTTACTGTCAATTTGACATTTTTTTGATAATTGTATTTGATGTTAACTTAAATCGGTCAATTGATCAAGACAAATTTATTATATGTATTTACTAATTGTATTTGATGTTACCTTAAATCGGTCATTTGATCAAGACAAATTTATTATATGTATTGATAATTGTATTTGATGTTACCTTTAACTGGTCATATGATCAAGATGTTTTCTAAAATGTATTGACAATTGTATTTGAGGTCAATTTGAACCAACGAAACCTTTATTATAAAAATGTAATATTTTTCAGCTATTGTATAATAATTGTACATAATGTAACAACAAACCTGTTTTTGGTATATTGATCATTTTCATACATTTTAGTATAAATTTGACATTTTTTTGGATATTTGTATATGATGTTAACTTAAATCGGTCAATTGATCAAGACAAATTTATTATTTGTATTGATAATTGTATTTGATGTTACCTTAAATTGGTCATTTGATCAAGACAAATTTATTGCATGTATTGATAGTTGTATTTGATATTACTTTAAATCGGTCATATGATCAAAATGTTTTCTAAGATGTTTTGACAATTGTATTTGAAGTCAACTTGAACCAACGAAACCTTTATTATTAAATTGAAATATTTTTTGTAATTGTATAATAATTAAACATAATGTTACAAAAAAGGTTTACTGTTACATTATGTACAATTATTTTACAATTACTGAAAAATGTTACATTTTTATAATAAAGGTTTCGTTGGATCAAGTTGACTTCAAATACAATAGTCAATACATGTTAGAAAACATCTTGGTCATATGACCGATTAAAGGTAACATCAAATACAATTATCAATACATATAATAAATTTGTCTTGATCAAATGACCAATTTTAGGTAACATCAAATGTCAATACCTATTATAAAAATATCTTGCTCAATTGACCGATGAAGGTTACATCAAATACAATTATGAAAAAAATGTCAAATTTACAGTAAAATGCATGAAAATGATTAATATACCAAAAAAAAGGTTTACTGTTACATTATGTACAATTATTATACAATTACTGAAAAATATTACAATTTTATAATGAAGGTTTCGTTGGTTCAAGTTGACTTCAAATATAATTGTCAAGACATCTTAGAAAACATCTTGATCATATGACCGATTTAAGTTAACATCAAATACAATTATCAATACATATAACAAATTTGCTTGATCAAAGGACCTATTTAAGGTAACATCAAATACAATTATCAATACATATAATCAATTTGTCTTGATAAAATGACCGATATTAGGTAACAACAAATGTCAATACATATTATAAAATTATCTTGATCAATTGACCGATTTAAGTTAACATCATATACAATTATCCAAACATATAATAAATTTGTCTTGATCAAATGACCGATTTAAGGTAACATCAAATACAATTAGTAAATACATATAATAAATTTGTCTTGATCAATTGACCGATTTAAGTTAACATCATATACAATTATGTAAAAAAATGTCAAATTTACAGTAAAATGCCTGAAAATGATCAATATACCAAAAACAGGTTTGCTGTTACATTATGTATCATTATTATACAATTACTGAAAAATATTACACTTGTATAATAAAGATTTCGTTGATTCAAGTGGACTTCAAATAAAATTGTCAATACATCTTAGAAAACATCTTGATCATATGACCGATTAAAGGTAACATCAAATACAATTATCAATACATATAATTGTCTTGATCAAATGACCGAGTTGAGGTAACATCAAATACAATTATCAATACATATAATAAATTTGTCTTGATCAAATGACCGATTTTAAGTAACATCAAATGTCAATACATCTTAGAAAACATCTTGATCATATGACCGATTAAAGGTAACATCAAATACAATTATCAATACATATAATTGTCTTGATCAAATGACCGAGTTGAGGTAACATCAAATACAATTATCAATACATATAATAAATTTGTCTTGATCAAATGACCGATTTTAAGTAACATCAAATGTCAATACATCTTAGAAAACATCTTGATCATATGACCGATTTAAGGTAACATCAAATACAATTATCAATACATGTAATAAATTTGTCTTGATCAAATGACCAATTTAAGGTAACATCAAATACAATTATCAATACATATAATAAATTTGTCTTGATCAAATGACCGATTTAAGGTAACATCAAATACAATTATCAATACATATAATAAATTTGTCTTGATCAATTGACCGATTTAAGTTAACATCATATACAAATATCCAAAAAAATGTCAAATTTATACTAAAATGCATGAAAATGATCAATATACCAAAAACAGGTTTGTTGTTACATTATGTACAATTATTTTACAATAACTGAAAAATGTTACATTTTTATAATAAAGGTTTCGTTGGTTCAAATTGACATCAAATACTATTGTCAATACATTTTAGAAAACATCTTGATCATATGACCGATTAAAGGTAACATCAAATACAATTATCAATACATATAATAAATTTGTCTTGATCAAATGACCGATTTAAGGTTACATCAAATACAATTAGTAAATACATATAATAAATTTGTCTTGATCAATTGACCGATTTAAGTTAACATCATATACAATTATCCCAAAAAATGTCATATTTACAGTAAAATGCATGAAAATGATCAATATACCAAAAACAGGTTTGTTGTTAAATTATGTACAATTATTATACAATTACTGAAAAATGTTACATTTTTATAATAAAGGTTTCGTTGGTTCAAGTTGACTTCAAAAACAATTGTCAATACATCTTAGAAAACATCTTGATCATATGACCGATTAAAGGTAACATCAAATACAATTATCAATACATATAATAAATTTGTCTTGATCAAATGACCAATTTTAGGTAACATCAAATGTCAATACATATTATAAAAATATCTTGATCAATTGAGCGATGAAGGTTACATCAAATACAATTATGAAGAAAATGTCAAATTTACAGTAAATGCATGAAAATGATTAATATAACAAAAAAAGGTTTACTGTTACATTATGTACATTTATTATACAATTACTGAAAAATATTACAATTTTATAATGAAGGTTTCGTTGGTTCAAGTTGACTTCAAATATAATTGTCAAGACATCTTAGAAAACATCTTGATCATATGACCGATTTAAGTTAACATCAAATACAATTATCAATACATATAATAAATTTGCTTGATCAAAGGACCTATTTAAGGTAACATCAAATACAATTATCAATACATATAATCAATTTGTCTTGATCAAATGACCGATATTAGGTAACATCAAATGTCATTACATATTATAAAATTATCTTGATCAATTGACCGATTTAAGTTAACATCATATACAATTATCTAAACATATAATAAATTTGTCTTGATCAAATGACCGATTTAAGGTAACATCAAATACAATTATCAATACATGTTATAAATTTGTCTTGATCAAATGACCAATTTAAGGTAACATCAAATACAATTACTAATACATATAATAAATTTGTCTTGATCAAATGACCGATTTAAGGTAACATCAAATACAATTATCTAATACATATAATAAATTTGTCTTGATCAATTGACCGATTTAAGTTAACATCATATACAAATATCCAAAAAAATGTCAAATTTACACTAAAATGCATGAAAATGATCAATATACCAAAAACAGGTTTGTTGTTACATTATGTACAATTATTATACAATAACTGAAAAATATTACATTTTTATAATTAAGGTTTCGTTGGTTCAAATTGACTTCAAATACAATTGTCAATACATTTTAGAAAACATCTTGATCATATGACCGATTAAAGGTAACATCAAATACAATTATCAATACATATAATAAATTTGTCTTGATCAAATGACCGATTTAAGGTAACATCAAATACAATTAGTAAATACATATAATAAATTTGTCTTGATCAATTGGCCGATTTAAGTTAACATCATATACAATTATCCCAAAAAATGTCAAATTTACAGTAAAATGCATGAAAATGATCAATTTACCAAAAACAGGTTTGCTGTTACATTATGTACAATTATTATACAATTACTGAAAAATGTTACATTTTTATAATAAAGGTTTCGTTGGTTCAAGTTGACTTCAAAAACAATTGTCAATACATCTTAGAAAACATCTTAATCATATGACCGATTAAAGGTAACATCAAATACAATTATCAATACATATAATAAATTTGTCTTGATCAAATGACCGATTTTAGGTAACATCAAATGTCAATACATATTTTAAGATTATCTTGATCAATTGACCGATGACGGTTACATCAAATACAATTATAAAAAAATGTCAAATTTACAGTAAAATGCACGAAAATGACCAATATACCAAAAACAGGTTCGCTGTTACATTATGTACAATTATTATACAATAACTGAAAAATATTACATTTTTATAATAAAGGTTTTGTTGGTTCAAGTTGACTTCAAATACAATTGTCAATACATCTTAGAAAACATCTTGATCATATGACCGATTAAAGGTAACATCAAATACAATTATCAATACATATAATAAATTTGTCTTGATCAAATGACCGATTTAAGGTAACATCAAATACAATTATCAATACATATAATAAATTTGTCTTGATCAAATGACCGATTTTAGGTAACATCAAATGTCAATACATATAAGATTATCTTGATCAATTGACCGATGACGGTTAGATCAAATACAATTATAAAAAAATGTCAAATTTACAGTAAAATGCACGAAAATGACCAATATACCAAAAACAGGTTCGCTGTTACATTATGTACAATTATTATACAATAACTCAAAAATATTACATTTTTATAATAAAGGTTTTGTTGGTTCAAGTTGACTTCAAATACAATTGTCAATACATCTTAGAAAACATCTTGATCATATGACCGATTAAAGGTAACATCAAATACAATTATCAATACATATAATAAATTTGTCTTGATCAAATGACCGATTTAAGGTAACATCAAATACAATTATCAATACATATAATAAATTTGTCTTGATCAAATGACCAATTTTAGGTAACATCAAATGTCAATACATATTATAAAAATATCTTGATCAATTGAGCGATGAAGGTTACATCAAATACAATTATGAAAAAAATGTCAAATTTACAGTAAAATGCATGAATATGATTAATATACCAAAAAAAGGTTTACTGTTACATTATGTACAATTATTATACAATTACTGAAAATTATTAAAATTTTATAATAAAGGTTTCGTTGGTTCAAGTTGACTTCAAATACAATTGTCAATACATCTTAGAAAACATCTTGAATATATGACCGATTTAAGGAAACATCAAATACAGTTACAAAAAAAATATAATAAATTTGTCTTGATCAAATGACCAATTTTAGGTTACATCAAATGTCAATACATATAAAATTGTCTCGATTTATTGACCGATTTAAGGTTACATCAAATACAATTTCCAAAAAAATGTCAAATTTACAGTATAATGTATGAAATGATCAATATAACAAAAACAGGTTTGCTGTTACATTATTATACAATTACTGAAAAATATTACAATTTTATAATTAAGGTTTCGTTAGTTCAAGTTGACTTCAAATACAATTGTCAATACATCTTAGAAAACATCTTGATCATATGACAGATTTAAGGTAGCATCAAATACAATTATAAATACATATTAGAAAATTATCTTGATCAAATTACCGATTTAAGGTAACATCAATTGCAATTATCAAAAACATTGTCAAATTTACAGTAAAATGTCGAGAAATTAACAAAATACCAATAACAGGTTTACTGTTATTTTATATACAATTATTGTAAGAATATAATCAATTTTAAAGTAACATCTTTATAAATTATCCAAAAAGTGGTTAAATTTACTGAAAAGATTTGGTACAAGTTCACTTCAAAAACAAATGTCAATACATATTAGAAAGTATCTTGATCATATGACCGATGTATGGTAACATCAAATACAATTATCAATACATGTAAGAAAATTGTCTTGGTCAAATGACTGATTAAGATTAACATCAAATACAATTATCAAAAAAAAATTGTCAGATTTACAGTACAATGCATGAAAATGATCAATATACCAACAACAGGTTTGCTGTAACATATTGTACAATTATTATACAATTACTAAAAAATATTACAATTTTATATGATCGATTTAAGGTAACATCATACAAATATCAATACATATAACAATTTGTCTTGATCAAATGACCGATTTTAGGTAACATCAAATGTCAATACATATAAAATTGTCTTGATCAATTGACCGATTTAAGGTTACATTAAATACAATTATCAAAAAAATGTCAAATTTACAGTAAAATGCATGAAAATGATCAATATACTAAAAACAGGTTTGCTGTTTCATTATCTACAATTATTATACAATTACTAAAAAATAATACAATTTTATAATAAAGGTTTCGTTAGTTCTAGTTGACTTCAAATACAATTGTCAATACATCTTAGAAAACATCTTGATCATATGACCGATTTAAGGTAACATCAAATACAAATATCCAAAAAAATGTCAAATTTACAGTAAAATGCATGAAAATGATCAATATACTAAAAACAGGTTTGCTGTTTCATTATGTACAATTATTATACAATTACTAAAAAATAATACAATTTTATATCAAAGGTTTCGTTGGTTCTAGTTGACTTCAAATACAATTGTCAATACATCTTAGAAAACATCTTGATCATATGATCGATTTAAGGTAACATCAGATACAATTAACAATACATATTAGAAATGACCGGACCGGACGTGACTGCGAACTTGATACATCCCGCACTGCCAAACGGTAGCCCCACTTCGGCAAGCGTTTTACTGCCGGTCCGGAGAAGACCAAGTGACCATATGTCTATACCCCATTAACCTTTTGGGGAAATATAACAATAAGATGTGGTATGATTGCAAATAAGACTCCAGTCTTAAATTCAACTAATAAAGATAGCCGCCAAGACGAATTCGTTACACAGTGTTTAAGTGACCTAATACGATATATACAGGGTCAGTAAATTCCATATGAGGTTCTATTTTCGCTCAAATCCCTTATGGAATTGACTGACCCCGTATTTATCTTATTAGGTCACTAACACACTGTGTAACTGATATTGATAATATCTGACTAAAATTTAAACGAATCACTTTTTGATAATGTTAAATTGGTAACAGTAAGTATAATAATACAATTTTAGAGATATGATTTATTGATTGAGGTTTTCTGAACGTACAGTGGCATATATTTCATGGAGATTTATGACCGGGAGAAGGATCTTCAAAAACTAAATAAGATGTTACATGTGTTGTCGTTGATAATTTAATAATGTTCAATTAAAATATAAAAAAAAAAACAATGATAAGAGAGAAACGACAAAAAAATGATCCAGCAAAACATAAAATATTAAATCATTTTTCATAGATATTTTATTCATCCTCTTTGTTGGTTAGGTGTACCCTATTAATCTCGCAACTTTGATTTCAAGATAACCAGTAACGACCACAGCTTCTTTCTGAAGATTCTCTTATACTAATACATATAGTACTATGCATCGTATTCCGCTTCAATATCATATACTTTTTTCCTCAGTTATTTGAAATAATCCAAGAGAAACCAAACATAGCATGAATGTTCCTTATGAGGTGCTGACAAAGTGTTGTTACTTTGAAACCGATTTGTCATCCAAGATGGCTGCAAAAGGGGACTTAATTAAAGGTAAAACCCTATAAGAAATGCATACAAATGGCTTCTTTCAGACATCCACCGAATAGAATGAAACCAAACAAAGCATTAATGTGTTTTTGGTGCTGGCCAAGTGTTGTTACTTTGTAGCTAAATATTAACTTTTTTTATATGATTTTAAAAACCAAATTAAAGTCAGGTGAGCGATACAGGCTCTTTAAAGCCTCTAGTTTTTTTTTGTATGGACCTCCTACCCTATCCTTTTTCATTTTCTTTGTAACCTCCTACCCTTCCTTTTTTGGAAGAATCCCGTAGACCAACTAATTAGAAAAAGTGGCCCAAATTACAAAGGTGTTATGTGAGCATGCACCAAAGGTTCTATAATTTCCTAAACAAGATTATCAGGATTTCAGTTTAAAAGCAGTTGTGTACATACACTATATTGAGAATATATTACTATTTGATTGTAGGTATCCTTGAAAACTACTTTCTGAAGAGAAATATACCAACCAGAATAGTGGGAGAAAATGGAATGATGATATTTTAGCACCTTGTGCAACATTTGATGAAACCATATACTATTTTTGGGACACTGTCAAATTTTCATGGGGAGAAGACATGTTCATTGACAAAAATAGGATTTTTTTCACAAGGTAATCTTATATTTATTGTATAATTGGATTCACAGTATATAAAGTTACTTGAAAAGAATGTAACACCAAATCTGCCATCGGTGTATTGTTATTTTTTACATTTCACTGTAAAATTTGACCACATTTTTAGCTCACCTGGCCTACAAGGCCAAGTGAGCCTTTCTCATCACTTTGAGTCCGTCGTCGTCGTCGTTGTTAACTTTTACCAAAATCTTCTCTGAAACTACTGGGCCAAATTAAACCAAACTTGGCCACAATCATCATTGGGGTATCTAGTTTAAAAATGTGTCCGGTGACCTGGCCAACCAACCAAGATGGCCGCCATGGCTAAAAATAGAACATAGGAGTAAAATGTAGTTTTTGGCTTATAACACAAAAACCAAAGCATTTAGCACAAATCTGACAGGGGTGAAATTATTTATCAGGTCAAGATCTATCTGCCCTGAAACTTTCGGATGAATCGAACAACTTGTTGTCAGGTTGCTGGCCCGGAATTGGTAATTTTAAGGAAATTTTGCTGTTTTTTGTTATTATCTTGAATATTATTATAGATAGAGATAAACTGTAAACAGCAATAATGTTCAGCAAAGTAAGATTTACAAATACGTCAACATGACTGAAATGGTTAGTTGACCCCTTTAGGAGTTATTGCCCTTTATAGTCAATTTTTAACCATTTTTTATTAATCTTAGTTAAGTTTTACAAAAATATTCTTCATTGAAACTACTGGGCCAAATTAATCTAAACTTGACCACAATCATTATTAGGGTATCTAGTTTGTAAAATGTGTCCGGCGACCCGACAAACATTTCAAGATGGCCACCATGTCTAAAAATAGAACGTAGGGGTAAAATGCAGTTTTTGGCTTATACCTCAAAACCCAAAGCATTTAGAGCAAATCTGACATGAGTTAGATTATAAATCAGGTCAAGATCTATCTGCCCATAAATTTTTCAGATGAATCGGACATTCCATTGTTGGGTTGCTGCCCCTGAATTGTTAATTTGAAGTAAATTTTGCCGTTTTTAGTTATTATCTTGAATATTATTATAGATAGAGATAAACTATAAACAGCAATAATGTTCAGTAAAATAAGTCAGTATGACCAAAATTGTCAATTGACCCCTTAAGGAGTTATTGCCCTTTATAGTAAATTTTTAACGTTTTCCATAAATATTTGTAAATTTTTAGAAAATATTTTCTACTGTAATTACTGGACCAAGTTCATTATAGATAGAGATAATTGTAGCAACAAGAATGTTCAGTAAAGTAAGATCTACATACACGTCACCATCACCAAAACACTGTTTGTCATGAATTTATCTTTGTCCATTGTTTAATATACCCATAGACCAAGGTGAGCGACACAGGCTCTTGAGAGCCTCTAGTTGATAAATGTATTTGATGTTACCTTTAATCGGTCATTGGATTAAGATAATGTTTTAATATGTACTAACAATTGGATTAGAAGTTAAGTTGAACCAACCACAACTTCATTATAAAATTGAAAAAGGCAAACCGGAAGTCTTACATGAATTACAATTTCGTCCAATGACGAGAACAATTTCCGGATGCCTGTTTTCTCGCTCGTTTTTTCTCCCAAAAAATCACTCAGTTTGATTAATCATATAAATGAATGACAAATGCGACTATGCACTGTACCTATAGGAAACAGAGGCATGATGCTTAATGTATTGTGGAAAGAAGAGAAGCGGCACACACAAGGTCTTCTCGTTTGATAGTATAAATTAACTTTTAAGTGGGACGTTGCATTAATATTGTGATTGTTAAAATCTTAAAATGCTGTTTATAAGTTGAGGCATGTGAAACAGCAAAATGCCTATACCCTTTCTGGTTTAAGGTCCAGTAAACTGGCCAACCATCAGAAAAAATGGTGTTGTCAGCTTCTACGTGTCTTTGTATCAATAGTAGCAATACCTACTTAGACATCTTATAAAAACCAACAGTTTAATCTGTATATAAGAGTATGATTGTCAATAAAACCACTTTAAACCAAAGAACAAATGATGCAGAAATAAGCAATTATATGTTGAAGTATGACTTTTCATCAATGAACAAAGCATGCTGAGAAGTTCTGAATTGTCTTAATGTAATACAATTAAGATAAAAAACAAAGTGCCTTTATCATGTAAAAATCAATCATACTAAGTGTAATTGCTGTGTATAATATTGATAATGATAGACAAATTTGCTGAAAGAAGAAAAACTTGACTTTAAAATATAAATATTATTTAATTTTAGATAGTCTGGAATGCATTTAAATTTTCAGCTAAGAATAAGGTGGAAAAGATTTGGGTGGAGAGTGTTAACCAGCGGTATTTTCTGGCTAAGGTATACGGCATTGCCATCACATATAAGGACATTGGTTCACTCAACGAACACAGTTAGTTAACTGACAAAGTAAATGTATTCATTTACCTGTAATACTTATTAACATAATGTGTATAAATTATATGTACATAATTAAAAACTTGTCCAAAATGACATATCGGTCTTTCTTATAGACAGCATCGTCTTTCAATTTCAAATACCAAACTAAGGACAGATTAACAAAAACAGAGAGGATGAAGAAGTCTAGACTGCTACAAGAGTTTACCAGAATTGGTGGACAATTACAAATACACGAGAAAGAACATGTGGAGAATAATAATCGCGCAACTTTTGTAACATAGATTTTTAACATTTCAAGAAGGGAGAGGCGGATCAAGTATAGAATACGTGATTGTAGTACCATCGGACTTATATTTAAGTCAAGTTAAGTAAATCGGTTCTTATACAATTACATAATTGTAGTACCATCGGACTTATATTTAAGTCAAATGAAGTAAATCGGTTTTTATACAAGTTAAATTATTTTCCAGGTTTATTATTTGAAGATTGTAGTTAATTTTAATCGCCATATTAAGTTGGGATCGACAGGTCGACAGGTCGATAGGTCGACAGCCACATGTCAAAAATTAGCTTGATTGACAGTCCGACAAGTCGAAAATGTAGCTATTTCTTTTTTTTATAATTGTTAAAAGTTTAGGCAAACGGTTGTACAGATAAAAAAACATAAGCATCAACACATCCAATAAAAGTATAAGCTATTTATAGTTTTTCATCTAATATATAAAAGAAGTGATTGTATATTTTATTTGAGAGGAAAAATTAAATTGCAACAAAACAAAACTCGTCAATTACTTTTTCTTTAAGTTTACAGTGGCGCTTTTTAATCCATTTTAGTTCATCTTTTATTGGCCGTTTCATTTTTTTTCATTAAAGATTGCAATGTCCTTTAAAAATTTATGGAAAACGTCTCCATTTGAAAACCCGTATCTGTATCTGTAGCAAAATTCATTTAATATGTCACCGATTCTTTCATGTCTCACTCCTTTCATTGATTTGATTTTCAGTTTTGCAAGCCCCCATATGCCTTCAATTTCATTTGTGCAGGTTCCATCTTGTGCTTTAAATTCTTTACTGTGGTTTACAGTTTTATGCACAAATCCTTCCTTTTCCAATGTGTTATACGCCGCCCAACAATCAGAATTAATGTGTGCTCCTTCGGCAACATTTTCCTGAATAATTGGTAACAAGGTCTTACGATCTCTTTTTTCCACTATTTGCAAAATCACTTTCCTTGACCCCTTCTCCACCATTCCAAAAACCCAGGTATCTTGTTTTCCTGTACCTCTGTGATATTTTCTCTTTTTTCCAAAGAGACTTTCATCGATTTCAATCAAATGTTCACTGTTTGATCCCAATAAGACTGGATCATTTGTTAACGATTCCTTACATACTATCCGGGACTGGTCAAACCATTCAATAACACTGACATGTCTGATATCGGAAAGTTTTTCCAATTCGTAAATTTGAAGATCTATTCCAAAGTAGTAAACTAGTTCCATGAGTTTTCGTAGTGGCAGTTTGGACTTCTGAAAAAAAGAAGAACATGAAAGTGTGATATTTTTTTAAACTTTGCTGTATATAACAATTCCCAAATAAAAACATAAGAAATACTGTTACATGAATATGCATTTACTTAATCTGTCCATACTGGTTAACACACTGAATAGCGATGATTACACTGACCATTATGTTTATATCACACAACAAAACGCATAAACAGACTACATGTAAATTTTATTTCACAACCGGTATTCAAACCTGACATGCCACTGTTGTATTAGCCTATACATACTGTTAAATAGCGCCAAATAAACTTTTTAGAATATTGCAATTAATATCAAAACTCAAAAACTAAACGCCAATTCTAATGGATGGATTATGATAATCTATCTATTTTCGGTTTACTATATTTGGCAAACTATCCACAATGACCGGTTGATGCCCGTCCGTATCTTATGTCCCATACTCACTGTACATATAATCAGTTATGTTAACCACAACAAATCCCTCGGAAGATGATTTGTTTTTTTATATCAACAACAGATGTAGATATGATTGGTTCAATATCCATTAACAATAATTAAATTTTGATAATAATCTTTTTATTTACCTCAAAAATACTACTCCTCTTTATGGAGCTGGTTAACAGGCATGCTGGGCATTTCCATTATAAAGAATCTGAAATGTCTTTCCGTTTACACAAATTCATATCTGAAGCACAATGTGTGCAGGTCATTTCTTTCTTTAATAATCCATTATCCATCATATAAGGTACTATTGATTCTTGGCTAGAGACTACAGCATACCAATTTATCGCCTTTGGTGCTCGATCTAGTAACGGAGTTCCTAAGTTTTCCATTTTCTTTTTCTATACTAATTTTTAACACAAACTACGTGCACACAAATCAGAAAACTGACTATAAAGGATTTCTCCCAAACAACTTTATGACGTTAAAAAACGGGAAAATATTCAACAGATTTTCGCAAAACTACATTATGACGTTACGTTATCGCTGTTTTGCTTTGAGACTGCTGAAGATGGCTGCGGCTTTTAAAAAGTTCAGAAGCGAGGATATTTTATCCCTTTACAAATCCGCTTACAATACTAAAATTCCTTGGAAAGAAGTATTTGAAGAGGAAACAGAGAATTATTTTTCAATATTTGAAAAAGCTACAAATTGCTCCCGAAGCCTAGTTTTGTCCAGTGTTTTATCACTAACCTCTACTTTGTGTGGTCCAAATACGAAGGTGACAGTTGGAGACAACTCATATTCTACCGTGTTAAACCAGTATATCGTTGCAGTATGTGCACCCGGTGGAGGAAAAACCAATACATATTACAAAGTCATTGATCCCGTGGTGGAAAAAATAAAATAAAAACATGGAATTGCAATTCAATTGGAGGCTTACACGACAGCAGGTCTCCAGAAACACCAATTAAATAACCAAGGGTATGGTATCATCACGTGTGATGAAGGACACAGGTTTTTGTCCTCTGTAAATGTAAAACAATCGAAGGGTGAAGGCGAGAGATCTCTTTTGTGTAAGATGTGGGGAGGAAAAGGAGACTCCAGCATCCTAGTAACAGGAACAAGAGGTTTTTCCAAAACATCAATGTCTTGCTGTCTATTTATTCAACCTCAACCATTACTTTCAGAGTTATGTCAACTTGGTGGAGATGATGGTTTAATGGATCTGTTTCTGTTTTGCGTTGCCAAACCAGTCTTTAATACCACGGCAATTACTAAAGCAAATGTACCACTATTACGAGACACCAAATTGCAAAGTTTTGAAAATGTCATGAACAACATTTACGAGGAACACCTAGCAGGGAAGCACTACAAGTTGTCCGCAGATGCCGAGAGTGTGTTTGATTGTTTGATTGACTCATATTCCGACTACATGAATGCCAAATATGGATCTGACCACGGTAAGTAAACAGTATAGTCAGGAAAAGAAAGTGAACTGGGGTTAAATTTACAATATTAATGTCAATATCTTTGTTCAAGATAGCAATATTATATTTATTACAATAGTCAAGAATAAAGTATTTTACATCTGCACACACCCCCCCTCCATCTCCACCTCCTCCAATGTACACAGAATTTTGAAAAAAAGTTGAAATGTATGAAACCACTGAAATTTAAGGAAGCGAACCCACTCTTTTACGTTATTTCTGCTCATTATCCCTACTTTTAATTATTGTATCCGCCCATTCACATTTTAAAAAGGAGTCTTGATTAAGTCGCAGCATTCAATCACATAGGCAATGATATAATCCATTCGAGTTTTTTATTGTTAATCAACCGGTTTTAAACTATTACACAAACATTTTCAATTCATACCAGAAATTTAATTTATTAATCGTTTACATAACTATTGTGGCAGCTTATATTTGCTTATAACGTAATAAATGTGCATAACAATATAATCTTAAACACAAAACTTATTTTTATTTTTATATTTTTTCAACATTTATTTAAGTTTGCTCATTTAAATTTCAATGTTTAAACATAATTTACATTATTCTTATCGTTGTATTTGCAGAGGAAGACAAAGAGAATGAAATTCCTAATCTTAACATATCACAAGATGAAAGTGAAATGATGACAAGTAAAGACACCATTCATATTCTTCGTCTTGCTGCCGTTCTGCATGTATTCCAACACAGTTTCAGTTGTGGATTAAATGATGGGTGCTACACACCGACATCATTAGAAATAACCAAATCTAGATTAAAACAAGCAATGGTCTTGTATAATTCATTATCTCAACAAAAATCACTGTTTGTTCAGGTTAGTCAAATCATCCTTAGTCTTAGTAATTACATATCAATGGTCTATGATCACACCTAGCATTTTGTGCATTAATATCAAATTGTAATATCAATTTGAATTTGATTATTTAATAAAACATTTCTTCAATTTAGACGACACGCAAATCTTAATACGGAAATGTACCAAAATTATATTAAATTCCTGATAACAAATAATTAAGCCAAACCAACGGCAAATTTAAAATCAACAAGTGAAACTGCGAGCTACTGCTCACTGATGATACCCCCGCCACAAGTGGATAATATTAATAGTGTAAAAATATGCAAGTGTTCGGTAAATAGGAAGTTGTCGAGTGATGAATCTGAAAACGCATCACACGGTATAGCTGACTAATATAAATCCTGAAACCAAATTTCAGAAATCCTTGAATTGTAGTTCCTGAGAAAAATGTGACGAAAATTTTCAACTTGGTTATCATGTGTAAAATCATACAAGTGTTCGGTAAACAGGAAGTTGTCAAGTGACCAATCTGAAAACGCATCACATGGTATAGCTGACTTAGATAAACCCTGAAACCAAATTTCAGAAATCCTTGTATTGTAGTTCCTGAGAAAAATGTGACGAAAATTTTCAACTTGGCTATCATGTGTAAAATCATACAAGTGTTCAGTGAACAGGAAGTTGTCAAGTGATCAATCTGAAAACGCATCACACGGTAAAGCTGACTTAGATAAACCCTGAAACCAAATTTCAGAAATCCTTGTATTGTAGTTCCTGAGAAAAATGTGACGAAAGTTTCATGGGACGGACTGACTGACGGACGGACTGACGGACAGACAGAGGTAAAACAGTATACCCCCCCCCTTTTTTTTTTTAAAGCGGGGGTATAATTAAATCTATTTGCGAAATAATTATCGCTATATTATAACAGCTTTTTTCAATTAAAATGTTTTTATTAATTTTATGTAGAATACAAAACATCAAATAAAAAGCTTAAATATTAAGTAAATTAAAACTTTCTTACAGGCTATTGCTTCATGTGATCGGGACACACCAGCTCTTCATCTAAAACTAGTGGCAACTTTTAGGGACAGAGTCGCCAAGGCCATGTGCAAATCGTGTGGACCATTTGTTACAATACGACAATTACAAAATCGTCTAAAACATTCACTTGCCGAGAACATCAAAAGTAAGTTTCCGTAATTATTAATAGTTGTTTAAAATATTTTCCCTATTGTCAAACAAGTTGTTTCATTGGTAACCCATACTGAATACACATCAGCTCCTTCCAATGACGCAAATATACTTAAATACAAAGTAAAATATGCATGTTCACAAGAGAACGCTCCAAAATGTATATTTGTTCATGGTATTATTTACGAAATGATGTACGTTTGATACAAAAACTCAATTATTAAACATCTATTAATGCTTTTTTGCGTGGGTTAATGATTGTGGGTTGGGGTTGGTGTTTTTATAAATATCAACATGTGCGTCACTCAGTATGTCCTTATACTTTGAAAGCACAGATGCTCCTTAAAGACACAAAATTTTTGCAATTATAGTACATCACCTAGTCATGAGCTTAAAAACAATCAAATAATCAATGGAACATGATTCTCATGCTACATACAATAAATTTTACGCATGTCTTTGATCATAATTCTTCCAATATTTTTATATTACACATTTTAATTATACGCATTATACTTTTTAGTTGAACTTGAAATGTTGCAACAAAATGGATTCGGCACATTAAAGACAATGAAAACCCGCCATGGAGAGGCTTCATAAAGTCATCTGAGAATTTGTCACTAACTTCTGCATTTTCACTCCTGGTAAAAGTATCTTGTGTTGTATGGCAATTTGATCTTGGTTCATGAGTTGAAGCATATTTTCTAGCTGCATCAATGTTGTTACACAGCAAAAATTGCATACCCGTTTTTCATGCGTAAAACAGGCGTTTTACGTATGTTATAAAACGTACGTAAAACGCATATTGAGGACCACGCATGTAAAACGCCCGTTTGAAACGTATGAATTACGTATGTTAAATGCACGTAATACGTGTGTGAACGTTAAACGTGCGTTAAAATTGTACGTATAACGCCCGTTTTACGTGTAAACGCACGTTAAACGCCTGTTAATTTCTAACAAATCATGCGTTTTACGTATGTTTTTTTATGTCCTCAACACCCGTTTTACGTATGTTTTTTTTATGTCCTCAACACCCGTTTTACATATGTTTTTTTGTCCTCCAACACCTGTTTTACGTATGTTTTTTCTTTCTCTGCAAACACTATTTATACATGTTTTTGTAGTCTTCAAAACCTGTTTTACATGGGTTTTTTTCCACAGCACCCATAATATATAGATAAAGGCAGATGTGGTGTGATGTATGTTCTTGGTTTTTTTTGCATCTACACCAGTTTAATGAAAGTTTTTTTTTGTATGGGGTAACGCATCATCTGTTTAACATTTTTTGTTGTCCACAACATCCAAAAAATTTCCAAACACATTATATATATGATTTTTTGGAGTTTTTTTTCTGGTTGGTATAAATGGATAAACCATAGATATTTGTCTTTTCTTACGTAAACACTAACAATTTGATTCTTTTACATATCTTCATGTATGTATATAAATCAATGAGTATATCCTTGTAGTATTTAGTTGGAAATCAAAATGACAACATTTAAATATGATAGTGTTGTCTGTCCTTTTCAACCTTTGCCTCCCTTCCATAACTGTTTTTGGCAAGGCATACATTTACTGTGCGCTATCTTACAATTAGAATTGAAGCACAATATTTTATGACAGCCTATACAAATGATCTACATCCATGAAAAAACCCTCATAAGAAAGATTATCAATTACCATTTAGAATGGACTATTTGCCTTAAACATGTTAAAGATGTCTTTTGGTCTTTATGCTGGTTTAATTGATGTATACGCAATATCTCCTTTTTTATATTGAAAAGAATTGGTTATACTCAAGCCAATGTGAAGAAGAAAAGGTACATGTATTAAGGATTAGACATCATCTTTTTCTGTTGGTCAATGGAATTTTTTTTCACTACAATTGTGATTTGAATTGATTGTTGGTTGGTTGGTTCTATGATAGAATTTGCAAAAAGACCTCAAAATATGATGGTCATATAAACACTACAAATTTGGTTATTTCAATTCTATTTATTTAACAACTGCATTTATTTTGGGACCCGATATTCACAATCATACAAAATGTGTGTACCATAGTTCTTATTTCATTAGCAATATGTGGTATTTAAATGTACTTGTGGTTGACATATATACACTCCAAGTTTACTCTGCCTTGCTCTTGGTCTCACAAAACTGTTTAACTAGTACTGTTAGTATTATTTAAACTGTTCTCCTGTTTACAATATTGTAATTTTTGCACATGAATTCCTTCATTTACTTGAACTTCTCCTTGTAAGATTCCAAGGTCATGATGATATAATCCTGTTGTTCATAATCAACAATCCATCCTTCGAAAGATTTCTTCAGCAGCTGTAATGTAAAAACAAAAGAAAATGTAGTTTGGTGGACCGTGGGAAATCATTTTTTTTTAATGGAATAGCAAAGTATACTTAAACATAATTTTTATTCAAATCCCAGCATGAATATATGTAGATGTTTGTCAGGAATGGAGATATGTCCTTTTTATAAACACAAGTCTGCTTTACCTATCTCAAAACTAAAAAGTCTGATATACATGTATCAGTGAATTACTGTAACGCAATACACCAAATTAGCCTATTGCTATTATCATATCTGAGTAACTGACCATTGGTCATTCTTAAAGGCTGTACAGTCTCTTGTGGTGAGTTGTCTCAGTGGCAATCGTACCACATATAATCTAATTTTTATACAAGTTAGAAAACTGTACATTGACTTATCAGTATGTATCATAACTAGAGACTGTGTCGCTCACCTTTGTCTATGTGCATATCATAAATGAAGGACACAGATGGATGTGAAACGGTTATTCCATAACGGTCAACCAACTCGTGATGGCGTCCGTAAAATTTACGAAGGGATGATTTCAACTTCACCATTTGGAAGTGCAATAATAATAATAAATTGCATGAAATTAAACCTAATTTAGGCAAACCGTTTAATAATATTGTGTGCAGAAAAGATCAGTGTGTTATTACTAGATGTCGTATTGGTCATACTAGAATAACACACGAGTATCTTTTAAAAAATGAAGATGAACCACAATGTGTACCTTGCAACTGCAAGTATACTTTTAAACATGTTTTAATAAATTGTATTGACTTTGCTGATATTCGTAAGGAGCATTTCAATGTCAATAATATGTATGATTTATTCAATAATGTTTCATTTACATATATTGTTGCTTTTTTTTAAAGAAATTGGAATTTATTATAGAATATAAGAATGTTATTATATTTAAATCGATTTTAATTTTTATCACGTTATTTTACTGTGGATTTTTATTTGTATATAAACAATTTGCTTTAGTCAAGAATTTAAGTATATTGAATACATAGAATAACGGAAGTCTAGTTTTTGATATCAATTGACTTCATAAGCAAGAATATTAAGTGAGCCTGCAAAGTCAAGTTCAAATGGAGATGATGCCAAAAAAATCGAAAGGGAAGTTTTCTTTTTTTGGCAGTTTAAGTCACACAACTTATTGTGTTGGCTACATAACATGAAGTAGCTGATTAACCTTTGTTTACCCTTCTTTGAGATAACTGTGGTCAGCACAAATCCCGTTTACTTTTATCGTTGTCGGAAGTACAGTTAGATATTTTTTCGAAGTCATACAGTTGCAGCACGTTTATGTATTGTTATGGTCTGATTCAGTTTTTTATTGCCCAGTCTTGACAGTATGGAGATGCAACAATTTTTAACTGATCAAAGTGTGGCCAAGGATTGGAAGAACTGTTTCACAAAGCAAAAAAAACCTAAAAGATTTTTTTATTGGTCCCGAATTTAGTTTTAAGAAATTTGTGCGACTTAAAAAATTCGAGATGTTCAATAACTACAGGTAAGTCAGATGTTGATTTTTTGTAAAGAGAAAGAAGTATGGTAAGCCTGAAAAGTAGTTGTAAGAGAATGAAACAAGATTTGTTTAAAAAAATCAACAAAATGAGTGTTGCGTTTTTAAAGTCGTTCAGTATACATGTATGATACTTGTACCCCCTTCCATAATACATATCCCGTGGTGAATATCATCATACAACACTCTTACTCTGGGTAATATTTCAATGTACTAGTAATGTAAACAATCTTTGAACCCCCCCCCCCTTTTTCCCCCATTTTATGAGATAATATTTCATGGAGGGAGTTCGCAGTTGGAGTTTTATTTATCTAGAATAATAGGGATGGTATAGACAAGGCATGCCGAGCCACAAAAGAGCTTGCCATGCGTAACATTGGCAACTCGCTACTAGACATGCTGAGTTTCCTGCAAGTGGGAATGACTACAGACCATGAAAAGTTTACCTACTGCAGTAACCTTTGTCTCCGAGGATTACATTACCTGCAATTGGAGGATTCTGCCAAAAGAAGGCAATTTGCAATGGTCTCACCAAATTTGAAGGTTTGCATTCCTATATTTTACCAGCATTCCTGTCTATCGAAATACATAGTGGAGTGTATAGACTACCTCATGAAAGTGAATTATTACATGTCTCCTTTAGACAGCCTAAGGATTCTGGAGGGGTTTTTGTAAATTTAAGAGGTGGTGTTGGGAACAATGTAGAAGCTGACTTGGTACAGGAACACTCTTTAAGGAATCAGAAGGGTCTGGTAAGGGGGCTAGGTGCTAACAAAACTGAAAATGCCTTATCATCAGAAAGCTGCTCCTATCATAACCTCCATATGCAGAAATTTTGACAGCCAGCATGATATAATAAAAAAGGTAATAGGCATACCAAACATCAGAAGAAGACGTCAATATCTTGAAGAAATCGTTGAGAAAGTGAAGGCCATTTAAAGTAACAGTAGGTCGGAAGTGCAGGAGATTTAATAAAATAACAAAGTCCAGCTGGGAGAGTTGATGTCAACAAGATGAAAATAGATATCAATAGAATAGTAGAGAGATTAGGTAGAGGGTTGGCCAAGAATGATGATAAAATGTAATGTTCATATGGCCAGAAGTTCTTGATTGATTGATTGTTGGTTGCTTAACGTCCAGTGGCAAATATGTCATGCATATTTAGGACGAGAACAAGTTCACAATAAATACAATAGGTACGACTCTCCGTAGACAAAAAGAAGACTACTGGATTAGACAATTGGGAACTGCAACACCTTATGGCTGCAATGACAAAATTGATGGTATAGGTATTCTATCTAGTCCTTCGTGTAACTCGGTGAATGTGATGAATATTTTCAACTCGACTCCTCGACGTAGACGCAGTCGTGGTCATCGTCATTATACATCACCTTCTCTACATGATGTCTCTATTAATGACTTGCTGCCATTCATACAAAAGCCGTTAGGTATTCATCACATTCGCACGAAACTTTATTCATTACCCCTTTCGAAACTTCATTCTCTGTTCAATTTATGTTTGGAATCCACTGTTACAAACCCTCATTCAAACCAATACAAACTTGAAGCTTTAATTTCGGATATTGCAAGTCACAGACTTTTCAAGACAGTTCGCATTGGAAAAGATGAAAAAGAGAAAAGATCTTTTCTTAATCTTTCCTTTGCCAACAAAGGTCTCGATGGCGTCAACCTAGGCAATATCCTTCATCATAAATTAGTGCAATCGAAAATACCTCCTTATTTCAAAGACCATACTGTACCAATAATTTCTTATACCTATACCAAACCTATTGCAACTAAAATTTTCAATCACAAACGCGTTTTGCAGGATCTCGATATTGACGACTTCAAGTCTAAACCTCCTGATTGCACTTGTGCTAGTTCCAAATTCACATATAATCCTGCTGGCCACGTTATTACCGGTGACCTTAACATTGTTAATAACACTTCTCTACGAAATGTGTTATCGAAAGGTCCCAAATATCGTGAGCCTAAATCCATCAATTGGAAATACAACTTTAAAATTTTGATGGATTCAGTCGAGGATTATGCCAGGCAATGGGCTAAGCGCGAGAAGGAAGACGTAGACACTCTTTCCGAATGGATTAAGGCAGTGAGGTCGTTGATACAAATCAGAATTAAGAAACTGAATGGGTCCATCAATGCCCATGCTACGTCAATCTTTAAAGACCCAAATGTTGCAAAACACCTATCCGACCTCCATGACAAATATGTTGTTGTCCCTGCAGATAAAGCCCCAAATAACATCGTTTTTGTGTGTTAAAGTCACTACATCAACTGCTTGATAAACGAATTAGGTATTGACAATTCACTTGGTAACTCAACATATACCCTCACGACACTTACCAAAGAGGAAATCCTGGATAATCATAGGTCTGTTCTATGTTCCTTTGGAATTTCAACCAAAGATGAAGAACTGGATCTTCCATCACTGTATTGGATACCTAAACTACATAAGTGTCCTTACAAACAACGGTATATTGCTGGGTCTTCCAAGTGCTCCACGAAACCTCTTTCTAAATTATTAACATCTATTTTATCAGCAATCAAAGACGGGCTTCAAAGTTATTGTGAAACTGCCTATTCTAGAGGTGGCGTGAATCAGATGTGGATACTTAAAAATTCAAAAGATCTTTTAGAGTACATACAATCTAACTCTCTTTCATCTTGTAACAGTATTAAAACATTTGACTTTTCTACCCTGTACACAAGTATTCCACATTCCAAACTAAAAGACAAATTGAAAGAGTTGATATTACTTTGCTTCATAAAAAAGAATGGCCAACGTAGATACAAGTATCTTGTCTTAGGGAGGGATACATCCTACTTTGTAAAGAATCACTCTGATTCTAACAAAAAATTCTCTGAAACTGTTATTGTCAAGATGCTTGATTTCTTGATTGACAACATATTTGTTATGTTCGGAGGACGTGTTTTTCAACAGACTGTCGGCATTCCAATGGGAACAAACTGTGCCCCTCTACTCGCCGACTTGTTTCTTTATTATTATGAGGCTGACTTCATGCAGGAACTTCTTAGGAAGAAAGATAAGAAGTTAGCAATATCCTTTAACTCTACTTTCCGCTATATAGATGATGTTCTTTCAATAAACAATTCAAAATTTGGTGACTATGTGGAACGCATCTATCCAATCGAACTAGAGATAAAGGATACTACAGATACAGTTAAGTCTGCTTCATATCTTGACTTACATCTAGAAATTGACAATGAGGGTCGGTTGAAAACAAAACTTTACGACAAAAGAGATGATTTCAGCTTTCCAATTGTGAACTTTCCATTTCTAAGTAGCAACATTCCAGCAGCACCTGCATACGGGGTATATATCTCCCAATTGATACGATATTCCCGTGCTTGCATTTCCTATCATGATTTTCTTGATAGAGGTTTGCTGCTCACAAGGAAGCTATTAAACCAAGAGTTCCAAATGGTGAAGTTGAAATCATCCCTTCGAAAATTTTACGGACGCCATCACGAGTTGGTTGACCGTTATGGAATAACCGTTTCACAAATGATATCGGATATGTTCCTTACGTCATAACTACAATCCCCTTCCCTTTCATGAATATGACCTACCGAATTAGACTATTTACCGGATTTGTAATCACTTAAGCAACACGACGGTTTTTTTGGTCATTATCTTGAATATTATTATAGATAAAGATAAACTGTAAACAGCAAAAATGATCAGCAAAGTAAGATCTACAAATAAGTTAATATGACCAAAATTGTCAATTGACCCCTTAAGGGGTTATTGTCCTTTAATGACAATTTTTCACAATTTGTTCATCATATTTGCTAACTTTAAAAAATCTTCTCCTCTGAAACTGCTGAATGGATTTGGATGAAACTTAGCATGATTGTTCCTTAGATTATCCTGCACAAAGTGTGTGCTTCGATTTTTGATCCGTCAAAAAACATGTCCGCCGTTACTTAAAATAGAACATAGGGGTCAAATGCAGTTTTTGGCTTATATCTTAAAAACGAAAGCATTGAGAGCAAATCTGACATGGGGTAAAAATGTGCATTAGGTCAAGATCTATCAGCCCTTAAATTTTCAGATGAATCAAACAAACCATTGTTGGGTTGCTGCCACTTAATTGGTAATTTTAAGGAAATTTTGCAGTTTTTGGTCATTATCTTGAATATTATTATAGATATAGATAAACTGTTAATAGCAAAAATGTTAAGCAAATAAGATCTACAAATAAGTCAATTTGACCAAAATTGTCAATTGACCTCTTAAGGAGTTATTGCCCTTTAAAGACTTTTTTCACAATTTGTTCATCATGTTGACTTACTTTTAAAAATCTTCTCCTTTGAAACTGCTGTATCAATTTCAGCCAAACTTAGGCTAAATGAGACGTTTTAGAGTTTCAGAGTATCTAGTATAAATTTTATATGTCATTTCCTTGTATGTCAAGAAACATAGCTCTATGGCTAAAATAGAACATAGGAGAAAATGATTTTTTTTTTGCTTTTGAAGAAAATAGGACATTTAAATAAATTGAAAAGCCAAAATAATCATTGATATGAGATTAAACCAAAAAAATTCAGGTGAGCGATTCAGGCTCTTGAGAGCCTCTTGTTTATAAGAAGGGCGGGTTGGCAGGAGAAATATTTAACATGATTTAACCAATTTCACATGTTGGGCGATTTGATCAATCAGTTTGTGGCGGTTTTTTTAAAAGTGGGCGATTAGCCAGTGGGGCGACTTGTCCTGCTTCCATTTGAAGGCCCCCTTGAAGGTTTTGTATGACTATATGAACCCTTTCACATAAAACCCCCATGTGCATTTTGAAAAGTTGGCAGATATGTTTTTAACTCCAGGCAAAATCTACCGGTATGAATGAAAAAGAAGTTTTCAATTAAGGCTCTGTGGCCATAACAGCTGTCTCATTAGCATTTTAACCACTTCCCATATTTGCAATTAAAACAATAAAAGAAAAATATTCAACGCAAAAACAAAACTTACTTGTAAATATGAAATTCTCTTCACGGTATGAGTTTTTCTCATTGTTTGAGATTGTACAGTAGTACCTGTAACTGCTTATACCTATTTCTTATTCACTTTTGCTTGATAAACTCACTAAATATCATGTATATACATTGTACCACATCTCCTTATTTTTATATGCATTCCAATAACATGAACAATTGTAATTCAATTCTATATACCAAAGCAAAATGAACTGCACCACTTTCATTCACTAGTATGCATCTTTTGGTATGCAAAATTTAGTATACAACTCTTTAACAGGTATAAAAAAAAAGCACAGCTGTGTCATAACTTGTGAAATCTGTGCTGAAAACATAGACATTGATGGTATTTGAGTAATTCCATATGTGAAGCTCAACATTAGCTCGTCAGTTGGTGGTGGACAGCTATAGTTCCTTACTGCAGGCTAGGATGAATGACTTTTCAGGAAAACCAATTTCACAAATCAAAACTTTCCTCTAGATTTCTCCTACAATATCCATCCAGTTTAGTTCTTTTGGTTTAATTGGACACCGTCCTGATTTTTAATTTTGCAAACCATTCAGTCTCTTGCTTGCAAATGGTGCATGAAAATAGGATGGGTATGGCAGTAGACAAGTCTCTTTAAAGTGGGTTTGTGCCCTGAAAAAAAGTTTAATAACTTAAGTTTTTTTGAAACTTGTGCAACACACATACCTAAATAACTATAACATAGAAGAGAGCATCATTCGTGTTAACATTTAAAAAAGATGGCACATTTTTAGAAAAAAATAACAATAAAATGGATGGACTTTGGTGAGGTTATAAATATAAAAATGAACATGGATTGCATTGTTGTAGAAAAAAAAGTTTCCCTGAGCTTAAAAATATACAACAGGACACCTGCACACTGTTTAGCTAATACACATGTAAATGCACCATAAAAAAAAATCTTTTCTACTAAAACATGTAAACATTTGCAAAAGAAAAAAGTATATGTACATAAAAAAAAAATTAAATAGAATTTGGTTTTAAATATATAAATGTAACCTATTTACACGATGGAATGGTACTGGTGCTTGACTATGTTGTTGTCGAAAACAAATAAGGCATCCACATGCTTTGTTTAAACAAGCATGTATGCAATTTCTTCCTCTTGCACTGCCGCGGCAGCACATTATAACCATTAATGTGGAGGATGTTGCTACTATCACTATAAAAAGGGAAAAAAAGTTTTACTTTTGAAATCTGATATGATTGAGACAACTATGTTTACCAATAAGTTTCTACTCAGGATATTAAGGAGAAAAAAAAATATTAACTGTGGACATTATTACATGGAACTCAGTGTTGTGCCCAGGATTTTCTGAAAGCATTCTGTAATAGAGTGACTATTTAACTTAATTAATCTAATTACCATAATTTTAACTATAAACAAAACTAGGAAACCATTCATTGTTTGACAACACCCCAAGGGTGACTGGGGTATAGAAATATGGTCACTTGGTCTTCTCCCGACCGGCAGTAAAACGCTTGCCGAAGTGGGGCGTCCGTTTGGCTGTGCGGGATGTATCAAGTTCGCAGTCACGTCCGTCAGAAGGGGACGTTAAATCCGATGCCTCGTGTAAAGAGAGTGCCACGCTCTTTGCACGTTAAGAACCCTTGCAACAACTCTTCGAGGGGTCCGTAGGTGGCCTGTTGCAAGGCAAAATGTCTGTTCCTATCCAATATACCCTCATTTTCCAGTGGCAGTCCAAATTTCCCCGACCATCATCCTAGATGGCCTCTATTACAACAACCTACCTATTGTATTTATTGTGAACTTGTTCTCGTCCTGAATATGCATGAAATATTTGCCACTGGACGTTAAGCAACCAACAATCAATCAATCAATCAATTGTTTGACAACATACAGTGAGATATGTTCACTTAGATTTCTATATACATACACTAATAACCCACAAGTATTCAAGGAATGGACAAATATGAACATCAACACCAGACAATTGTCAATCTCTTTTTTTTTTAAATGGATGTAATCTGTTTGTGATGCTTGTGATCATATTTATCTAAAAACTTACATATTGCACATATCAATACCAGCTGTACATGTTTTTTTTTAATTCATCAATACCAGGCATGACAGGTGACGATTGGCTGGTTGTGGTAGTATAATCTGATGTCAACATGCTTATTGTTGTTACTGTTGAATGTTCACGACTTGTACTACTCTGCACTGATTGGGATTCCTAAAAACATGAATAATAAATTTATTACAACTTTTAACATGTTTCTGAATGTGATATTTTAAAAAGAGTATGGAATGAGGAAAAATGTGAAAGTTTGTGTCCACTTCCAAGTTTTTTCGGAAGATTTTATATGTTTAGACAGACACTACAACTGGTACAATGTATATGAAAATAAAATTGTATTTGTTCGAAGCTTTATGGTGACTAGTATGAGTGTTAATTAACCATCAATAACAGTAGTCATATCCAGAATTATTGCATGCAAACAAATGCTACAAATGTATGGAGCAAATCTACATTATCTGCAAGATGTATATATTTTAAACTGAAGGCCCACCGCCACTGCAAGTGAAAAAAAATTGGTAACTTTTTACTAGGTGTTCCTAAATTGGAAGGAAATACGAAGAAGTAGAAGCACGGTTACTTAGTACTTTGTTTAGGTACACCAACTTTATAATAGTTACGATTTCTTCATTATACAAAAGGGAAAACTGATGATTCATTTAATATAAAAAATATTGCATAAGCAAACAATTCAAAAAGATTTTTCTCAAAATTCACACGATATGAACTGATGAAATGAGGTCAGGTATTTTCGCGTGGGATATTGTCATTAAATTGACATAACTTGGATTACATAATCACATCTATTTATACTATGCTTACGAAACAATTCTTTTCATTTAGACTTATTTCCAAATCACGGTGTCCGTTTTTCACCTTGGGGCAGAATCCACTTTCAATTTTAATACGGTTGATGAGTTTGTCCATCCAAATTGGGGCATCTGTTGAGAGGACACATGTCCTCTTCATGAGGCGACCACACAGAGCCACAGATCCTTTTGTAGGACATTTTATCTCCACCTCTGTCATGTAACATACGCTAATAAACAATGTGCAGCAAACGAGTATTATGAAAAAAAGTCGCCATTTTTGCAGGTAATGATAACTGCAAAATTATTACAAATTCAATCAATATTAAAATATTTTTATTTGAAAAAATATTATCAACATATTATCCATTTATGGTGATACTGTAAACGTTTAAGTCATTATTTTATTAATGTTATTATCAATATATGGTATCAATCTTTTCATATATTCCCACTGACTCTGACTTATTGTAGATTTTAAGTTTGAAATGATGACAAGTATATTGTACTTGTTGATACACAATGATAGATTACCATTCTCATCCTAAACTTGAAAGTTTTATAGTCTGAAGTTTTTGAAGATTTTGAATGATAGATATTACTTGTTACAGTTAAAATTGCAATTGTCATCGCTACAAGAATGGCACTCGTGAAAATCTTCATAACTTTAAGATGAAAATCTTTGTTGATGTATATGGAATTAAGACTTCAGTATATGGTAGAAGTTTTTAACATAATATGCGTTGTTCCATTGTCTTTAAAATCCTGCCTTTAACTTTTATTGCAATGAAACGAAAAATCAAAAAAAATCTTCTCTTTCTCTTTTTTTCGATTGTCGCATATAAGAATCCAACCTACGTAACGCGTATTTTGGAACGCACTAACCAAGAACAAATCAAAATGATGATTATTTCATTGAAAGCACCCATAAAGCTTCTCAATAATCAGTTTTGAGAAAGCAACTCAACAATATTGTTACATATTTCCATGTATAATGTAAATAAAACTAACCTCCGTTTAAAGGGAAACTTCGCAAAAAAATCAAAAATTGATATTATGTCCATTCTGTATAAAAATGCTCAAATTTATAGATATTAAAGTTTTATTCCGCTAAATAAGAGATCACCATCGATTTTAAATTTTGAGTATCAGTTCTCTGCTCTCCGCCATCTTGTCACCTTCTCCGATGAAAAATCCCGATATGTCTATAAACCACAAAGGAACAAAACTACAGTAAACGATGTAGTCGTAATTGCGTGTCGATATATTGTCAATCGTACGTTGGGAGACGACGATTATTATAGTAGTCTCAGATTTTAATAAGGACGTTCCCGATTATGAATAAATTTGGTTGACGTTTTTCACACTTGAAAAGAATATCTATTCGTAATTTTTCGATTCCATTCCAATACAAAAGTATTTTTTCTTTATTCGTACATATTATATTCCGCTTCGGTAGAGTTATCTTCAGATAGTTTCATATATTAATTAATACATGGCTTTCAAAAGTCCAAATGTAAGTGTTCTCGTACATTTTTTCGCCCAATAAAGACAAATAAAAATGATTTAGTAAAGCTATTTCTAATTTCTAAGTCCCCCTTTTTTATGAGACATAAATCAAGGACAAGACTTGTATATCATTTCATTCTGACATATGAATTAAGTTTCCCGTCTTTAACCGAAAATTGTGTATTTCTTAGTAAATTAACTTATTTGAATTCAAATAAATAATAGCACCAAATATAATTAAATAATTCCACGGCGACCAATTTTTATTTGTCACCAACTTGAATATGTATTTGTAATGTGTGTACAAGCACACAGATTTTATCAATTTCGTTATTTTAACAAATTATGATTTTAAAAAATGGATATAATATCAAAAGTACTTAATTATCATAGATAATAATAGAAAATAAGGTTACAGAATGATCAACTTACTCCAGTTGAGCATGGAGATGCTGTTTATTATATAATGGACAATTTACTGTAAAATGGATCTCATCTTCAATAGTATATATTATTGTAAATAATTGGAATTACTTGTGCATGCCATTATAGCTATAAATTCATATTGTGCATTTTGAATATTATTTACATAAACTGTGCTATGAAATTATTAAATGAAATAAAAGATTGTAATATAAATTATTCTTTTTCTTTATAATACTTTCTACAAGAATTACCTGCATTTACCTTGATTCATTAGATCTCATTAGTTTAGTGTTGTTACAACATAATCCTACATAATCCCATTGTTTACACAAAAATTCTGGGAACTCCTACATAAAATTTTACTATTTTACCTATAAAATTCAAAATGTAGGAATAGCCAGAATGAACCGTATTAAATGCTCCCACTGATCCGAATAGACAGTCACACCTGGCAAGGTGTGCCCAGCCCTAGAGGCGTGGTTAAATACCGAAGTGCAAATAACAATTTACCTTTCAACAAGCCATCTACGAGTATTGCCACAGAACCGTGAATACACACAATGACATCGTATAAACCTAGTCATAGCAGAGATAGTAAAAGGTCAATAATCATGAGTACACCAACATATTGTCTTTACAGATTATTGTACTTTAATTTGTTCACCTTATCAGTCCGAAAATGCATTTATTAAAAATAAATTTATAACTTTTTGTGTTGTCTACAAACATAATTCGAATATATACGTTTAACATAGATAATTTATCTCACGAATGAGTACAATTGAACGTCTGTGCGTTTTATCTTCTTATTATCGGATGGTTATTAGATAAAGCATAAGTTATCGGCGCGCTTACGATTACGTTAAAATATGATTAAAAACCAAGACTTTTAATGATTGTATTTTAAATCCCGGCATGCAAAAATCAGGAGAAAACGTCACGACCTACAGGAAGTAGTTGATATTTTTTCATTAATTATTGAATTTCTCCTTTATTACTGCACATATAGCGATAAAACTTTGTGAATATATATATTATGTCATAATGAACATATTTAAACCATAAGTAAAAAATCGTGAATTTTCCCTTTAAATAACCTCCGTGACGCAGTTATTTACAGTTAAGTTGTCAGACTTGTTTTATCAGTATCAGCGGCTGCCGACACTGCCGAAAGTCATTTTTGTAGCAGACATCATTTATTATAAAGAAAACAAACAAAATACAGATTTTGAGAAAAAAAAAATGTTTTGAGAAAGGTAGGTTAACTTGTTTTTTCCCTAAGCAACATTATAACGTTTAATAAACGTTATATCAGCCATTTTCTTAGATTTAAAATAGTCTACAACACAACTTGTGTAATTACGACGACAATCATAACTTTAACAGCGGTTTATGGCAAACATTTTCAAGATTATTTAGGACTCATCAATGTAACGGAGGTTATGCAAATAAAAAAAATCTAAAGATGCATGTAAACACGATCATACCAATTGAAATTCTTGTACATTGTTATAGATACCAAATCAGTTCATCAATTATCACTAATAAAAATCAAAAGATGATGTCAATCATAGACGACATCATTGATTTACGTTACGGAGGATAGGAATTTAAGGAAAAAAGTTTTTTTTTCTCTAACAGGACTTTACTCTTTTTAGATAACGATTTACTAAGAAAAATGTTTAATTCTGTTGTCTTGTTTGTCATTTAATTCCAATATTTATATTCATTTATATGTTTGCTGTTGGTAAGAACTGGAATTGTCCGTTATGGAGGTTTCAAATGTCGTTACGGAGGATAGAAATTTTCGAAATGAAACTATTTTGACTCCAAAACTTCATAGTTGAGTATAATACATACATTATGGTGTGAAGGAAGGTGACATTATCTGTATAGAGCTAATAAAATTAAGTTGAACAGTATTCGGTTTAGGTTAAACATATTTTTAAGTGAAAGTTCATGAATCGTTACGGAGATTTTGACAAGAACAAGTCCATTTGACTAAAAGAAATATATAACTTGATAGAAAACAGTTTTTTAGTTTGTAATGTCAATAAATTGTTTAGAAAAGCTAGCATTAAAGAGTTAAGTGTTACTATGTATCAGCATTCAGATACTGGTTTGATATCAACCTCCGTAACAAAGATGGGGGTGTGGATTAATACAAGCATAAAAAATACATACAAGTGATTCAAAACATAAATAATAGGGTTTTTCCTGGAAAGCTGTATTATGAAACTAAAATATTATACAGCATAACATTTCATTAGTTTAAATTTATTACTAAATAAGTTGTGAAAACTACTTATTTGAATCATTTTTTAAACACTATATTAATTCAGACCTTAAAATTGGTATTTGCTTTCAATATATACAGAATAAACGTATAAATCAGTTTGCTATGGTGGTAAATGTAACCCATTTCACATGAGCCTGGATTTAAATCTTGTGTTTTTCTCTAATGCAATTTTTAAGATGACTTTATACAACACTAACCTCCGATACGTTCATACTTACCTTGTCTTACAAAAAATGCTAAAACTAGAAAACAACTAAAATGGTGTAAGTAAAAATTAAAAAAATGACAGACTAGATATAGACACAGAAGAAAACAACACTCTCTCTCTGCTCAGTTGAAATTTATTTTTTAACAGTGTCTACATTCGAATTGTACCCATTTTTTGGGAATGACTGACTAACCATATTAATTTTGATTTATTTAGAAAGCTTTTAAAGTTTTTGTTCAACCTATTTACGTCATTTATAAATCCAGATCTTTTTACAGGATATGAAATGACAAATTTTTTACGTTACACAGGTAATGGAAAATAAATTTGTCGTTTACTGTATAAAGAGGTACAGCTAACGGTTTTTACTACATCTACATTGTACGACGATCCATCAGTACATTGATGACTATACGTCGGCGCATCGCTAACAGACACTTATTTAAAAGTTACAATCTAATGAGTGCATAAATCATGAATTATATTTGTGCTAAAATAAAAAAAAAAACGGCTCATTTACATATTACTAATTCCACCAATTTTGATTCTCAGTTTATGTGGTTGTTAAGTAATGAAGACACTAATGTTTGCCAAAGTATAGCTAAGTACATAAACATGTGTTTTTTGCTAAGAATATAAGTGTGAAATTTTAGTTAGCTGATTATAATGAAAAATGATTACTTATATTTGTTACACTAGATCTACTCCCCTTAGAACACATATAATTTGATACTTGTGTAGTATTATTTTTAGTTAAGATTGTTTAAATGTTGTATCATAATGCTATTAATGATTTTAATAAAATATTTCGTTAATGTACAAACAGGGTGGATGACTAAATATCGCTATACGCTATATGCTATTTTCATATGGGTTAATGACGATCCGGTGGAAGGAAATGTGCTCAAGTTATCGAACATAACAGAACCAAGACTGGACTTTTCAAAATATACAGAAGGACAGAAAGTTAAGGCAAAATGCTCAAACTTTGGAATAGTTGATGCCGTGCTTGGCAAAATTGCTGGTAAGTCAACATTTACTTCAATTTGTTTCAAGTTATATAAAGGTATTATAAAGGTATTATTATTTTTTAAAACCATCACTCATATATGACTCATTTAATCATTTTATAATAGTCCTACAAAGACGATATGTCCAAAAAAAAAAATAGAAACACATTTTATCACTTTTCAGAACTCAAGTCTTAGTGAAATATGCCCTGGCCTGTTGCCATAATATTATTATTCCAAGAGGTAATTAAACATTCATATTTTGTAAGAAATTTTACTGCTGTAACCAAATTATTTATATACTAGCTATTAAAACGGGAAAACTTTCGAACTTCTCGGACTTCATCTTTCATGCAACGAATCATTTGCGCATGCGTTTGTTGGATATCCAATATATATATCTATAAGTCACACTTCATGTCAGTATGAACAAGCTTTGAATAAGATTGATTGAAATGCTGGTCTGAAAGAGATTGTTTTAATATTTAAGTTCAAATTTACGACAATACTTTTTCATTCGTTTGTAGAATTCCTTTATCACAATTTGTAATTATAATATTAGTTGCGGTTGTTCAAAGATCTCCTTACCTTGTTTTAGTTAAGTCAAACATTTCACTGACTTAAAGAGAATAATTATTCCAGATAAATATATTCACAGCTGATCTCGCCTTTACTTTTTCAAACAAACGCACTTAATGTGTGTACATTTGTGTTCAGATGCCAATTGACATCGATGTGTGAGACCAAAAAACTACAATGTCAAAAAATGTCTTTTATTTGGAATTTATTTCATGTGGGGTTTCCCACGGGGTGAAAGAACATTAGACTTGATTTTTTTAACTTTAAGATACGTAATTAATCTTTTGTATAGATTAAGGAAATTCACTTTTCATGTTTTGAAATTTTTTTCAAATTCCGGAATCCTCTGGTTTTATCCATTTGAATGCCTAAAAAAATTGCCAATGGTGCCCAATTTTTTTCTTAAATATCTTAAATATGTAGAATATTAGCCATCTGTAAATGTCTTATTTAATTTGGATTATTTTTAACAGTTTTTGAGAACTACAACTTGCCAATCTATCTATTAAAACGGGAAAACTTTCGAACTTCTCGGACTTCATCTTTCATGCACCATCATGACACGCCCTCTGGTGGTGGTTAATAAACATGTAAAGTATAAAGTATGAAATCGTAATGGTTCTCTAGATATGGAGCGGACACAAAATTAAAGTGTTACGGACGGACGGACAGACCTAATAACCAGAACAGGTGTTGTCAATACTCTGCACATGAGTTCTGATGTTTTTCGACATTTTTACTGATTTTCCATAGTGTAGCCCAATTCGTGAGCCTTTAACGCCCAATTGGTTAAAAATTGTACTTGATACTTGATACATCCCGCACAGCCAAACGGACGCCCCACTTCGGCAAGCGTTTTACTGCCGGTCGGGAGAAGACCAAGTGACCATATTTCTATACCCCAGTCACCCTTGGGGGCAACAACAATGAAAGAGGTGCTCACGTTAAGTCGAATGACCTCATTAAAGATGTAAATATTGAATTTGAAATGTTTCATGCAATACAAAAGATTAATTGCAGAGGGAGAAATGGTAATAAAGAAACAAGTCCTGATGCAGAAGGGCCTATTTTTGAAGTCCTTCCCGAGGCATATTATAGATTTGTTTCCAAATCTATTTTGAAAATTATTTTGCTGTTTCCTGCTACATTTTGTTTTATGTACATGTTTATGTTTGCAATGTTGAAAGTTGAAAAATTGAAAAAAAATATATTAAAAAAATAGTTTACAACGCATATTGAGAACTGTTTTTTTATGCGGCGTTTTAATATAAAGATTATTTAAGATATGTCTGGTAATATAATTCGGGATATGTAGTTTCCGTATTTTGTGTTATTGCCGAGGTATTGGGAATAACAAGTAAAATGAAATTGGTTTAGTTCATAAAGGAATTTTAAGAGCAATATAATTTTTGTTAAATGTGTCTTAAAATGTATAAGTTATTTGTATCCTTAATTTACGGCTAAAACGGTCCGCATAGCACGATCTTTAATTGCCTAATGTTTTTGTAATTTTCAAAACTTTTTTCACTTTAGTCATGGCTCATGTGTTGAAGCCTAATTTCTCTCTAGTAGAGAAATGTTTAATCCCTATTATTTTGAGGTAGAAACCGCAGATGCTGAAGCGACTTTCTAATTTTCCAGACTTAAAAAAGATAAGTTTCTTATTATGTATTACATTCTTGTCAAAGAGAACAGCAACGATATTGGAATAATCAGAGAAGTTTATTCTTGAAATGATCATCTTTCATTTTATCTTCAAGGTCCCTCATTTCATGTATATAGTTGATGGGGTGCTGAATAACATCTTCCACCATTTCTTCCTGTTGCAGCCAGCTGTGAAATGGCATTTTTATTTTTTTTGATGCCATCCTCTAATGTTCTTAATTTTTGTACAGTAACAGTTTGACAGTCTACAAGACAAATTGATAAATATCTTAGAGAATTCAGCTGCTGAGCTGGAAAAAATATCAAATAGCCTACTTCTATGATGAAAGTAAGTTCTACAATTGTCTTGGTATGATGTGCATATATTTTTTTTATCTAATACTTAAATACACTGGGTGAAATAAAAACTACATGTCTTCGTTGTACCTAAACATATTATCAACTGTAGGTTTAATGTCATCTTCACAAATTTTTGTGACAGACATACTGGCAATGATGTTCTGGATAATCAGAAAGAGTTGCCTGCGATTATGTTCATCTATAACATGTATAACACATGTATAAGGAGTTATTAAAAACATGATAAAGTTTTGTATACTTATTTACAGAAAATCAAGAAATTTAACATACACTATACAGGATTTCAGACCAAAATGTGATTTTTATTTTTAATAATGTGAGTACTAATTTATTGCATTCTCAAGCTTGTCACATTTTACTTGATAATAAAACAATTTTCTATTTGAAAGAGTTAAAAGTGCTCATCATTACATAAATGTATGTCTCTAGAATGATACATATGTTTGGAATTGAGTTTGGAATTGATCCAGTTTACAATAACAAAGTTGTAAAAAAATACATAAGAATGCATCTTAAAGTCATTTTTTGGCAAAATATTGTAAAAATCTTCATAAAGTAAGGATTTCTGGGATCATTTATGACTATCACTCCACAAATAGTTAAAATAACAAGTATGGTGCATATGTTTTGAATTGATACAGTTTACAATATCAAAGTTGTAAAAATACATAAGAATGCATCTAATAAAATAAAAATAAAATGCATAAAATTCTACAGCAATAAGAATATTAGGAAATACTTCGTCATAATTGCTTTCGTCTTTGAGATTATCATTTAACTCATGAAAAATTGTCAAATCAATTACATAAGAGCATGCAATATTGATTGCATTGCATGATCTACTCTCACTCTGTATAACATCTTTCCTGACTTAAACTGACTATAATTATGAAATTCAAATGATATCCTTATCAGATAAGACTTAAATTGAGTTCAACTTGAAATATATACCAGCATACAATTTGGTTGATTCACTACCTACTAGATACTGAAATGGACATTATAATTACACAGAAATGTACAAGACAGTGTCACACTTTCCGTTGATCAATAACCTACTACTTAAGATGCAAAGAATGTAATGGACATGGAAGAGAAGATTGATGTCTATAGACAGCAACAACAAATAGATGCTGACAGATGCAAAACAATAAACAAAAGCTCATCATACTTTCATTGAAGCAATTTATGCAAAATAATTCTGAATATAATTAAATATAGAGAAAAGATCATTTTATATACATGTACATAAATATTATGCATATTCAGTGACCATGTTGCAATCCTTCTATCTAATTTCTCTTCCACCACTCTTTCAAACAAGGCATTCCCTTTGGATGCTAACATCTGGAAATAATGAGTATACAACATAAGCAGTTAAGAATGGTAATTAATTTAATTATAGTTGTTTACTGGTATCTTGTACTGTTTGATTCCCAATATCATTATGATACAATTTAATATTTTATAATATACAATATAAAAAGAATTGACAGGTAGAAATGAAAGGTTTGCCGAACATTTACTGCTTGTTTCACGGCAAGCACTAGTAAAAAAAATATTTTCCTGACAATGTGTGTATAATGTTTTAATCCTACTACAAAAACAAATTAAGATAAATAAAAGATTCTCAGATTAGATGTGGGCAACCTGTGTTCCTGTGTTTTTTTAATATTAAAACTGCAACATTTCTTCGTGGATTTAACACTTGATGCCTCACACTCTGGACACTGAAAGTCGAAAGGTTTCACTGAACTGTCAATATGTTCTAAACAGGATGGGTGAAAGTATCTTTCACAAGTATTGCATAACCAATGTAATTCGTCGATGTTTTTGTTCTTGAAAATGCATTCTTATTTTCCGTCAACTTTGTTTGATGGAAAGATGAAAGATCTCGGTCTTTTTGCAGAGCATGGACTGAATTCTGTTGTGTTCGGGGTCTATTTGGAAAAATACCATAATACCTTTTCAGGGATTCGATAAGTTTCATCAATTAAACTTTGGTCCGTTTTTTTACATCCTTCTGGTGCATGAGCGAATCGTACAAGTTGACATATATAAACACCATAAGATGGTGGATAGGGAACGTCATCATCTTACAATGGATAATTAACGATAGGAATCGAATATCATCTCTTTTATCATAAATTTTGGTATTAAACTTCCCACAATTGTCCCTGGTCCATGCAATGCATCAATGGCGAAAATAAGTTAAAAAGTTTTACATTTGGTTAAAACAGGTTGTCTCTTGGGATCACTAAAACACTAGGACTCTCCCGGTATAAACCTAATCTATTTTAGCCAAGCCAGCTCATTGTTGTTGTGCAAAAAAAAGAACTCAATATCGCCAACACAATTGTCGTCTCGAAGAGCACCATTGAATACCTCTCCCTGTGGTCAGCCTTCTCAATGAACGTGATTCTAAAGGTTCCATTATTTTAGTGGCATGATGAAAAATAGTAACATGAGGTATAACGTTGTCAGTTTGGTGAAACTCCTTCATTTGCAACATCTCTTCATTGGATAAATCCATTTCCACTGGCTTGTGTCGTCCTGTTGAAAGTTGTTTTAAAATTTCTTGTGCCTCTACCTGAATTGAGTTGGAAAAGCCAGCACTATCAAAAAACGAAATTAATTAAAAAATTTGGATATATAATATAAAATTTAAGTCTAGATTTTCACTTGTTCCATATTTTGACAGGACACTAATTTTTTTTTTGTATATCAATATTCATTTCTTGCGTTGAATCTATCATATTTTTTCTAATTCCATTTTTTGTATAACATTGTACATTGCATAATAAAGTACAATGTACAAACCTCAGATCTAATAATATGTCTGTAATGGTGTCTTCTGTGTCTTTCCGAATGTATGTTAATCAATCCTTCTTTTAGAATAATACCTGGCAATTTAATATTTCCAATAAAAACAACTTTATAGGACTTTTCAAATAACTTCTTCTTCATCTGTTGTCTGATGTCTTTTTTGGAGGAAGCTCCCTGTATTGCCGAGAAATGTGTCCTTGTGTGTGAAGTGGCTTTTGACGACTTGAACACAGAAGCTATATGCTGATCCAATCCACTTGTACTTGGCCTGTTGCCAATGGTATCTCTTGCTTGTCCTATATTATAACTAAATGTTATCATAGTAAAATTAAATAGATAAAATTAAAGAAGTTGGCGATTAACATGACACAATTGTAGGTAAGCGGCACAGGCTCTTGAGAGCCTCTAGGTTTAGTAAGTGTTAGCTGTACTTATATATGCTTTGAATGTGGTCAATTTTAATGCACTGCTACGTTTTCATTTAATTTTTTTGTCATTTCGGGATGAACTGATTCTCAGAAAATAAGGAGATTCCTTCAACACATGTGATACTCTTTATTGTCAAATTTGACTCTGAAACTAGATACAGAGGGACTAGCATGCGAATCACCCATTGAAACTGCAAATTACAACACCTCATTTAAACACTATACCTCCCTGTGTGTTTACATTGTGGAACAGCAAACGATCTTCTAGATGATACTATTCGCAGTATATGAACAACTGTCGTCAACCTCTGTGTGAAATTTGTAGATTATTTTTCGATTTTTGTATAAATTGATCGGTATTATTACATATTTTGTTTTTTTTTACCAGATCGTTGATGGAGAATATGTACTTAGGTACAGACATACATCCAAAAATGCTAAGTTACATTCACAAGTCCAAAGATAGTTTTAAGTGGCCAGTGAAGGAAGATATTTCACAGAAACCTCAGATCATATCGTTTAAAGACTGAAATCCAAATACAATAGAAAAAAAAACAAAAAATATTATAAAAGTTAAAAATTGACAATTAAATGTTTTCTTTCATTTGACTTATATGTTTAGTGATAACATAGTGTCACAGTTGCTTGAATAATCCAAAATTGTTTAATTCATATAACACAATAGCAAGCTCCTGAAAGTATGGACAAAAGGATAAAAAAAATATTTCAGCTTACATGATCAATTCCTGAAAAATCAAAATAAAAAGGAATTTAAAAAAAAATACAAAGAAACAAATAAACAAATATACTCTTGGCCTTTGACATATTAAATATGTCTGTTCCTGGTCTTTGCGAGGTCAAAATAGTTTAAGACATGTAACCATATATGGTCAAAATATAAACTTCTTGGTTCCCATTTCATTGTGCTCTTTATCATCATTTGTCACAAATTATTTAAGCTGTACAATTTCTTAGCCATATAGGTTCTGAAGTAAAGGCTCTTAAAAAAGTAATCATTTTGCAAATATAAAAATGAGAGAAAAAAATACTTTTAATTGTTACATGTACATCAGAGGTGGAATAAATTATTTGCAACCTACAATCTAAATAAAATCAACTAGATATATATTAAAGAAGATGTGGTATGAGTGCCAATGAGATAATTCTCTATCCAAGTCAAATTTGTACAAGTAAACCATAAAGAGGCTGTATTACTGTCAATTTCTTGATCCAGTACAGTTCTGTGTCAATCACAACACTGCTGTCAAATATCACAATTTGGCCAAATAACCATTATTATTATGTCTGTCGAAGCACCATTTAATTTTGGTTTAAATTAAGAAAATGAGCTATATTTCAGAGTCCCTAAATTATAATATATGAAATTAAATCAGATCATATCAGATTAGATAATAAAGAAAAACTATTTTATTATCGAAAGTTTTTATACCACCGTCAATAATTTTAAGGCCGTATTATGTTGTCGTCATCAACATCAGCATCATCGGAAGAAACTAAATTTCCTGACAATAACTTTAGTTCTAGTTAATGGATCTCTATGAAATTGAAATCAAGGTTTGAAACCACACAAGGAAGGTTTAAAGTTCAAACAGTTTAAGAACAAGGGTCCCAGAAGGGGTCAATGTAAGAAAAACTTGCATAATTTCTTGCACTTAATAAAAAAACTTGTATAATTTCTTGCAAATGATTGCTATATAGCAAAGTTAAAAATTTTCATCACATCTTCTCATGAACAACAACACAAGGATTTCTGGATTCAGTTTTAAGCTTAATTTTTATTATAAGTCATCTATTACTGTCACTCCAGTAGATCATATGTTCACATGTTTTGTTTTTTTTCTACATTTCAGGGTGATCATCATTCTGAGTTATTTGATATGGATCAATCTCAATCAACAATAGAAGATTTTGATTATCAAGTGTCAAACTGGAGTGATGTCTTAAGCAAGCCATCAATTTAAAGTTTAAATTAGGCTTTAAAAATACTTGGAAAAGGATCAATCAGCCCTTTGAAAAGCCAGCTTAAAACTCCAATAGAGGATGCAAGCAGCAGGACAGTAAGGCTGTATAAAAGAAAAGCAGTTCAAGGTATTGATGCATTGATTGAATGTATAGCACCAGGCCAAAGCAGCAAGCTTTACAAGCATATAACTTCACCTGTCAGTAACAATGAAGATACAGATAGTCAGCTGACTCAAATGATTCTAAAGCTTTATAACAGTTCCGATAAAAATAATGAAAAGTTACAGCTGCTCTCAATGATTGCAAATAAATACACAAAAACACAACTGCAGAATTTGATACCTGGACTTACAGTATGGCATATAGATCAAGCCAGAAGGCATTTTCAGTTTTATAGTAATGGGCCGGGCAGTTTCAGTGTTGATGCAAAAGAAAAACTGCACAGATTGAGAATTGATCCTGTTAAACTGGAACATGCTTTGGATTTTTTTTTATCATCAGTTTATGCAGGTGTCATCATTTGGAATAAGAACAGTGAAACTAGAACAACAGACTGTATCTATTCCACAAGTCATAAGAACCTCATGTAACTCTGAGTTAGTAAATATGTATATAAACATTTGCAAGGAGCAAGACTTCTCTCCACTGTCTTCTTCAACACTTTTTCAAAATTTTATCTTCATGTTCAGCTGCCAAAAAGACAAACTTACGTGGACTTGATAATATTGCTGCAGATGGAAACACAGCATTTGACATTTTGGTTAATGTAACAAAAGAATTGGTAACCATGGAGGTATTAGACAGAGATGATTCAGATGAAATATTGTCAAAGCTAAAAAAAAAGTAAAATCTACCTGAAGACAGACTATAAGCTCCATGTACAAAAGAATGATAGATGTGCTGATCACTGCATTAACTGGTCATTAAGTGATACAAAGGAGAAAGAGTATGCTGTAGAGTGTGACCACCTTCATGATCTAGTGTGTGACAGATGTAACCTGCTACCTGATGTCTTGCAAATGTTGATCGACAGAGTGAATAATACTTCAGGTAAGTGAAAAGTTAAAGAAGAGTTTCAAGTACACATGACTTGCAATGAATAACTGTAATTCTGAAATGTGTTTCTACAATGCAAAAATGTGACCAGGTTATAATTGAAATAAATTAAAATCACAATCTGATTTTTTATGCCCAACCAACGATAGATAGTGGTAAATTTAACTAATTTATTCTCATAAATTTGTAAAAACAGTTCAATTGAGAAAACAAATGTAAATTTTTTTGATAATTGTAATTGATATTACCTTAAATCGGTCATTTGTCCAAGACAATTTTCTATGTATTGATACTTGTATATGATGTTCCCTTTAATCGGTCATATGACCAAAATACTTTCTAATATGTATTGATAATTGTATTAGAAGTCAACTTGAACAAACCAAAAAATTGTAAAAATTTTCAATACATTTTACCATTTTTGAATAATTCATTCAGATGTTACCTTAAGGAGGTAGACCTAGGTTAAGGGAAATAACTCTTAAAATCATCAGTACGTTTATGTCAACCATTTTTTAAGAATATATTCTAAGCTTCTAGGTTACATAGATTATTTTCAATCTGTTTCAGGTAAATGCTTAAAATACATGGATGAACTTGACTTTTACAAACGCTTAACTGATTTAAAGAGTTATCTCCCTGAACCAAGGTCTACCCCCTTAAATTGACCGTATTCTTAGGATAATTGTAATTAATACAACAGCAAACCTGTTATTGGTATATTGATAATTTTTCGACATTTTACTGTAAATTTGACCATTTTTTTGATAATTATAATTGATGTTACCTTAAATCGGTCATTTGACCAAGACAATTTTCTAATATGTATTGACAATCGTATTTGAGGTCAACTTGAACCAACCAAACCTTTATTATCAAATTGTAATATTTTTTAGTAAATTTAACCACTTTATGGATAATTTATTCAGATGTTACCTTCAATTGATTATATTCTTAGAATATTTGTATATAATATAACAGCAAACCTGCTTCTGGTATACTGATAATTTTCATGCATTTTACTGTAAATTTGACAATTTTTTTGATAATTGTAATTGATGTTACCTTAAATCGGTCATTTGTCCAAGACAATTTTCTATGTATTGATACTTGTATATGATGTTACCTTTAATCGGTCATATGACCAAAATACTTTCTAATATGTATTGATAATTGTATTAGAAGTCAACTTGAATCAACCAAAAAATTGTAAAAATTTTCAATACATTTTACCATTTTTGGATAATTTATTCAAATGTTACCTTAAATTGACCATATTCTTAGAATAATTGTAATTAATACAACAGCAAACCTGTTATTGGTATATTGATAATTTTTCGACACTTAACTAAATTTGACAATTTTTTTGATAATTATAATTGGTGTTACCTTAAATAGGTCATTTGACCAAGACAATTTTTAAGTCTCCCAAACAAAGTTTGGAGACTTATTGTTTTTGCTCAGTTCTTATTATTTTTATTATTCTTCTCCTTCTTCCTCCTCTTCTTCTTCCGCCGCTTTAAAAAATGAACTTGTCCGCAGCGTTTCTCCAAAACCGCTTGTCAGATTGACTTAGGATTTCATAAAATGGTAGACTAATATGTCTAGGTGAGCCATCAATCTTTCGTTTGTGCATTGGGGTCTATAAAGGGGTATTTTGGGGGGTAGAAAGCAGGGAGGGTTTTACTATAGAACCCTATGGGATTTTATTTTCAAATTTTTTAAATGAATTTAACTTGAAAGCTATAAGTGATAAATACATACAGTCTTCAGAAATGATTATAGGACAATAAAATAAATCACATGAAATATAGGGGGATGCCCTACCCCCTTCAATTTGAGAATGTGCTATTATCTTGTAAACGGTCCAGATCCCCACCCCTAAATGAAATATATTCTTGTAGGGGACAATAAAACAAATCAAATGAAATAGAAGGGAAGTCCCTGGGGGGTCACCCCACCCCCTCTTGTTGGAAAACTTTTAAACAGTCCAGATCCCCACCCCTAAACCATATATATTCTTGTAGGGGACAATAAAACAAAACAAATGAAATAAAAGGGAAGTCCCTAGGGGGTCACCCCACCCCCTCTTGTTGGAAAACTTTTAAACGGTCCAGATTCCCACCCCTAAACCATATATATTCTTGTAGGGGACAATAAAACAAATCAAATGAAATAAAAGGGAAGTCCCTAGGGGGTCACCCCACCCCCTCTTGTTTGAAAACTTGTAAACAGTCCAGATCCCCACCCCTAAACCATATATATTCTTGTAGGGGACAATAAAACAAATCAAATGAAATAAAAGGGAAGTCCCAAGGGTTCAACCCACCCCCTCTTGTTTGAAAACTTGTAAACGGTCCAGATCCCCATCCCTAAACCATATATATTCTTGTAAGGGACAATGAAACAAATCACATGTAATAAGATGGAAGTTCCTGGGGGTCACCCCTACCCCGTTCAATTTGGGAATGTACTATTATCTTGTAAACAGTCCAGATCCCCACCCCAAAACCATATATATTCTTGTAGGGGACAATAAAACAAATCAAATGAAATAAAAGGGAAGTCCCTAGGGGGTCACCCCACCCCCTCTTGTTTGAAAACTTGTAAACGGTCCAGATCCCCACCCCTAAACCATATATATTCTTGTATGGGACAATGAAACAAATCACATGTAATTAGATGGAAGTTCCTGGGGGTCACCCCTACCCTGTTCAATTTGAATATGTACTATTATCTTGTAAACAGTCCAGATCCCCACCCCTATACCATATATATTCTTGTAGGGGACAATAAAACAAATCAAATGAAATAAAAGGGAAGTCCCTAGGGGGTCACCCCACCCCCTCTAGGTTGAAAACTTGTAAACGGTCCAGATCCCCACCCCTAAACCATATATATTCAAATCAAATGAAATAAGATGGAAGTTCCTGGAGGTCACCCCTACCCCGTTCAATTTGAGAATGTACTATTATCTTGTAAACGGTCCAGATCCCCACCCCTAAACCATATATTATCTTGTAGGGGACAATAAAACAAATCAAATGAACATGGGACCATATGAATGGGGAGTTATCGGAGATTTGTTTGGGAGACTTCGTAACAGCATCCTGTTACAATTACTTCTTGTCTAATATGTATTGACAATCGTATTTGAGGTCAACTTGAACCAACCAAACCTTTAATTAATACAACAGCAAACCTGTTATTGGTATATTGTTTATTTCTCGACATTGTACTGTAAATTTGACAATTTTTTTGATAATTGTAATTGATGTTACCTTTAATCGGTCATTTGTCCAAGACAATTTTCTAATATGTATTGACAATCGTATTTGAGGTCAACTTGAACCAACCAAACCTTTATTATCAAATTGTAATATTTTTTAGTAAATTTAATCACTTGATGGATAATTTATTCAGATGTTACCTTCAATTCATTATATTCTTAGAATATTTGTATATAATATAACAGCAAACCTGCTTCTGGTATACTGATCATTTTCATGCATTTTACTGTAAATTTGACAATGTTTTTGATAATTGTAATTGATGTTACCTTAAATCGGTCATTTGTCCAAGACAATTTTCTATGTATTGATACTTGCATATGATGTTACCTTTAATCGGTCATATGACCAAAATACTTTCTGATATGTATTGATAATTGTATTAGAAGTCAACTTGAACCAACCAAAAAATTGTAAAAATTTTCAATAAATTTTACCACTTATTGGATAATTTATTCAAATGTTACTTTTAATTGACCATATTCTTAGGATAATTGTAATAAATACAACAGCAAATCTGTTATTGGTATATTGATAATTTTTCGACATTTTACTGTAAATTTGACATTTTTTTTTTGATAATTGTAATTGATGTTACCTTAAATCGGTCATTTGACCAAGACAATTTTCTAATATGTATTGACAAACGTATGTGAGGTCAACTTGAAACAACCAAACCTTTATTATCAAATTGTAATATTTTTCAGTAAATTTAACCACTTTAAGGATAATTCATTCAGATGTTACCTTCAATTGATTATATTCTAAGAATATTTGTATATAATATAACAGCAAACCTGCTTCTGAAATACTGATAATTTTCATGCATTTTACTGTAAATTTGACAATTTTTTTGATAATTGCAATTGATGTTACCTTAAATCGGTCATTTTTCCAAGACAATTTTCTATGTATTGATACTTGTTTATGATGTTACCTTGAATCGGTCATATGACCAAAATACTTTCTAAAATATATTGATAATCGTATTAGAAGTCAACTTGAACCAACCAACAAATTGTAAAAATTTTCAATATATTTTACCATTTTTGGATAATTTATTCAGATGTTACCTTAAATTGACCGTATTTTTAGGATAATTGTCAATAATACAACAGCAAACCCGTTATTGGTATATTGATCATTTTTCGACATTTTACTGTAAATTTGACATTTTTTTTGATAATTGTAATTGATGTTACCTTAAATCGGTCATTTGACCAAGACAATTTCTAATATGTATTGACAAACGTATTTGAGGTCAACTTGAAACAACCAAACCTTTATCATCAAATTGTAATATTTTTCAGTAAATTTAACCACTTTAAGGATAATTCATTCAGATGTTACCTTCAATTGATTATATTCTAAGAATATTTGTATATAATATAACAGCAAACCTGCTTCTGAAATACTGATAATTTTCATGCATTTTACTGTAAATTTGACAATTTTTTTGATAATTGCAATTGATGTTACCTTAAATCGGTCATTTTTCCAAGATAATTTCCTATGTATTGATACTTGTTGATGATGTTACCTTGAATCGGTCATATGACCAAAATACTTTCTAATATGTATTGATAATTGTATTAGAAGTCAACTTGAACCAACCAAAAAATTGTAAAAATTTTCAATAAATTTTACCACTTATTGGATAATTTATTCATATGTTACCTTAAATTGACCGTATTCTTAGGATAATTGTAATTAATACAACAGCAAACCTGTTATTGGTATATTCATCATTTTTCGACATTAAACTGTAAATTTGACAATTTGTTTGATAATTATAATTGATGTTACCTTAAATTGGTCATTTGACCAAGACAATTTTCCAATATGTATTGACAATCGTATTTGAGGTCAATTTGAACCTACCAAACCTTTATTATCAAATTGTAATATTTTTTAGTAAATTTAACCACTTTAAGGATAATTCATTCAGATGTTACCTTCAATTGATTATATTCTTAGAATATTTGTATATAATATAACAGCAAACCTGCTTCTGGTATACTGATCATTTTCATGCATTTTACTGTAAATTTGACAATTTTTTTGATAATTGTAATTGATGTTACCTTAAATCGGTCATTTGTCCAAGACAATTTTCTATGTATTGATACTTGCATATGATGTTACCTTTAATCGGTCATATGACCAAAATACTTTCTAATATGTATTGATAATTGTATTAGAAGTCAACTTGAACAAACCAAAATATTGTAAAAATTTTCAATACATTTTACCATTTTTGGATAATTTATTCAGATGTTACCTTAAATTGACCGTATTCTTAGGATAATTGTAATTAATACAACAGCAAACCTGTTATTGGTATATTGATAATTTTTCGACATTTTACTGTAAATTTGACATTTTTTTTTGATAATTGTAATTGATGTTACCTTAAATCGGTCATTTGACCAAGACTATTTTCTAATATGTATTGACAAACGTATTTGAGGTCAACTTGAAACAACCAAACCTTTATTATCATATTGTAATATTTTTCAGTAAATTTAACCACTTTATGGATAATTCATTCAGATGCTACCTTCAATTGATTATATTCTTAGAATATTTGTATATAATATAACAGCAAACCTGCGTCTGAAATACTGATAATTTTCATGCATTTTACTGTAAATTTGACAATTTTTTTGATAATTGTAATTGATAATACCTTAAATTGGTAATTTTTCCAAGATAATTTCCTATGTATTGATACTTGTTTATGATGTTACCTTTAATCGGTCATTTGACCAAAATATTTTCTAACATGTATTGATAATTGTATTAGAAGTCAACTTGAACCAACCAAAAAATTGTAAAAATTTTCAATAAATTTTACCACTTATTGGATAATTTATTCAAATGTTACCTTTAATTGACCATATTCTTAGGATAATTGTAATTAATACAACAGCAAACCTGTTATTGGTATAATGATCATTTTTCGACATTTAACTGTAAATTTGACAATTTTTTTCATAATTATAATTGATGTTACCTTAAATCGGTCATTTGACCAAGACAATTTTCTAATATGTATTGACAATCGTATTTGAGGTCAACTTCAACCAACCAAACCTTTATTATCAAATTGTAATATTTTTTAGTAAATTTAACCACTTTATGGATAATTTATTCAGATGTTACCTTCAATTCATTATATTCTTAGAATATTTGTATATAATATAACAGCAAACCTGCTTCTGGTATACTGATAATTTTCATGCATTTTACTGTAAATTTGACAATTTTTTTGATAATTGTAATTGATAATACCTTAAATCGGTCATTTGTCCAAGACAATTTTCTATGTATTGATACTTGTATATGATGTTACCTTTAATCGGTCATATGACCAAAATACTTTCTAATATGTATTGATAATTGTATTAGAAGTCAACTTGAACAAACCAAAAAATTGTAAAAATTTTCAATACATTTTACCATTTTTGGATAATTTATTCAGATGTTACCTTAAATTGACCGTATTCTTAGGATAATTGTAATTAATACAACAGCAAACCTGTTATTGGTATATTGATCATTTTTCGACATTTAACTGTAAATTTGACAATTTTTTTGATAATTATAATTGATGTTACCTTAAATCGGTCATTTGACCAAGACAATTTTCTAATATGTATTGACAATCGTATTTGAGGTCAACTTGAACCAACCAAACCTTTATTATCAAATTGTAATATTTTTTAGTAAATTTAACCACTTTATGGATAATTTATTCAGATGTTACCTTCAATTGATTATGTTCTTAGAATAATTGTATATAATATAACATCAAACCTGCTTCTGGTATACTGATCATTTTCATGCATTTTACTGTAAATTTGACAATTTTTTTGATAATTGTAATTGATGTTACCTTAAATCGGTCATTTGTCCAAGACAATTTTCTATGTATTGATACTTGTATATGATGTTACCTTTAATCGGTCATATGACCAAAATACTTTCTGATATGTATTGATAATTGTATTAGAAGTCAACTTGAACCAACCAAAAAATTGTAAAAATTTTCAATAAATTTTACCACTTATTGGATAATTTATTCAAATGTTACCTTTAATTGACCATATTCTAAGGATAATTGTAATAAATACAACAGCAAACCTGTTATTGGTATATTGATAATTTTTCGACATTTTACTGTAAATTTGACATTTTTTTTTGATAATTGTAATTGATGTTACCTTAAATCGGTCATTTGACCAAGACAATTTTCTAATATGTATTGACAAACGTATTTGAGGTCAACTTGAAACAACCAAACCTTTATTATCAAATTGTAATATTTTTCAATAAATTTAACCACTTTATGGATAATTCATTCAGATGTTACCTTCAATTGATTATATTCTTAGAATATTTGTATATAATATAACAGCAAACCTGCTTCTGAAATACTGATAATTTTCATGCATTTTACTGTAAATTTGACAATTTTTTTGATAATTGTAATTGATGTTACCTTAAATTGGTCATTTTTCCAAGACAATTTCCTATGTATTGATACTTGTTTATGATGTTACCTTGAATCGGTCATATGACCAAAATACTTTCTAATATGTATTGATAATTGTATTAGAAGTCAACTTGAACCAACCAAAAAATTGTAAAAATTTTCAATAAATTTTACCACTTATTGGATAATTTATTCAAATGTTACCTTAAATTGACCATAATCTTAGGATAATTGTAATTAATACAACAGCAAACCTGTTATTGGTATATTGATCATTTTTCGACATTTGACTGTAAATTTGACAATTTTTTTGATAATTATAATTGATGTTACCTTAAATCGGTCATTTGACCAAGACAATTTTCTAATATGTATTGACAATCGTATTTGAGGTCAACTTGAACCAACCAAACCTTTATTATCAAATTGTAATATTTTTTTAGTAAATTTAACCACTTGATGGATAATTTATTCAGATGTTACCTTCAATTCATTATATTCTTAGAATATTTGTATATAATATAACAGCAAACCTGCTTCTGGTATACTGATAATTGTGATGCATTTTACTGTAAATTTGACAATTTTTTTGATAATTGTAATTGATGTTACCTTAAATCGGTCATTTGACCAAAACAATTTTCTAATATGTATTGACAAACGTATTTAAGGTCAACTTGAAACAACCAAACCTTTATTATCAAATTGTAATATTTTTTAGTAAATTTAACAACTTTATGGATAATTCATTCAGATGTTACCTTCAATTGATTATATTCTAAGAATATTTGTATATAATATAACAGCAAACCTGCTTCTGAAATACTGATAATTTTCATGCATTTTACTGTAAATTTGACAATTATTTTGATAATTGTAATTGATGTTACCTTAAATTGGTCATTTTTCCAAGACAATTTCCTATGTATTGATACTTGTTTATGATGTTACCTTGAATCGGTCATATGACCAAAATACTTTCTAATATGTATTGATAATTGTATTAGAAGTCAACTTGAACCAACCAAAAAATTGTAAAAATTTTCAATAAATTTTACCACTTTTTGGATAATTTATTCAAATGTTACCTTAAATTGACCATAATCTTAGGATAATTGTAATTAATACAACAGCAAACCTGTTATTGGTATATTGATCATTTTTCGACATTTAACTGTAAATTTGACAATTTTTTTGATAATTATAATTGATGTTACCTTAAATCGGTCATTTGACCAAGACAATTTTCTAATATGTATTGACAATCGTATTTGAGGTCAACTTGAACCAACCAAACCTTTATTATAAAATTGTAATATTTTTTAGTAAATTTAACCACTTGATGGATAATTTATTCACATGTTACCTTCAATTCATTATATTCTTAGAATATTTGTATATAATATAACAGCAAACCTGCTTCTGGTATACTGATAATTGTCATGCATTTTACTGTAAATTTGACAATTTTTTTGATAATTGTAATTGATGTTACCTTAAATCGGTCATTTGTCCAAGACAATTTTCTATGTATTGATACTTGCATATGATGTTACCTTTAATCGGTCATATGACCAAAATACTTTCTAATATGTATTGATAATTGTATTAGAAGTCAACTTGAACAAACCAAAATATTGTAAAAATTTTCAATACATTTTACCATTTTTGGATAATTTATTCAGATGTTACCTTAAATTGACCGTATTCTTAGGATAATTGTAATTAATACAACAGCAAACCTGTTATTGGTATATTGATAATTTTTCGACATTTTACTGTAAATTTGACATTTTTTTTTTATAATTGTAATTGATGTTACCTTAAATCGGTCATTTGACCAAGACTATTTTCTAATATGTATTGACAAACGTATTTGAGGTCAACTTGAAACAACCAACCCTTTATTATCAAATTGTATTATTTTTCAGTAAATTTAACCACTTTATGGATAATTCATTCAGATGCTACCTTCAATTGATTATATTCTTAGAATATTTGTATATAATATAACAGCAAAGCTGCGTCTGAAATACTGATAATTTTCATGAATTTTACTGTAAATTTGACAATTTTTTGGATAATTGTAATTGATAATACCTTAAATTGGTCATTTTTCCAAGATAATTTCCTATGTATTGATACTTGTTTATGATGTTACCTTTAATCGGTCATTTGACCAAAATATTTTCTAACATGTATTGATAATTGTATTAGAAGTCAACTTGAACCAACCAAAAAATTGTAAAAATTTTCAATAAATTTTACCACTTATTGGATAATTTATTCAAATGTTACCTTTAATGGACCATATTCTTAGGATAATTGTAATTAATACAACAGCAAACCTGTTATTGGTATATTGATCATTTTTCGACATTTAACTGTAAATTTGACAATTTTTTTCTTAATTATAATTGATGTTACCTTAAATCGGTCATTTGACCAAGACAATTTTCTAATATGTATTGACAATCGTATTTGAGGTCAACTTAAACCAACCAAACCTTTATTATCAAATTGTAATATTTTTTAGTAAATTTAACCACTTGATGGATAATTTATTCAGATGTTACCTTCAATTCATTATATTCTTAGAATATTTGTATATAATATAACAGCAAACCTGCTTCTGGTATACTGATAATTTTCATGCATTTTACTGTAAATTTGACAATTTTTTTGATAATTGTAATTGATAATACCTTAAATCGGTCAATTGTCCAAGACAATTTTCTATGTATTGATAATTGTATATGATGTTAACTTTAATCGGTCATATGACCAAAATACTTTCTAATATGTATTGATAATTGTATTAGAAGTCAACTTGAACAAACCAAAAAATTGTAAAAATTTTCAATACATTTTACCATTTTTGGATAATTTATTCAGATGTTACCTTAAATTGACCGTATTCTTAGGATAATTGTAATTAATACAACAGCAAACCTGTTATTGGTATATTGATCATTTTTCGACATTTAACTGTAAATTTGACAATTTTTTTGATAATTATAATTGATGTTACCTTAAATCGGTCATTTGACCAAGACAATTTTCTAATATGTATTGACAATCGTATTTGAGGTCAACTTAAACCAACCAAACCTTTATTATCAAATTGTAATATTTTTTAGTAAATTTAACCACTTTATGGATAATTTATTCAGATGTTACCTTCAATTGATTATGTTCTTAGAATAATTGTATATAATATAACAGCAAACCTGCTTCTGGTATACTGATAATTTTCATGCATTTTACTGTAAATTTGACAATTTTTTTGATAATTGTAATTGATAATACCTTAAATCGGTCAATTGTCCAAGACAATTTTCTATGTATTGATACTTGTATATGATGTTAACTTTAATCGGTCATATGACCAAAATACTTTCTAATATGTATTGATAATTGTATAAGAAGTCAACTTGAACAAACCAAAAAATTGTAAAAATTTTCAATACATTTTACCATTTTTGGATAATTTATTCAGATGTTACCTTAAATTGACCGTATTCTTAGGATAATTGTAATTAATACAACAGCAAACCTGTTTTTGGTATATTGATCATTTTTCGACATTTAACTGTAAATTTGACAATTTTTTTGATAATTATAATTGATGTTACCTTAAATCGGTCATTTGACCAAGACAATTTTCTAATATGTATTGACAATCGTATTTGAGGTCAACTTGAACCAACCAAACCTTTATTATCAAATTGTAATATTTTTTAGTAAATTTAACCACTTTATGGATAATTTATTCAGATGTTACCTTCAATTGATTATGTTCTTAGAATAATTGTATATAATATAACATCAAACCTGCTTCTGGTATACTGATCATTTTCATGCATTTTACTGTAAATTTGACAATTTTTTTGATAATTGCAATTGATGTTACCTTAAATCGGTCATTTGTCCAAGACAATTTTCTATGTATTGATACTTGCATATGATGTTACCTTTAATCGGTCATATGACCAAAATACTTTCTAATATGTATTGATAATTGTATTAGAAGTCAACTTGAACAAACCAAAATATTGTAAAAATTTTCAATACATTTTACCATTTTTGGATAATTTATTCAGATGTTACCTTAAATTGACCGTATTCTTAGGATAATTGTAATTAATACAACAGCAAACCTGTTATTGGTATATTGATAATTTTTCGACATTTTACTGTAAATTTGACATTTTTTTTTTTATAATTGTAATTGATGTTACCTTAAATCGGTCATTTGACCAAGACTATTTTCTAATATGTATTGACAAACGTATTTGAGGTCAACTTGAAACAACCAACCCTTTATTATCAAATTGTATTATTTTTCAGTAAATTTAACCACTTTATGGATAATTCATTCAGATGCTACCTTCAATTGATTATATTCTTAGAATATTTGTATATAATATAACAGCAAACCTGCGTCTGAAATACTGATAATTTTCATGAATTTTACTGTAAATTTGACAATTTTTTGGATAATTGTAATTGATAATACCTTAAATTGGTCATTTTTCCAAGATAATTTCCTATGTATTGATACTTGTTTATGATGTTACCTTTAATCGGTCATATGACCAAAATACTTTCTGATATGTATTGATAATTGTATTAGAAGTCAACTTGAACAAACCAAAAAGTTGTAAAAATTTTCAATAAATTTTACCACTTATTGGATAATTTATTCAAATGTTACCTTTAATTGACCATATTCTTAGAATAATTGTAATTAATACAACAGCAAACCTGTTATTGGTATATTGATAATTTTTCGACATTTTACTGTAAATTTGACTTTTTTTTTTGATAGTTGTAATTGATGTTACCTTAAATCGGTCATTTGACCAAGACAATTTTCTAATATGTATTGACAAACGTATTTGAGGTCAACTTGAAACAACCAAACCTTTATTATCAAATTGTAATATTTTTCAGTAAATTTAACCACTTTATGGATAATTCATTCAGATGTTACCTTCAATTGATTATATTCTAAGAATATTTGTATATAATATAACAGCAAACCTGCTTCTGAAATACTGATAATTTTCATGCATTTTACTGTAAATTTGACAATTTTTTTGATAATTGCAATTGATGTTACCTTAAATCGGTCATTTTTCCAAGACAATTTTCTATGTATTGATACTTGTTTATGATGTTACCTTGAATCGGTCATATGACCAAAATACTTTCTAAAATATACTGATAATTGTATTAGAAGTCAACTTGAACCAACCAAAAAATTGTAAAAATTTTCAATATATTTTACCATTTTTGGATAATTTATTCAGATGTTACCTTAAATTGACCGTATTTTTAGGATAATTGTAAATAATACAACAGCAAACCCGTTATTGGTATATTGATCGTTTTTTGACATTTTACTGTAAATTTGACATTTTTTTTGATAATTGTAATTGATGTTACCTTAAATCGGACATTTGACCAAGACAATTTCTAATATGTATTGACAAACGTATTTGAGGTCAACTTGAAACAACCAAACCTTTATTATCAAATTGTAATATTTTTTAGTAAATTTAACCACTTTATGGATAATTTATTCAGATGTTACCTTCAATTCATTATATTGTTAGAATATTTGTATATAATATAACAGCAAACCTGCTTCTGGTATACTGATAATTTTCATGCATTTTACTGTAAATTTGACAATTGTTTTGATAATTGCAAATGATGTTACCTTAAATCGGTCATTTTTCCAAGATAATTTCCTATGTATTGATACTTGTTTATGATGTTACCTTTAATCGGTCATATGACCAAAATACTTTCTAATATGTATTGATAATTGTATTAGAAGTCAACTTGAACAAACCAAAAAATTGTAAAAATTTTCAATACATTTTACCATTTTTGGATAATTTATTCAGATGTTACCTTAAATTGACCGTATTCTTAGAATAATTGTTATTAATACAACAGCAAATCTGTTATTGGTATATTGATAATTGTTCGACATTTAACTGTAAATTTGACAATTTTTTTGATAATTATAATTGATGTTACCTTAAATCGGTCATTTGACCAAGACAATTTTCTAATATGTATTGACAATCGTATTTGAGGTCAACTTGAACCAACCAAACCTTTATTATCAAATTGTAATATTTTTCAGTAAATTTAACCACTTGATGGATAATTTATTCAGATGTTACCTTCAATTCATTATATTCTTAGAATATTTGTATATAATATAACAGCAAACCTGCTTCTGGTATACTGATAATTTTCATGCATTTTACTGTAAATTTGACAATTTTTTTGATAATTGCAATTGATGTTACCTTAAATCGGTCATTTGTCCAAGACAATTTTCTATGTATTGATACTTGCATATGATGTTACCTTTAATCGGTCATATGACCAAAATACTTTCTAATATGTATTGATAATTGTATTAGAAGTCAACTTGAACAAACCAAAATATTGTAAAAATTTTCAATACATTTTACCATTTTTGGATAATTTATTCAGATGTTACCTTAAATTGACCGTATTCTTAGGATAATTGTAATTAATACAACAGCAAACCTGTTATTGGTATATTGATAATTTTTCGACATTTTACTGTAAATTTGACATTTTTTTTTTTATAATTGTAATTGATGTTACCTTAAATCGGTCATTTGACCAAGACTATTTTCTAATATGTATTGACAAACGTATTTGAGGTCAACTTGAAACAACCAACCCTTTATTATCAAATTGTATTATTTTTCAGTAAATTTAACCACTTTATGGATAATTCATTCAGATGCTACCTTCAATTGATTATATTCTTAGAATATTTGTATATAATATAACAGCAAACCTGCGTCTGAAATACTGATAATTTTCATGAATTTTACTGTAAATTTGACAATTTTTTGGATAATTGTAATTGATAATACCTTAAATTGGTCATTTTTCCAAGATAATTTCCTATGTATTGATACTTGTTTATGATGTTACCTTTAATCGGTCATTTGACCAAAATATTTTCTAACATGTATTGATAATTGTATTAGAAGTCAACTTGAACCAACCAAAAAATTGTAAAAATTTTCAATAAATTTTACCACTTATTGGATAATTTATTCAAATGTTACCTTTAATAACCATATTCTTAGGATAATTGTAATTAATACAACAGCAAACCTGTTATTGGTATATTGATCATTTTTCGACATTTAACTGTAAATTTGACAATTTTTTTCTTAATTATAATTGATGTTACCTTAAATCGGTCATTTGACCAAGACAATTTTCTAATATGTATTGACAATCGTATTTGAGGTCAACTTAAACCAACCAAACCTTTATTATCAAATTGTAATATTTTTTAGTAAATTTAACCACTTTATGGATAATTTATTCAGATGTTACCTTCAATTCATTATATTCTTAGAATATTTGTATATAATATAACAGCAAACCTGCTTCTGGTATACTGATAATTTTCATGCATTTTACTGTAAATTTGACAATTTTTTTGATAATTGTAATTGATAATACCTTAAATCGGTCAATTGTCCAAGACAATTTTCTATGTATTGATACTTGTATATGATGTTACCTTGAAGCATTTAAAATATGTTAAAATAAAAGTGAGGTAAGGTTTCCTGAGACAAGATACCTCTTGAAAGTTAAATAAAACCAATTTTCAGACATATCAAGTATATTTAAATAATATTTATACATACTTCTATTATTAAAAAATTTGGGAAGTGTTTCGCGATTTTTTTTGGGGAAAAGATGAATTTACGAAGAATCGAAGAATCTGGTGCCATCTCATACTTTCGATTAGACCTGCTGAGTTATTTATTTTCAATACATTGCCAGTCAGGTAATTCATTTTCAAACTACCACAGAACAAACCATTCATTTTTGTGATTATCATGGCTGAGTTATCTATTTTCAAAATCCTCCTGCCCCCCCCCCCCCCCCCCCCCCCCAGAATATCAAATGGTCGTCCCCTAACAGAATACAGAAGGGCAATCAATGAACAAAAGACAAATAAATAAGAAATATTGATCCCGAAAAAAACAGGGGTATGTCTGAGGGAAAACAGAATTTGCTTCTTGCAAGGCACTCGCTGTGAACACAATTTGATATGGAGACAATCGTTTAGTTTGAAATTTCCTACATGAAGCATTTAAAATATGTTAAAATAAAAGTGAGGTAAGGTTTCCTGAGACAAGATACCTCTTGAAAGTTAAATAAAACCAATTTTCAGACATATCAAGTATATTTAAATAATATTTATACATACTACTATTATTAAAAAATTTGGGAAGTGTTTCGCGATTTTTTTTGGGGAAAAGATGAATTTACGAAGAATCGAAGAATCTGGTGCCATCTCATACTTTCGATTAGACCTGCTGAGTTATTCATTTTCAATACATTGCCAGTCAGGTAATTCATTTTCAAACTACCACAGAACAAACCATTCATCTTTGTGATTATCATGGCTGAGTTATCTATTTTCAAAATCCCCCCCCCCCCCCCCCCCCCGAATATCAAATGGTCGTCCCCTTATGACTTGGATGGATAATTGTCTCATTGTCAGTCACTCATACATAGACCAGATTTAATTATTTCTTGGTGAAAAAAAGGGAAAAAATACTTCAGAAATTAAAGAAATGTCAAAGTACAAGTGATAAATCAAGCTTTAATATTGTCAAAACCTACTATTTTATGTTTACAAAAAAAAATTATAATCGCTCGCCTTTACTTTTCAAGCTTCGCCTCAAAAATTTGCGAATTAGATATTTTTATATTAAAATTTTCAAATCGCTCTCTCGCCCCAAATTTTGGCGTTCAAAAATCCGTAGAACAAGAAATTAAATTGGTGTGGCCTTGGTATATTGTGTCCCTTTTTTTAACATTACGTCTATCAAATGATCAAGTTGACATAGCGGTAAAATTCAACTGTCAGTGAACAGGCACTTCGATCACGATTTTTACGGGTTTACATTAAATTCACGCTTTCAGGGGATAATGGGGTTGTAAAACATGTTTGTTGTTACCTATTCATTCAGTCTCGGTGTTATTTGACACATCGTCTGGATAGTTTTTACTTTAAATTCTATCGTGGCGAGTGCTTGTTTAAAAAAAAAATCACCCTATTATTATCTCAATTTTGGACAATTTGGCAACCAGGTTAAAGAAATTCTAAACGAACTACAAAAATATAAAGCCGGAGGAGTATGGTATTACATAAGAAGTTGATTAGCGTCTTGGGTAAGTGGGATCACAACAAAGTGTAGACATTAAACTTAACATAACAACAGTGTTATTGTATGAAATGTAACAAAATTACATAAACAAATCATTTTGTTCTTGATTAACGTCAGTTTAAATCATTTACAAGATATAGTTTTTCATAAGTATATACACGTGTTTCTTTAAAATAATAGCTGAATTGCATAAGATATAACAAAAAGGAAGTTCATTTAAATTTGAACATTTTGAAATGCCTGTTAGGGAGCTACCATTTGATTTTTATGGGGGGGCTAGGATGAAATTTGAAAAAAATAGGCAGGACAGGAGTTTTGAGTAAAAAAAAAAGGCAGGATGAGACACTTGCAAAAAAAAAGTCAGGACGACAATTTAGGTAAAAAAAAGTCTGGACAAACTAAAAAAAAAAAAGGCAGGACCGAACAGAGTGAAAAATAAAAAGGCAGGACAGAGATTACAGCTAAAAAAAAATGCAGGACAAAATTTTTCATCCTAGCCCCCCCCAATAAAAATCAAATGGTAGCTCCCTTATACAGATAACGAAGGATTGTCGTTTACTTAATTGAATGTGACGTCAGTGTACTGAATGAGACTTAGCACCTAATGTGTAGTTGCATGAGCAAAACGAAGGATGTAGCTTGTGAAGCAAGATCTGTTCGCCCTTTTGGAGTAATGGATATATTATCCCTGTGTATCCCCAACATACAATAGCTAGTTGTTATTACATTTTAAACTAGAAACTTCTTTTTTTTTTAAACAGAAATTTCAACACTAGTTTAATGCAAATAACTGATATAACAGATGAAAACCTTGATCAGAAAATCAGAGAGGTTGCTGGTACTAACAGACGAATAGGACCAAACTCTATACGTGTTAGATTGGCTGAGAAAAACATGTTTCTACCCAGACACCGAGTACGAGAATTGATCCAGGTGGATGCGCCCTAAGGTCGTTATTGAGAAAAAATATTCAAAGAAGAACTATCTTCAAATTCGTACTTTATTTGGCCTTTTTAATTTTTTAGGATTCGAGCGTCACTGATAAGTCTTTTGTAGACGAAACGCGCGTCTGGCGTATATACTAAATTTAGTCCTGGTATCTGTGATGAGTTTATTTATAAAGTTGCTGGTCCAAACTCACTGTGGCATTTCGATGGAAACCATAAACTTATAAGGTATGAAGAAGTTAACATTGTTTACCCATTAAGCTTCAAATTTGACATTTTTGCAATTTCTCTTATATTTTAAAAACTATGATAAAGAAAAATTCAAACTGGATCCAACGGTCAGCAAATGACATTCTAAAAAAATCAACATATGTTCAGTGTCGTTACAGGCTTCAAAGATATACTGACCTTTCTAGACGTACAAAATAGTTAAGAAATGAAAGAGAAAGACGAAAGATACTCAAGGATTCACAGAAGAAAATAACACGGATGAAATGACTAAACGCGAACTTCGTTCCTAGAGAAAATATTGGAAACTTCTAAAGGGATCTATGGAAGAGGCAAACCAATACAAAGAATATTTTAGCACCCTTGAATCCCCTCTTACTCACGACGAACAAGCTGTTGAAGAAGAGGGCGCATCAGTTGCTTTACAGGAAAATGTTCCAGTACCGTCAAAACAGAATCTTGCAAGCAAGAGGAACTATTTATCTACAAAACATTTTCTTGAAATTCCGTTGGGTGGATTCAGAGGATTTGCCACGACAAACTGTTGCAATACAGCAGTAACCCCTTAACTTAGTCCTTTTACTCCCTTCTAAGCAAACTGGAAACAATTTGAAATGATATAGGTTTTTAGCTCACCTGGCCCGAAGGGCCAAGTGAGCTTTTCTCACCAGTTGGCGTCCGTCGTCGTTAACAATTTACATTTTGAACTTCTTCTAGAGAACCACTGAATGGAATGAAACCAAACATGGCATGAATGTTCCTTATGAGGTGCTAACCAAGTGTTGTTACTTTGTTGCCGATCCATCATCCAAGATGGCCGCCAGCCGGGGACTTAGTTTAACATAGGACCCTATGGGAAATGCATACAAATGACTTCTTTTAGAGAACCACTGAATGGAATAAAACCAAACATAGCATGAATGTTCCTTATGGGGTGCTGAACAAGTGTTGTTACTTTGTAGCCGATCCATCATCCAAGATGGCCGCCAGCGGGGGACTTAGTTTAACATAGGACCCTATGGGAAATGCATACAAATGACTTCTTCTAGAGAACCACTAAATGGAATGAAACCAAACATAGCATGAATGTTCCTTATGGAGTGCTGACCAAGTGTTGTTACTTTGTAGCCGATCCATTATCCAAGATGGCCGCCAGCGGGGGACTTAGTTTAACATAGGACCCTATGGGAAATGCATACAAATGACTTCTTTTAGAGAACCACTGAATGGAATAAAACCAAACATGGCATGAATGTTCCTTATGAGGAGCTGACCAAGTGTTGTTACTTTGTTGCTGATCCATCATCCAAGATGGCTGCCAGCCGGGGACTTAGTTTAACATAGGACCCTATGGGAAATGCATACAAATGACTTCTTTTAGAGAACCACTGAATGGAATAAAACCAAACATAGCATGAATGTTCCTTATAGGGTGCTGACCAAGGGTTGTTACTTTGTAGCCGATCCATCATCCAAGATGGCCGCCAGCGTGGGACTTAGTTTAACATAGTACCCTATGGGAAATGCATACAAATGACTTCTTTTAGAGAACCACTGAATGGAATGAAATCAAACATGGCATGAATGTTCCTAATGTGGTGCTGACCAAGTGTTGTTACTTTGTAGCCGATCCATTATCCAAGATGGCCGCCAGCGGGGGACTTAGTTTAACATAGGACCCTATGGGAAATGCATACAAATGACTTCTTCTAGAGAACCACTGAATGGAATAAAACCAAACATTGCATGAATGTTCCTTATGAGTGCTGACCAAGTGTTGTTACTTTGTAGCCGATCCATCATCCAAGATGGCCGCCAGCAGGGGACTTAGTTTAACATAGGACCCTATGGGAAATGCATACAAATGACTTCTTTTAGAGAACCACTGAATGGAATAAAACCAAACATGGCATGAATGTTCCTTATGAGGAGCTGACCAAGTGTTGTTACTTTGTTGCTGATCCATCATCCAAGATGGCTGCCAGCCGGGGACTTAGTTTAACATAGGACCCTATGGGAAATGCATACAAATGACTTCTTTTAGAGAACCACTGAATGGAATAAAACCAAACATAGCATGAATGTTCCTTATAGGGTGCTGACCAAGGGTTGTTACTTTGTAGCCGATCCATCATCCAAGATGGCCGCCAGCGTGGGACTTAGTTTAACATAGTACCCTATGGGAAATGCATACAAATGACTTCTTTTAGAGAACCACTGAATGGAATGAAATCAAACATGGCATGAATGTTCCTAATGTGGTGCTGACCAAGTGTTGTTACTTTGTAGCCGATCCATTATCCAAGATGGCCGCCAGCGGGGGACTTAGTTTAACATAGGACCCTATGGGAAATGCATACAAATGACTTCTTCTAGAGAACCACTGAATGGAATAAAACCAAACATTGCATGAATGTTCCTTATGAGTGCTGACCAAGTGTTGTTACTTTGTAGCCGATCCATCATCCAAGATGGCCGCCAGCAGGGGACTTAGTTTAACATAGGACCCTATGGGAAATGCATACAAATGACTTCTTTTAGAGAACCACTGAATGGAATAAAACCAAACATGGCATGAATGTTCCTTATGAGGTGCTGACCAAGTGTTGTTACTTTGTAGCCGATCCGTCATCCAAGATGGCCGCCAGTGGGGGACTTTTGAATGAAATTAAACATGTTCCTTTCCTTATAAATGAGGTTGTGTTGTCACTTTTAGCCAAATTTTATATTTTTTTATATGATTTCAAAAACCCAAGTAGAATCAGGTGAGCGATACAGGCTCTTGAGAGCCTCTAGTTTTTTACTTTTTGGTAAACTTCAAAATGTTTGAAATAATTTTTATGCAAAAAATGAAACAACTCAAAAGGCACTTGGAATAAGTTTACTTGTTTCACTGTAAAAATTGGTGCTGGGTTAAACATGTTTATGAGATCTCAACCCTCCCTCTATACATCTAGTCAATGTAGAAAAGTAAACGCATAACAATACGCACATTATAATTCAGTTCAAGAGAAGTCAGAGTCCGATGTCAAAAGATGTAACCAAACAAAATAAATAAAATGACAATAATACATAAATAACAGACTATTAGCAGTTAACTGACATGCCAGCTCCAGACCTCAATTAAACTGATTGAATTGATTGATTGATTGTGTTGGTTGCTTAACGTCCAGTGGCAAATATTTCATGCATATTCAGGACGAGAACAAGTCCACAATAAATACAATAGGTAGGTTGTTGTAATAGAGGCCATCTAGGATGATGGTCGGGGAAATTTGGACTGCCACTCGAAAATGAGGGTATATTGGATAGGGACAGAAATTTTGCCTTGCAACAGGCCATCTACGGACTCCTCAAAGAGTTTTTGCAAGGGTTCTTAACGTTCAAAGAGCGTGCCACTCTGTACAACACATTAAACAAACAATGCATATGATCTAAGCAAACAAACAACAACCACTCAATTACAGGCTCCTGACTTGGGACAGGCACATATAGATTGTGGACTATATGTTCAACACATGTAACTGAAATGAGAACAGGTTATATTTAGATCAACTCAATCTTCATTTATACTGAACAAAGTCAAGAAAAACAGAAAAGACCAAAGTTGTCTTTACAGAGAGACATTGAGAGATTTACTGTATAACTTTGTACATCCATTATTGCAATAATATTTACATTGTATTTAACAACAAAGTAGTTTTTGTATGTGCTGAACACTCAATAACCTAACTGTTTTTCAGGAAATCTACCCTAAAAAAAAGCAAGAACAAATGGCAAGGTAAGATAAAAATCTGCAAACCTTATCTTCTTTTTTATATACATGTTGGACATTAACTCAAAAACTAATTTTAATACAACTTTTTCCTTTAATGAATTTCCGTTTTTTAATGAATAATGATCTTTCTTTAAATTTTTTGATACTTTGCTTTTAACATGCTTTATTTTGTCTTACTCCACATAAGACAAAAAAGGTGAACGGACTAGAAATTTCAAAAAAATTGTGGATGAGGCTTATATATGGTAAAATGTATAAGGATTAGTGTGTAGCAAATGAAGTACTATACAATTCATTGTTGTAATTTATTCTCTTTTTGGAAAATATCTTCTATAATCAATTATGAAATTCCTTGATGCAAATTATATTTAGAAGCCTCTGCAGGTAAACTTACAGAAATTATTTTGTTGTCTTCATTTTTTAGTTTTAACATATTTAGTTATATTTATTTGAGAGACAACAGTATATAATTGCTCAGCCTGTTCAATTCATGGTCAACAAATATTTTTGATTGTGTGTTTTTTTTTCTTCATTTGCATGAACTACTTTTGTTAAAAGCAATAATGGTATTTTAAGATTTCTTTTGTAACAAAAGAGTGCTCTCTGTGATATTAGACTTGTTTATTTATTATGTTACAGCAATTTATATGAAGCAATTGAAAAGGAGATTAAAATAATTGTTGATTACTTGCTGTGAGCTAAATATAAAATTTTTAAGGCTTTCATTGCCTTAAGGCTTTCTATGCAATGAAAGCCACAGCTCATTGTTAAAGGCCTTCGTGTGACCTATATTTGCATTCATCAATGCCATTTGGGCTTAGACTCATTGACATACTGACATCACCTTCATAGAATAAAACAGATGCTCATTGTTGAAGGACGTATTGTAGCCTATAGTTGCATGCAGTAATGACGCTTGGTCTTTATAGAAGGAGAGTTGAACCACAGCCATGCATATCGTTCTTTACATTTAACAGAAATCACAAAATTGCACCCTATTTGATAGAAATAAAGACATGGACAGTCTGCTATGACTATAAAACCATATTATAATTGATAAAAATAACCCAAAAAAATCCGACCTGAACTGTTACCCGTATGTTCGGTGTAGGCCTAAGTAATGTGTATTGCACAGAATATAAAAGGATACGGAGTATTGAAAATGTACCTTGGACAATATTGTACACAATAATACTTTGATAAAGATGATAACAAATGTGTACCTTTTATACAATTGAATCAAATTTGGTACATCATTTCTTTCCTAGAAAACCTTATATATATTTAATACTTTGAATAGTTTTCTATTTCGATATCTTTAAAAATCGACAATATTTTATTGAATGTTCACCAACCTGCCATCAATGCATTGATAATTTTCCACGGTTTGAATGTGGTTTTGACAATTTGTTGGATAATTTTATTTGATATTACCTTTAATCGGTCATTTGATCAAGATCATTTTCTGATGTGTACTTACAGTTAGATCAGATATAAACAATAGCAAACCACAGCTTTAATCAAATTTTACATTTTTTTCAGTTTATTTAACTTGTTTTTGATAACTGTATTAGGTAAAACCTTCAATCGATCATATACTGAAAATAATTGTATAGACTAGCTGTCGGTTTAATACTATTTTTGTTTATATTTGACAACTATTTTGATATTTTTAGAAATCGACAATATTTTATTGATATTCGCATAGAATGTTCACCAAACCTGCCATCAATGCATTGATAATTTTACACATTTTAATGTGATTTTGACAATTTTTTGGATAATTTTATTTTATGTTACCTTAAATCGGTCATTTGATCAATATCATTTTCTAATGTATACTTACAGTTGGATCATTTGTAAACTAACTAACCACAGCTTAACATCTTTTATTCTACATTTGACTGTTAATTTGACAAATATTTTGATAGTTTTAGAAATCGACCATATTTTATAGATATTTGTCTAGAGAGTTCTCCAAACCTTCCACCAGTGCATTGATAATTTTCCACGGTTTAATGAAATTTTGACAGCTTTTTTAATGATTTTATATGATGTTACCTTAATTCGGTCATTTGATCAAGATCATTTTCTAATGTGAACTTACAGTTTGGTCAGATATACGGAAAATCAAGAGCACAGAAGTGTTGATGGTCAAATCAGTTTAAATTCCAACCTAGCAAACTTCAATGCAATTGCTGAAGGACTGAAAGATAAGTATATGCAATCATTCCTTGATGGAAATGAGGATTACATAAGCAAGCGTGGCATATATGTAACGTCTGATGAAGTGGAAAATAACAAAATTGAAAATATGACAAAAAAAAGGAAATACAGCGGCAGATTTTCATCAACTTAGAGGAAATGCCAGAAAATGAAGCAAAGTTACTGGAGGAGGTTTTACTATAGTCTTTTGGAAAACTGAACATTTTGGTCAAGCTATAATTAATGATGAGTGTTGATTTCCATATTATAAGTTCCTTATTATTAAAAAATGCATTTCATTTCTCTAAATACTAAGGCAAGATTTGTCTTAGAATGAAAATAATACCTGTGTGAATAGAGACTTCACTCTTTTACTGTAGGTTTTCTGTCTTTTTCTTGGAGATGTTATATATCCTTCAGGTATTGGCCCCTTATGATGGTTCTTAATCACCTACAATAGTTTTTTATTCCTTTTTATTGTCTTTATCGTCATCATCATTATCATCATCAATCTCGTCTATGATTTCAACCCTCTCAGACATGTGTTCAAATGTTGAGACTTCCTCCTTTGCCCAGACTCCCAAAAATAGAAAGTCCTTAAGTAAACATTAATATATATGACGCCCGTCAAGCAAAAACCACCCTTATCGCATTTGACGTCGTTATCGGTAGTCAACGCTAGAATGTAACGTAGAACAAACCGATAAATTGCACGTTGAAATTGAGATATTTTTTTCTAAACATAGCGTTATCCATGCAACTGAATAGTATATTCTTATATTACATATAAATACTTCTGTAAAATAATGCCGTATTTACGATTTAAAATTTAATTTTGTGATAAATTTCTATTCAAACTTTTCTAAATATATATATATTAGCTATACAGACAAAAGAGAATATATAAATAAAAAACAAATCAATTTGGTATAGTTCTAGTACCTTACTATAGTCACTTCTAAATTCTTTTGGTTATAGCATACTTTTATAAGTTCCTCTATTTTTAAAAAGAGATATGGAAACAGAACTGTTTAAAAAGTTGGTTTATATACAATAGTTAAACACAAAAATATTTTTGTAGAAATAAGCGTTTTTTATTTAAAGAAAATAATCAGAAAAAATGAATTGTGACTTTTTGTCCTGTGACTTTCTGTCCTACATTCATGTTGAGCACCACAAACGATAAAAATATGTTGTATTATTAACAACTGTCACATGACATTAGATATGAAAATATAACGTAACGGTCGAGAATTAATACCAATTCCTTCGACGTCAAAGATTGTAGTGTCAAGAGAATGTCGTTCTCCCTCAGGGGTTAAGAAATCCACTAGCCCGACGCCCGGGACTACAACATTTAGACCTCGGGCAACCAAAACTTGTAACCCAATATGCCCGACGAACTAGTAGCAAAAAAATCTTGGCGTTTCTAAAATAGAAAAGGGGAAATCCCCTCATCATTTTTCTAGCTTAGCCCATCAGATTCGACTACGTCATCCGGGATTGCCAGAATTTAAACTGATTTTGTACAAGTTTTTAAATAGAACAAATAACTCTGGGTTGATTCCGTACTTTCAATATCGCTGTGTCTGTACAGGGTGTGGTATTATTATACATTGCTTATGCAACCTGATTATACCTCCTTCTGATTAATTTATTGCAATAGTGAGATCCACCGAAAGATTTTTATCCTGGATAAAAACATTTGCATATCGATATCATTTACAACTAGGGGAACTGATTGATCACACTTGTATCTGGGTAGACAAAGTAAACAATGATTTACTGGTCAAATAGTTGACATTTTCATTCAGATTTTTCAAGGAACAGAACAAGAGACAAAAATTCAATCCAATTAACTTTTAACATTCCACCTTTATCCTACAACATTTGTCATAACTGTGCAGGGTAACCTTCACTCATTCATTAGTAGTTCTGTGCTCTACTGATTGAGCCACGGCGATGCTTTTACTTATATTTTTAGCTCACCTGTCCCGAAGGGACAAGTGAGCTTATGCCATCACTTGGCGTCCGTCGTCTGTCGTCGTCTGTCGTCGTCGTAAACTATTTCAAGAATCTTCTTCTCTGAAACTACTGGGCCAAATACTTTCAAACTTTAACTGAATGTTCCTTAGGGTATCTAATTTATAAATTGTATCCGAAGTTTTGATCTATCAACAAACATGGTCGCCATTGCTAAAAATAGAACATAGGGGTCAAATGCAGTTTTTGGCTTATAACTCAAAAACCAAAGCATTTAGAGCAAATCTGACATGGGGTAGTATTGTTTATCAGGTCAAGATCTATCTGCCCTGAAATTTTCAGATGAATCAGACAACCCGTTGTTGGGTTGCTGCCCCTGAATTGGTAATTTTAAGGAAATTTTGCTGTTTTTGGTTATTATCTTGAATATTATTATAGATAGAGATAAACTGTAAACAGGAATAATGTTCAGCAAAGTAAGATTTACAAATAAGTCAACATGACGGGAATGGTCAGTTGACCCCTTTAGGAGTTATTGCCCTTTAAAGTCAATTTTTAACCATTTTTCGTAAATCTTAGTAATCTTTTACAAAAATCTTCTCCTCTGAAACTACTGGGCCAAATACTTCCAAACTTTAATTGAATGTTCCTTAGGGTATCTAGTTTGTAAATTGTATCCGAAGTTGTGATCTATCAACAAACATGGTCGCCATTGCTAAAAATAGAACATAGGGGTCAAATGCAGTTTTTGGCTTATAACTCAAAAACCAAAGCATTAAGAGCAAATCTGACATTGGTAATATTGTTTATCAGGTCAAGATCTATCTGCCCTGAAATTTTCAGATGAATCAGAAAACCTGTTGTTGGGTTGCTGCCCCTGAATTGGTAATTTTAAGGAAATTTTGCTGTTTTTGGTTATTATCTTGAATATTATTATAGATAGAGATAAACTGTAAACAGGAATAATGTTCAGCAAAGTAAGATTTACAAATAAGTCAACATGACGGAAATGGTCAGTTGACCCCTTTAGGAGTAATTGCCCTTTATAGTCAATTTTTAACCATTTTTCGTAAATCTTAGTAATCTTTTACAAAAATCTTCTCCTCTGAAACTACTGGGCCAAATACTTCCAAACTTTAACTGAATGTTCCTTAGGGTATCTAGTTTGTAAATTGTATCCGAAGTTATGACCTATCAACAAACATGGTCGCCATTGCTAAAAATAGAACATAGGGGTCAAATGCAGTTTTTGGCTTATAACTCAAAAATCAAAGCATTTAGAGCAAATCTGACGTTGGGTAATATTGTTTATCAGGTCAAGATCTATCTGCCCTGAAATTTTCAGATGAACCAGACAACCTGTTGTTGGGTTGTTGCCCCTGAATTGATAATTTTAAGGAAATTTTGCTGTTTTTGTTTATTATCTTGAATATAATTATAGATAGAAATAAACTGTAAACAGCAATAATGTTCAGCAAAGTAAGATCTTCAATTAAGTCAATTTGACCAAAATTGTCAATTGACCCCTTAAGGAGTTATTGCCCTTTAAAGATTTTTTTCACAATTTGTTCATCATGTTGACTTACTTTAAAAAATCTTCTCCTTTGAAACTGCTGTATCAATTTCAGCCAAACTTAGGCTAAATGAGTTTCAGAGTATCTAGTATAAATTTTATATTTTATTTCCTTGTATGTCAAGAAACATAGCTCCTATGGCTAAAATAGAACATAGGAGAAAATGATTATTTTTTTTGGCTTTTGAAGAAAATAGGACGATCCAAAAAACATTTAAATAAATTGAAAAGCCAAAATAATCATTGATGAGAGATTTAACCAAAAGAATTAAGGTGAGCGATTCAGGCTCTTGAGAGCCTCTTGTTTATTAAGGAGCTATATCGGTACAATTTAGATACCAGGATTGAAATTTTATATTTAAGCCAGACGCGCGTTCGTCTACAAAAGACTCATCAGTGACGCTCGAATCAAAAATTGTTTAAAGAGGCCAAATGAAGTACAAGGTTGAAGTGCAGTGAGGACCAAAAACTCCTAAACATTTTGCCAAATACACCTAAGGTAATCTTCCTGAGATACAAAATCCTTAGTATTTCAAAAGTTTGCAAACCACCGTAGGTTGTCCTTAAAAGAAAAGATTAAGAAAATGTGTGGAGATGAACGAAGATGCACAAGGATGAGTTTAGTACCCCGTAATCAGAAGTTTGGTCATCATATTTAACGTCTTGGAATACTAATTTCTTTAATATTGCGCATCACTCTCAAATAAAGAACAAAATTCTTGCAGCCTTCCATTTAGGCATCTTTCTGGATTTTAACATTTTGATATGGAGTAGAAAGGTTAACTTTTGATCGAAAATTAACCGAAGCAAATTGGTTTCATCAACGAATTTAATTGGGTTGCCGTACAAAGTGAGTTCTGGATTTAGATGCAATTTCCTTTTGTTACAAAAATGCATCCCGACCGTTTTTAAGTGGAAAATTTATAACCATTTTCCGAGGCCCATTTCTCAATTCTTACAAGACATAATTGTAATAGTTTTCTATGTTATTCATATTTTTGCCTCTGTAACGCATTAAAAAATAATCAACGTACAATGTACCTTATTAATTTTTTAAACTTCAACAAGGGTGTTAATTAAAAGACTAAATTATGTAACAGATAAAATACTAAGCATGTTCTATTGTTGGTGGGATTTTTCTGTGTTTTGCAAGGCCAGACGGATACTTATAGGTTTTCCCACAGGATTCACACACCTGCAATCTTCCTTGATGTTCCGATTGTATACGGACACTCATTGCTGTTTTAGTTTGGTTATAACAGTTTCACAAGTGAAGAGCTTTTTTTGTTCAATGTTTTTACATATGCCTGTGTGCTCTTTATATATTCTTGGGAAAGAAACATTTTCAAATTACATATATGCGATGTATTATGGACACTCCATGTTTGTAGTTGAATCTTCTAAAATCCATTTATTCATAATTAATTTCAAATAATTCAGTATACTGTTTATTTGAATGTTAAACTCCAAAGGGTTGACTGAGGAAAAGGAACAAGTCACCACCCTGAGACTCCTGTTTCAACAGTCACGACCGGATAAATTTGGGACTTTCACTCCGATGTCTGGTGTATGTTGAGTGACACTATATTAAGGAGATATGAACCTGACGAATTTGAATTTTCTGCGCAACTCGAACTGTCGGTAAAGTACGAAACTCATTATTGTACAAATAAACAATAAATATAAAATTTATTAAAAGATTGAATATATTGAAACTTTTGTTTGTAAATGAAAGTTGTTTTTGTGTTGTTTTATGGAAACAATTTTGCGACCGCACGATTACGACATCGTATGATTTCCGGCGCCATTTGTAAACAACAACATGCTGTAACGTAACGTTTGGTAGCTGCAGTTATGACAAGAATACATAACCATGGCTTTAAATCTAAAAGATATCTGAAGGTGTCGGAGAGTCAACATGCCCGATGGACCAAAGCATCGACTTACTGCAATGATCACAACTATTTTTCGAGTAAGTAATCCATTTGAAAAATACACAACAACATCAACACAACTACAGTATAATATCAAATTAATAAGTTATATACGTAAAACTATGTTGACCATGAAGATAATCCTTATATAGTTTTAATCCGAGATTGTTCTGACATCCAACGGCTGTTTCGCCAGAAATGATTGGACTGAGGGACCCACGACTGGCACAGCCACAGCCAGCTTGTGCAAATTGTGGCAAACAGCCGTTGAACGTCAGAGCAATCTTGGACTAATGAGTTTTAACACCAGTAACTGAGTAAGGTTAACATTTGCTTTCAAGAATAAAGGTCCCAGACTAGTCATATTTCAATTCCACTTTCAAATGTCCATTTGATAAAAATCAAATACTCTCTCATACATGTAATACCTAAATCTTTATTAACTGTAAAGGTTGAAGTTAGCCCCAGGATGTAAACGGATCTGGTCTGTTTCGCGCCTAGTCCAAATAATTATGACGTCTGGCAAGGCTATTTTATTATTTTTCTGGGACGCCTTTTTATGACGGTGTCCCAAAAAATTAAAATAGCCTTGCCAGACGTCATGATTATTTGGACTATTTTGCGCCCAATACTAGTAAACATGTTTATCGTCCTTCCCTATGCCTATATCACCCTGCTCAGTCGCTCTAATTTTCGTATCAAGGCTTCATAACAAGACCAGGCATTATCATCCATGTCACAATGTGAGAGGAGAAGTTATCAGCGATGTCACATTATGCGAGAGAGATGTTATCAAGCTTGCTTTCGTCAAGAGTAAAACCGATTTTAAATCTTGTTTTGAATATATTGAAAAATGAATGGAGTAAAAAAAAATGATAATAAATTACATTATAATGACCACTCTTTCAGCAGCACAGTAACAAAGCAGCGATACAACATCTATGTTACATCTAATTGCAAAACGAAAAATAGTATTTATATTCTTACTACAAAAGGAAGCAACTGTCCAAGTACGGGACACCTCTAAAGAACAGGACATACATTTGATAATATCACCTTACAAATAATTGAGGTAAATATCACCTTACAAATAATTGAGGTAAACTAAAATTGGGACTCCGTAAGGAGTAAACAGAGAGAAAGGTTCTGGAAGCATCAGCTATGTACTCTTGAATCTGATGGACTTAATGAGAGGGATGACAAACAGTTAGTTCTACCCAAAACCAAAAGAATAAATCATGAATTTCATTCTATTTAATGACACAACTGTTTGTTTAGATTTAAAAATTGTTATGTACAATAAACGGCAAAAATTATTTAATGAAACAACTATTTGTTTAGATTTAAAAATTGTTATGTTCAATCTGTATCTGTATCTGTCTAACTTCTGCCAATAAAGGCACACCTCCACTTATTGGGAGTAATAATATGGTTATCCTCCACCAAGAATATATATACACGGATATCTAATTTATATAAAAAAAATTAAATAATATATATCTGTTCTAAAGTCCTCCACCAATAAAAGAAAAAAAAATATATATACAACACACTGTATCTACTAACTTGAGATTAATAAACGGCAAAAATATGTTTTATATCATGAGTATATAATTTTCACTTCCGTTATTTTAAACGAGGTCTTATCTTAACTGTAGTGCTCTCCGATGTACTTGCTGGATTATCTGTTGCAGTAGAAGATGAAAATGCTTCTGTCGTTTCTGATTTTGACAAAAGAAATGTAAACAAGAAATTATTTGAACAAGCAAGAATCAATCAATCATTCAATAAAATGAGTAAGAACATGTTTTGTGGGGAAAATAAACAGACATCATCAAAGTAAGAAGTAATACAATTGTCGACAATTATTTTCACTAGAAATCAAAGTGTTAACTATACCAGTACTAAATCATATTTCAATGATTGCATGGGTAATGCTTCTCTTGATATGATTGCCATTGGTGAAAATAGATGATAGAGAATAAAAAGGTAAAATTGTGATACAAGCAAATATATATAAGTTTTCCAGAATTTGGTTACAGAAAATTAGAGATACATTTCATTTACTTATGAATATAACATTTACTTATGAATATAAGTAAATTCATAAAAATGTAAAATCAAATTTTAGTATTAAACAACTAATTGAAGACGTATTTTCGAATACATAAGTAAGAGAGAAGTAAACAAATCGCAGACACAGTCAAAATTTCTCAAACTACAGGATACTGTATTGAACATATGTTCGTTAGTTTGACCTCGGCTCTCGTTTTGTAAAGTATAACAACTGATAACAGGATAATTTATATCCGGAGAAACATATTTTAACTTTTACTTCTTTTTGTTGCAGTTCATTGTTTCTGTTGTTCTGTTGTTTTCCTCTTATAGTTGGTGTGTGAATTAGCTGCTTCTTTAAACATAAATGACCCCGAAAAATCAAATTTGAAACAACTTAGACAGAACATCCAGAGGAGGGTCAACTTGAAAGGTCTATTGAATGGTTCTAACGATTTAATCCGAGTTCTGAAGATGGATGTTCAAAAGCTCCAGCCAACTGCAGTAGTTATAGTGAACAATGACTTATTATTTGTAGCTGACCTCCAAACAAAGGCTATCTTACAGATTGCAGTTGAGAAAAATATTACAGCTACAGGTTATGAACTATGTGGAAATCTATTGTGCTCAATTAGTATTCTAATATATTAATATAAGAAACTAAGAGGTAATCCCGATCAGGCCTTAAATTTTCTATTTCATTTATGAAATCCCCACTATCTCTAATGTAACTGTTCTGTCTTTTAGCTATAGGTATCAAAAAGTAATCAATAAATTTGCTAACCCTTTCGGTGACAGAGTTACATCGAGAAATAATCGGTCTGCATGGGGTAATTCATTAACTGTCGTCGTTTTTTTTTTTTATCCCTTGAATAACAAGTTCACTAAATTTGTGACGTTTAGGAAGAAGAAAAAGACGACCCAATCTGGGTCCCTTTTTCGATGAGCCACGGAGAAAATCAAGAGTTATCCCATCAATCTCACCATTGTCAAACATCTTGCTGATTTGTGTTTGTATATTATTTTTAATCAGTAATAGATTAGGTTCTTGTATCTCCGTGTAATGGATAGAGTTTAACTGTCTTAACCCTTCTTTAATGTAGTGTGTCTTTTTAGATATTACAATTACGCCTCCCTTGTCGCTCTTAGAGAAAATAATATCCTGCATGTTTTTTGTAATCCTAGCTGTTGTTCTTGTAATAATTTTTTTCGTAAATCAAGATTTGATAATTCAAACTTTGTTAGAACTAGATAATTTTCAAGTTCAAAGCAAGCAGGTGTCGGTTCATAAAATGATTTCTGTCGGAACGGATGCATTCCCCGACTTTCTGTATTGCCAAAAATGAAAACGACATCTAAGTTTTCTGGCAAATTCATTGAAGTCTGCAATTACAGTTCTGCCTATATTACATTTCTTAGGCATAGGTATAAATTTCAAACCTTTACCTAGAACTATGTATTGGTCGTCTGTCAATTGACAGTTGGCTAAGTTATATACATATTGTTTAGCCTTATATACCTGTGCTTGTTTTGTCTTTTCTTTCTAGAAACCCGATCGAGTTTTCTTATTTTTTGTTAAACAGTTTTTACTTTCTTTTTAAGTGCCAGTCTGCCTAAGAATCGGGCAGTGGTGAAAAATGACAAAAAAAAACCACCCTATTTGACATTGATTTCAAATCATAATATGCAGTTATGCACAAAAATAACATTCATTTCCATTTTCTGTTCTGGTAATAGAAGATACAATTTGGTTGAAATGCACTAGAAATTAACGAATAAGGGGAGATAACTCTGTAATTTGCTATCATTCTAACCAATTTTCTAACCAAGTTAATTGATATTACCAGACACACATAAACGAAAGAGTAACACTTTTTAACTCAGGATGATGGTTAGTATTAAAAAGCATGATTAGCTCGGTGGTTTTTTTTATACGACCGCAAAAATTTTGATTTTTCGTCGTATATTGCATCCCGACCGTTTTTGACGTGGAAAATTTAAAACCATTTTCCGAGGCCCATTTTTCAATTCTTCCAACACATAATTGTAATTGTCTTTCTATGTTATTCATATTTTTGCCTCTGTAACATATTAAAAAATCATCAACGTACAATGAACCTTCAATATTACTTTTTAAAACTTCAACAAGGCTGTTGATTTTAAGACTAAATAATGTAACAGATAAAATACTGCCCTGAGGGACACCCATCTCTTGATCATACAGATCAGACATGGTCGAATTAACTCTAACATTAAATTGTCTGTTAGAGAGAAAATTAGAAATAAAATTAGGCATATTGCCTTTCAACCCCATATCAAATAGATCTTTTAAAATACCATATTTCCATGCAGTATCATAGGCCTTCTCAAGGTCGAAAAAGACCGACACCACATGTTCATTTTTCGCAAAACCATTACGGACAAATGATTCGAATCGAACAAGATGATCAAGAGTACTGCGGCCCTGTCGGAATCCACACTGGATATTGGCTAATAGCCCATTGGATTCCAAGAACCAAACAAGGCGATCATTGACCATCCGTTCGAGTGTTTTACAGACACAACTGGTAAGAGCAATTGGTCGATAATTAATAGGATCCGTATGATCTTTACTTGGTTTTGGAATAGGCACGACGGTTGCAAGCTTCCAGATTGATGGTAAATCACCCGATTCCCAGATGTTATTCATGAGCTGCAAGAGAGCTTCTAGCGAGGAATCTGGCAAGTGTTTTAAGAGTTGGTAGTGAATATTATCAGGCCCACAAGCTGTATCATGGGCTTTTGACAGAGATGTTTTAAGTTCTTCAAGAGAAAATAGTTTATTATAATTTTCACCATTTTTTGATTTAAAGTTTAATTTAATTTTTTCTTTTTGTTTTTTAACTTTTTTAAAGTCTTCCCTGTAGTTGTTACAAGAAGAAGATTTCGCAAAAGTTTCACCAATGATGTTATGTTTGTTATTCTCGTGGGATTTTGTCTGATGCTCGGTCCGTTTCTGTGTGTGTTACATTTTAATGTTATGTCGTTGTTCTCTTATATTTAATGCGTTTCCCTCGGTTTTAGTTTGTTACCCCGATTTTGTTTTTTTGTCCATGGATTTATAAGTTTTGAACAGCGATATACTACTGTTGCCTTTATTCATCGAAGAGTAGCGTTAAATTCGATGTTTTGTGGAACGTTTTTTACACGTTAAGAACCTGGACAACTATTTTAGGGGTCCATATGAAGCCTGTTGCTAGGCCACATATCCTCATTTTCCAGTGGGAGTCCAAATTCGTCGACAACCATCCCGGATTGCATCTATGACACCACCTAACTATGGAATTTATTATGTCGTACTCGTCCTGAACATGCATGCCAAATGTCACTGGAAAGGTTTTTGTCGCACTACATAACGGAACCTCCCCTGAAAATGTCCAGTTTTGAAATTCAAAACTTGTAATATACTGACATATCTGAGTCACGTCGAGTGCTGGATGGAAGTAATAGCTGAAGGACTGCACATAGAAGTTACCTTGAATGTTTATGTTGATGATGGTCTTACAAATGGAGCATCTGAACAGGTAATGCTTTTAAATTACAGAGTTGAAAATTCTGAAAGATGTAGCATTATTTGGATCATGTTTGATAATAAATTTATTGGACAAAAACAAAGAAGCCTGTTTAAGCATTTGTTCAAAGAAAAGGTACAATTGACCTGGACCCCAATTTTTGACGTGAGCAGAAAATTAACACTAAACAACAATCAGTCCTATCAGATTGTTAGACGTCAATTCCCTTTTCGTCTATCTGCTGCGAAGACAATACATAAATCACAAGGTTCAACACTTGATAATGGTGTAGTACATTTTAGTAAAAGGAAAATTGCCATATTTTTTCCATAATGCTCGTTCTTTACATCTGCATATGCAATATTTGCAAAAGGAAAATTATTTGTTTTCTGCCGATGTGATTGGAATTGCTGATTCAAGGTGGTTGCCATCAGAGAATGAAGCTATGTTTTCCATCGATGGTTTTAATGCTTTCAGAAATGATGCAGCAGGTAACAGTTTGAATAGACCATATTATGGAACTGTAGTTTTCACAAGATGTTCTGTGTCAATACTTGACAAATTAAAGTTGAATATTCAGGGCATTGAATTAACCATCCAGGAAATAGAGAAAATGGCATTAATGTGACTATTATATATGCTTACTGTTCCCCAAAAACAGCTTCTCTAGCTAATTTTGATGTGATGATCGAACAGTTATCCACTATAATCAAATCACAGACATAATTAATGGGGGGTTTCAATTTTGATGTTCAGAATTTAGAAAAGTTATTCTTGGTAACTATGGTTTCTGGCGGCCATTTTGAATTATGGATCGGCTACAAAGTAACAACACTTGGTCAGCACCTCATAAGGAGCATTCATTCTATGTTTGGTTTCATTCCATTCAGTGGTTCTCTAAAAGAAGTCATTTGTATGCATTTCCCTTAGGGTCATGGTCATATGTTAAACTAAGTCCCCCGCTGGCGGCCATTTTGAATGATGGATCGGCTACAAAGTAACAACACTTGGTCAGCACCTCATAATGAACATTCATGCCATGTTTGGTTTCATTCCATTCAGTGGTTCTCTAGAAGAAGTTCAAAATGTAAAAAGTTAAAGACGACGACGGACGCCAAGTGATGAGAAAAGCTCACTTGGCCCTTCGGGCTAGGTGAGCTAAAAAGGCGATAAGAGGCACAGGCACATGTTTTTTTTTTTTTATTATTTTATACTTCATTTTCCTTAACTATCTGACACAAGATGAATCATAATTTGTGTGGACCATGACATATTTACAAACCCCTGTGAAGAAACACCCCCGTGTTTCGGTGTCTTTCGTATACAAATGATGGATACTGGCCATGGTTGAAATTAAATATTACAACGCGTGATTATATCTATCCGATGCACAAGCCATGCCGTCTGCATTATTTGAGTATATCTCTAGATTATAATACTTGAAAGCGATACATTACACCATGATTATCCTTCTAAATCATGTTTTGCCCTGACAATGGATCATATTGAATAAATTTTCCGTTTATTCTCATTAGTTTCTTCAACCAGAACAAATGTAAACATACTCTTTCAAGATATGTTTAATTATCAAAGGTATATAACTCAGAAAACCTGTACCGTGTCACATACACATATTAAACATATTATATGTTGGTAACATAAAGTAAGCAACCAACGAATAAACAGGTATAATGACGCAAATAAACATAAAAAATATCATGTCAAGTATAAATGTCCCAAAATGAGAATTTAGACAAACAAATTTTAAAAAGATAGGCTTTTTGCATATCTTCCCTTTTCAATCAAGAGGGAGTCATCACTTATTCTAATTTTGTGATTAATCTTCTTATCTGAAAATTACTTTTATCATCAATGCTATCAAATTCAGTATTTATAATTGACTTGTCTTATTTCATGAAGATTAAACAAGAAGATGCACTTTGTGTGACAGGCAGAAGAATGCAGTAATAAAACCATATGGACACACCTTCTGCATGGAATGTGCTACACAAGTGGAAGCACTTGAGCAGCCATGTCCAATGTGCAGACAGGAAATCCTAGATGTAAATCCAATTTATGGTTGAACGTTTTACCGCTGATTTATAAATTCAGGTGCAGGAAGGGAAATACTATACTAACAAGTTTAAAAAAACTTCGATTGAAAATCTAATATCCGCTTACACATGTTGCAAAGCCCTTAAACTGTGTGTAAATACTTGCTGGTGAAAAACTGTATTTTTGTCAAGTATAAATTTACTATATGTTAAATGGTTTTTGTGATTTTACTTTTTAAATGGTCAATACTTTCTTACATCTGCAGTATAGTAAGATGAAGTTACAGTTAATGCATATGTATATGCTCTAACATAATTCATAACTTTGTAGAGGAAAATAAATATCTGATTTTACCCCAATAACCACTCTTGTTGAATAATTTGCTTTTTATAAGCATTGATATTTAAAAGTGCATTCTTAATTTTCCCTATGGCCACTGACATAATTAATAAAGGGTCTATGACCAGGACTACAAATTACCCGACATAAAACAAGTCTGTTATTGGATTGGAAATCAGTTGAATACAGTTTTAATACTTAAGTTACAAAAATAATTATATACAACTTTTTGATGGATTGATTGTTGCTTTACGTCCAGTGGCAAATATTTCATGCATATTCAGAACGAGAACAAGTTAACAATAAATACAATAGGTAGGTTGTTGTAATAGAGGCCATCAGAGTATAAATAATATAATTTTGGTATTGAACCCTTCTAATCAACTTTACAGTTCATTGATTATGTAAAAAAGATATTTTCTATTTGTAAAATTAAAAAAATAATAAAAAGAGTTTTGAGATTTTCCTTTCAAAAATGTCAAAACCCAATAAACCAAGTTTTTGTTTTATTTCATTCCACTTAAATGCATTCTTTTATGTATGTGTTTGTTTTATTAACATTTCCATATTTCTTTTCAATTATATTTGATTATTTGATTTTTTATTGTGAAGATATGATAATATACGACTCTTTTTTTAAATTTTGCAACCCCCCATCCCCCTCGTGAAATTTTACCTTTTAAGCATGTTTTTTTAATTAATAATTACAGTTTTGTTGATCAGTGATAAAAAAGAGACAACTTATTACATTTTTAAAAATTAATTTTGGATATTTTGATATGATATCTTGATTTTCATTTAAAAAAATGGTAAAATGTGGGTTTTGAGAGCCCCCCCCCTATCAAAATTTTCCCCCGCAACACCTGGTTTTCTGACTTTGAATGGAAAGAGTGATGTTTGATGCATGTCATATGTGAAAAATAAAATTAGTTATTGAACAGGTTTTTTTTTAATTCACTTTTAGGTCATTTCAGGGCAATTTTTACTATATATCCATTATAATATTAGCCCTATTTTAGCATGTTTCTCCCGTAACTCATGTCCTTGTTAAGGTATTATTTTTTTTTCAATTATTAATTTATAATGATACGGAGTATGTGATGCAACGTTGTCATTCCCGAGTATGAATCGTACACATTCACTCACTCTTAAACCCAACGTACACTTAATTAGAGTAACTCATCTCTAAAGACATCATTAAAGTAAGATTCAAAGGGTTTATTCCTTTCTAGGAAAAGTGTATCGTACAAACTTTTAAACGTTGCTTGATTGTCTATTTGTATTAAGGCTTTATATAACGTCTGCTGACTATATTGATAAGTCATCTGCCTTGCTATCACGTGTTCGTAGCCACTGTTTGACATCTCGCTGCAAAAGCTTGATAATGCAAAAGCTTGGTTTGAGACACGTGTGCCTTTAATGTAGTGCCCACAGATTTTTCCCAATCAGTAACAATTACAACCGTGTCTCTCTTCATATTAATTACAAGTTAAATCGTTCCCTGCCAAACTGACAATGTTCATCACCACATTTTCTATCATGTATATAAATAGGCTGCAGGTACGGTTACTTCGGCCTTGATACAGAACATGTTTAAAGACCAAAACGGACAGGTTAAAAAAGTGTCAAATATTAAAAGTAGTGTTATATAATAACAATGCAGGTTCTTCTGACTTCACGATTAACACCTTGTTGACTTTGATTAATATGTCTGAGTGTGCTATTAAACTAAAAAAAATATGGAAAAATGGTAATGTCGTGGACAGCACAGTCTTAATGATAGGCAAGTTCCAACGTACTATAAATCCTGTCACGTGTCAGGCGCTTTTATCTGCGCAACAGACGCTGTTGGTCTCTTTCTCTTTCTTCCCATGATTTATGACTCCTCAGGACACTTTCGACCGGTTAATAGAAAATTGGTATCTTCAATTCTGCTATCTGAAAATATGCGGTTTTATGCTCTTCAACTTTGTATTTGTTTGGCTTTTTAACTGTTTTGATCTGAGCGTCACTGATGAGTCTTATGTAGACGAAACGCGCGTCTGGCGTATTAAATTATAATCCTGGTACCTTTGATAACTATTTATGCCATCACCAGAACCAGTCCAGTTTTTCAATTACACTCCTCCATCTGATATTTCCTCATCTTTACCTCCACCGCCTTTCGACTTCAACCCAGGACACTGGTCATCACCATCCATCCAAGCTTCACCACCCTTGCCAACAGAAACAAACATTGTTCAGGAAATAATACAGGAGAACCAGGCTGCACTTGGAGATGATCTCCAGTTCACCAACACCATTGATTTTTTTGATTTGCCAGAATCTCCATCGGTATCAAAACCAGACCTGGCCTTTCCAGTGAGGAACATCATAATGAGAGACTAAGAAATTGAGGAAGAGGACAATTTGTTGCCCCAGCTGTTAGGTGCCAACAATCCTCCTGTATCACCCTCAACAAACCATCCAGCCACGGAATGGTGTTCCTTTAAGCCAGGTCCAGCACCTAATTCATCGTCATCCTCCTCCTCATCTTCATCTGGATGTTCTGCCCTGGGAGAGGTTAAACAGTCCATTTCTTCTTTGCTAGAGAACACTGCTGCAGAGCACTCGAGGACAAGAGAGAGTGTTGGCCAGTTGCAAACAGTGATCGAAAGTCTGGTATCGGAAGTACAGGGTTTAAGATCTGTGGTGAGGGAACATCAGGGACGAAATCCTGAGATTGGAGAATGATCGACCTAACAGAACTACAATAGTTAACAGATCGAGAATACAGCAAAGGCGCCGGACGCCGACACCCAGCAGACAAAGATTTGGCCATCCGCTTCCACTTGCAAAGAGAAGAAGATAATTTTATATTTATGTAGTATTAAAATTTTGGGGTAAATATTTAGGGTAAATTGTGGAATAATATCATGAAGGTAATTTGAAATTATATAAGGGAGAGTAAAGTATTTTTTTTTTAAATGTTATCCAGTTAAATAATGGTTTTATTCAAGAGATTTTAAGTATTGGAAATCAAGTTCATAATTGCATAATTCAAATTGTTTCAATTAAATTAAACATACCTTTCTGTTCCATCATTTTCTTTTAAATTCATCAGATAAATAGCATTTCAACTGAAAAATTATTATTTTAGATTTGCAGAACGATGGCATGCACACTATCTCTAATGTCCTTAGCAACATACTAGACTTGATAAGTGGCAAGACGGACACCATTAAAGTTCGAAACTGTGAAAAAAACAATACCAACTATTTGAAGAGACATGGCCAAATGTGAAGAGAAAGGTACCAGATGCACCTTGTGTCAATCCACCAAAGCAGCGCAAGAATAATCGACCGTCAAAAACTAATTCTACTCTCACTAGTGTTGAAGAATCAACTACAATACCAGAGGCACCATGGTTAATTTTATGTCAATTATGTATTTAATGTCTTTATAATGCAGTAAATGTAGCCCACTTCTAATGTGTAACAGCGTATACTAGGTTGTTACTTAATCTTTCGCAAATCTACTATTGTCCTGTAAAACATTGCTCCCTTGTGCAATTTCTAACATCGCAAACCTTTCTTCAACACAGTATTTACATGGCATTTGACTTGAATCAAACATTTTTATGCTGGTCATTTTGCTGATTTCATAGTTGGTTTCATTGATTAAATCCATAACGATTTGATAAAAGTAGTGATAATTGTTTCAGTAATGTTGAATTTTATTTCTGATGCAGACGCCATTAAATCTTTTGCCGTTCAACAGCGTTGAACAATTTGATCGATTCATACATAAACGATAACTTCAACTGTTTCATTTAAAGTAAAACGACTAGGGTACGAAACGACATGCATTCAGATATTGTTTGTACCACAGGTAATGGAAAATAAATTTGTCGTTTATAGTATTATTGTGTTTCAGTTACGGGCGTTTATACTCATGGCTACAAACCTTTAACTATCTGTTATAGTCACTGAACCGCTGCTGTTAACTAAACAACAGATTATTTGTGGCTTAATGTCCTTTTACTTTTTGTCCTGTAACTTTCTGTCCGTTTACCTTTGAAACATCCCACCATCCCGCACTGCCAAATGGACGCTCAACCTTGGCAACCGCTGTACGGTCGGTTTAATATTATTGCCTCATATGTATTTTCTAATCTATGTCAAAAAAATGTGCTTCGTATAACCAATATGTATTATTGTCATGAAATTTCGCTTCACCATACAAGAAACCACGAAGACATTTTTGGGTCTCGCATATTTTTGTTAAATTAAATACATAGAACGACAATAGTGTTTCTGATTATCTTTTTAAAATCAGAGTGGGATGGTTACACTAAACCTTGATCTCGTTATTACATTAGGTTTAATCCCTTATAATCCTGGTACCTTTGATAACTATTAATGCCTGGTAACAATTTTACTTACTTTTTAATATAAAAAAACTGAATTTTTTATATGAAAAGTAAACACACAATAATACTGAACAAATTTTCAACATTGTGTTATCATTTTACTCACTTTAAAGACAATAAATGTAACGAAGAAGCACTATAATGCATACATCAATTTTATCATCCTCAGTTGACTTATATGTTTATGTGACGTCTATGTATAATCCAATGGTGTTAAATAGCGCGTTTCAAATTTCGCACAGGTAGACTCAAAATAATTTTGTCATTCTTCTTCTTCTCCTCTAAAAGTATTAAAATTCCTCCGCATCGGAGCACCCGTGTCACCCGGTAAAATAAACCCCAAAATAACTCTTATTTCTATTTAATACTGTTTAAAAGCATGGAGCAGACTAGATTAGATAAAATACAATCCTTAAAGAATATTGTTGTCCTAAAACCATGTATTAGTGTAAAATCTATCATATAAATATTTACACCTACTATTTTATGTATATTTAGCATATAATAATGTTAATCAACATATCTTAAAACGCACAGATTAAAAGGAATGAAATAGATAGGCTGTACGGGATGTATCAAGTTCTCAGTCACGTCCGGTCAGAAGGGGGACGTTAAATTCGATGCCTCGTTTAAAGAGAGTGCCACGCTCTTTGCACGTTAAGAACCCTTGCAACAACTCTTTGAGGGGTCCGTAGGTGGCCTGTTGCAAGGCCAAATTTCTGTCCCTATCAAATATATACCCTCTTTTTCCGGTGGCAGTCCAAATTTCTCCGACCATCATCCGAGATGGCCTCTATTGTATCAACCTACCTATTGTTTTTATTGTGAACTTGTTCTCGTCCTGAATATGCATGAAATATTTGCCACTGGACGTTAAGCAACCACCAATCAATCAATCAACCATATGAAATGAAGACTCAAAGAAGGTCATTAATTATTATCCTAACATGTATTTACCATTGACGACCATGTATATCCTTCATTTTTTTGTAAAACAGCTGCTGATAACCTGCTGTTGAATGATGAGGATCCACCATAAGATCTACAATTTATAATAAATTCAAGAGTAAAGTTATATAATTATAGGTTACATAATGAGTGAGGCTTTCATATCGCTTGTTATCAACTTCGGTTTTTCATTTACAAAATAATGATAGTTATCAAAGGTACCAGGATTATAATTTAGTACGCATGCAAAGCTCTCATTCCTTTCACGGATTTGGCTATACTTTTTGGACCTTTTGGATTATAGCTCTTCATCTTTTATATAAGCTTTGGATTTCAAATATTTTGGCCACGAGCATCACTGAAGAGACATGTATTGTCGAAATGCGCATCTGGTGCAAGAAAATTGGTACCGTTAATTTTATTAGTACGCCGGACGCGCGTTTCGACTACACAAGACTCATCAGTGACGCTCATATCAAAATAGTTATAAACCAAACAAATACAAAGTTGAAGAGCATTGAGGATCCAAAATTTCAAAAAGTTGTGCCAAATACCAGCCTCCTCTGGAATTCTTTTATTTGTCGTTAAATAACAAGGGTTGATAGCATGCGATAGATAGTCTCACTAGTTGTGAAATATAACTTTTTTATTGTAAACTATCCTGCTCACATATATTTCTAGTTGTACAAAAATGATAACTGATGTTGAAAGAAGTTGCGTTTCGATAATAATTGTCTCATTGGAAATCATGCCACTTCTATGCAAATGTATGGCAATTCACCATTGTCTGCAGTATATATTTTAAAATATTCCATATGGTGTAACATTCTACTGTATTCATTGGATATGACAATCGTATGTTTCATAAGTTATTTCACCTATGTGAAACCTTGTTTCTATTTTTACATATATTGACGCTGTTTCTATTCATATGTATATTGGTGGATAATATAAAAAATGCTGACCCCAAGGGTGACTGGGGTATAGAAATATGGTCATTTGGTCTTCTCCCGACCGGCAGTAAAACGCTTGCCGAAGTGGGGCGTCCGTTTGGCTGTGCGGGATGTATCAAGTTCGCAGTCACGTCCGGTCAGAAGGGGGACGTCAAATCCGATACCTCGTGTAAAGAGAGTGCCACGCTCTTTGCACGTTAAGAACCCTTGCAACAACTCTTTGAGGGGTCTGTAGATGGCCTGCTGCAAGGCAAAATTCTGTCCCTATCCACATACCCTCATTTTCTAGTGGCAGTCCAAATTTCCTTGACCATCATCCCAGATGGCCTCTTTTGTATCTACCTATCTATTGTATTTATTTTGAACTTGTTCTCGTCCTGAATATGCATGAAATATTTATGTGACTTAATATCTTTACGAAATGAAAATCCCGTATCTTACTCTTTCAAATTGTATTCTTATATAAGAACTGTTAATGTCAAAATTATTTTTATTTACCTGTATAAAATTTACTTGGAACACTTTGATAATTTTGACATTTTAAGTATACGCAATGTTAATCATCTGTCAAATTTCTTTACTTATGATGTCTATTTGATGAAACCGGAACGGCATAGACAATATAACTGGGTTTATAGAATAATCTTCATTTATTTTAATGAAACTATTAAACTTTAAAGGAGCCTCTTTAAAGATTAATACCTGCTTTGTTCAGGTGATCAATTAAGCCTTGATAATTAACAATAAATTTTTAATAATACTATCTAGGTATACATTTCTTGGGAATATCTATTTCTCTGTAAACATTTTGTTTTCTTGTAATTCCCTGATCTTCATTGTTATCGATTGCACACATTGTAATTGCAACAGGATCACATGCATGAACCTTTACTATTCTTGAAATTGTATAATGCCAAGAATCAAATGGAAACAGGTTATAAAATTCAAGCTTAACTTTATTGGGATAATCTATAATTAAAATCTTAATTTCTGCTATTGATAAATATGCACATTGTTTTATGACATCCAAATGCAAATCCGTGTTTTCATTATGAAAAATCCGTTTACAAATTATTTCTTGTATCAGAGAAAAAAGATCCACATCTCCGCTTTCGATGGTTAAAGATAAAAAAACTCAAGAAATATGCTATAATTTGATAAAGAAAATATTATTATAATTATAATTCAATTTCACCGTACAAATATTAGTCAAAATAAATTGAAAACAATAATTAAATTCTACAATTCAAATTAAAAATAATATAATAACAATAATAAATACCAGTCAATTAAACCTTTTTTTAAATAAAATTATTATAACTTTGTACCGGAATTCGATTATCAAACACAACACGCCAAAAAGAATTGGACTAACTTGTTCCTAAAAGGTAAATTACTAACAAGGATATTTATTTTATGTAACCCTAAATGAAGTTGTACCTAATCTTAAAGACGTCTTATTGCAAATATTAATATTGACATGCGTTTAAAATACATGTTTGAGTACAAAAAAAAGTTGTAATTAACATCATTCTGAAAATTAATCATTCACAAATGTAAAAGTGATTAGTCCGAAAGGTTTTAACATAATGTTCAACTGTAAATTTTCCGGTTCGAATTGTCGAAACACTGGCGTAGTCTCTGGCATTTTGTATTGTCTAGATGTTGATGTTTGATGTCGGCTTTTAAAGGTCGTCCAGCATTTATTAACGGGCCTCGACCAAATATTACAACAAAAACGATCCCTTTCCTTCCTTTTTGGATACTCTCAAGTGGATGTTGATGAAATTATTAATTTTGTTTTTATAATTAAATAATGTTTTTAACTCTGTTTCTGTGATATTGATATATCTATAACTGTATAGTTATTTGTACTAATCTATAATATTGACACCGTGTTAGTTTAACAATGCCTGTAGAGATGTTAATCCAGAAAACGCTTTCTGTTCTATTGAAGTAAATTCATTATAGTTATCAAAAGTGCCAGGATTATAATTTTATACGCCAGACGCGCGTTTCGTCTACATAAGACTCATCAATGACGCTCAGACCAAAAATGTTAAATACGGCTAAGGTAATCTACTCCTGGGGTAAGAAAATCCTTAGTTTTTCGAAAAATTCAAAGTTTTGTAAACAGAAAATTTATAAAAATTACCATATAATTGATATTCATGTCAACACTGAAGTGCTGACTACTGGGCTGGTTATACCCTCGGGGACGAAACGTCCACCAGCAGTGGCATCGACCCAGTGGTGTAAATAGTTATTCCATAGATAAAAAATACAGTCTACTGTTCTAGAATATCCTTTAAACATTTGGACATTTCAGAACATATGTCTATAGAGATGTTAATCCTTCAAACGCATTTTGTTCTATTGAGGTAATTTGATTATTACCGAATTTTTGGATCCTAAACAAAAAACATTGTTAAAACTTTCACCAGTTCAGACTGACAAATCCATGTACAGGTATCTTATATATATTATATATGTTCTTTAATTTGAAAAGAACAGTCTATTGTTTTAGAATATCTTTTAAATATTTTACATTTCAGAACCTATATTTATTTTTTTTCATTCTCGGGAATGTAGGTGTTTTAATTAAATGATTAGATGGGATTGCCTCATCTATCATCTGAACTTATAGTTATGGTTTATATGATTGAATCATGTTTAAGTATGTTTCTCTAAAATTGGTTGCGATACTTTATTTATTTTTGTACAAATCTATTATATCGATACTGTATCAGTTTTACAATGTCTAATAGAGATGCTAATCCTTGAAACGCATTTTGTTCTATTGAGGTAATCTCATTATTTCCCGGATTTCTGGAAACAAAAACAAAAAAAAAACAATGTTAAAACTTACACCAGTCCAGACTAACAAATCCACGTACAGGTATTTTGTGCACTGTTTATAACTGAATCTTTTAAAAATATGCGTTTGATATACAAATTTCATGAAAATATATGTTAAAAATTAAAATAACAAACAAAAATAACTTGAGAGTTATTAATGTCACTGATGTTGATAGAAGTTCTTGGTTCTTAGAAAAAAATGCATTATAATGTTCTAGGATTCAGATTTCTCTATCGTTAGTATCAATGCACAAATGTGTATTCTGATGTTCACAAATAAATCATTAACTGGAAACAAATGTAAAAGTCAATAGTCCGAAAGGTATAAACATAATGTTCAACTGTAAATATTCAGGTTCGAATTGTCGAAACACTGTGTTAGTCCCTTGCATGCTGTAAAACGGCATTGCTGATGTTGTGTATTCAAAATATCGTACAAAGAATGAAATAGCAAATATATTCGGTTGTGGTATTTCAAAAAATGACGGTATGCCACTTATTGATAGAGTTAAACTTTTTTTTAAAGACAACTCATTTTTAAATGAAATATATGCAATAGCACAAAAACCAATAATAACAAATCATGTATTAGACAGTGTAGTAGAACACACACCAGCACCTAACTAAAAAAAGGATAATATTATATCAATCATGAAGCGTTGTCGGTATTTTATCAGCCCTGTAAAAAATAATGTCAGAACTTGATTTTACAAATTTTAAACAATGGATGTTTGACGATGTAACGGCAAAAGGAGAAATGTGTGCAATTAATAACATTACAATCTAAAAATATAAAATTAATGATAATAGAGACGAAGATCTTTGTTGTGTAAGTGATATTGATAACGATATTATCACTCTTTCCCGTGCTGAATGGGAAACGTTGAGTGGTGAAGCTGTAAGATTTTTGTATATAAATGAAAATGAATAAAATAAAATTATATTTGATGACATGTTATAAATGTTCGTAAGAGGTTGTACTGTCCTACACAGCTGATGTTACTCCTGCTCCTGTTCTTGCAGCTAACGTTACTGGAACTGTGGTTGATGATCTTATTGTGGATGTGGTAGCAGTCACAGTTGAAGCAATTGGTGTCGTTGTAGAAGCTGTGGCTGAAATTGGTAACTTAGGATAAAGAGATGAAAAATGTTGTGGAGTTTGTAGCCGGATTTTTAGCAAACGTGGATGGAATGGATGGGCGGTGTTCAATTGACGGTCTTAAAGGAGTTATACTGGATGGCAGGGTAGGTTGTCCTGTCTACGATGAAAGAAAGTGATTTTTGGTTGAACGAATAGGAGAAGATTGGAAGAAAGGCTGGTCTTCGACGTATGGTATTGTGGTGTCGTTATCACAATCATCAACTGTATACGACGGTGAATGATCGGCTTTGAAGCTGACAACGTTGTCTGGTTATTTAGTAAAAAGGTCTAGATTATCGAATGCCGACTCAATTTTGCACTGGATTTCCTGGTGATAATTTGATGGTGTCTTCCCTGGTTTTAGTGGTTTCTTTCCATTGTTAAACATTGTCCTCTACCATTCTACAATTACTAGTATATAAAAAAAAACATACATTAACAATTCCCTAATTCCCTTATAATATAAAAGTTATGATGGACTTTAAAAATTTATTTTTCGTGGTTGGAGCAAAATTTTCATGTTTAAATATTTTTACAGATAAAAAATAAGCACAATAAAAATCAAAAGGCTTACCTGCTTTAACAATTCTAAGTTTGGTCTTAACTAGATAAGAGCATATCTATAATCTTAACCAATACCTATCCGGTCTGCATTTCTGTGTCTGTTATCATGCAAGTCAACATAAAAGTAGCCCCCGCATCTGGTAGAAGACACATGCTTTCTGTCACCCATACTATACTCTAAACTGCATACCCGCTTTATTACTTAAATATCTCCCAATAATAAACAAGATATTTTTTTTATCATGAGATATATTTCTATTAGTAGCTGATTTCAATAAACTAGACACGAAATCAAGTACAGACTCATTTCTTCCTTGATGGGTTTGCACAATAGTAATATCTAAAAGATGTTATTTATCTTTAAAGCGACCTTTAAAAGCCGAAACAGTGTCCTACTAAATTGTGGCATGACCTTTTAGATGGAAAAATAAGGTATTTGATTTTATACATTTTTTTTTGAACAACTTGTTCAATATGTTTAGGTAAGGGAGTCCTCGTTTATACTTAAACCAGTATCAAATGTAACTAAAAACTAAACAAAGAAAGTTTAATTTGCAATCTTAATATTTTCAAAGCTAATCAGTATAGACAGAAACAAATAACGACCATATTTCAGATATATCTGCCTATGCCCTTCAGTGAAAGGTCAATACTAAATATTAGTGAAACATTTTTTTTGTATGAAAATTAATATTGTATCTGTAAAACAATTAATTCACAACTTCAAATATTTCCGATTAAAAGTGTATGTCTACAGGGACTACTTTAAATAAATTATTGATTTGAACAATTGTTTTTAACTTTGTTAAATTTATTATACCTATCCAAAGTAGAAATTCGAACAGGCTTGAATTGCTATTGTGGTTGAATTCTTCTGGTAGATAAACCAGCTTTTGAAAAATGTCCCATTTTGTTACAAAGATGGCAAATTACACCTCTGGCGGGACATTGGGCCCTATAATGAGAAAACCCATTGGAGTATAAACATCTACGAGATGATGCTTGTGATTGATTTTGATATCTAAATGGTTGTCGAAAATTTTGATTTACGGGATAGCCAGGAGGCATCCTATTGAAATTTTGACGTGGTTGTTTTGTGGCGCCTTCTACCTATTTGATGGATACACAGTATGATATGGCGTTCTTGGGGTATGATAAACTGGCTGTTGTACATCAACAGAATTTTGAGGAGGTTGATAAGATTGATGTTGGGTAATATCTGGAACTGTACTATTCACATTAATAGATTGGATATGTTCTTTTAACGAATGAATTTCGTTTAAAACAGTTTGATTCATGGAATTTACAGAATTTACGTTTGAATCAATAGCTTTTTCTGCCAAATTTGCAGCATGCCTAAATTCTTCAATATTTGTAGGTTCTTACGTCATGACTTGTTTTTTTAAATCGGCCTTTAAACCATTCATTGCTACTGCTAGCAATATATCATCAGATATATTTCTATTAGTAGCTAATTTTAATAGCCTAGATAAGAAATCAAGTATAGACTCATTTCTCCCCTGATGTGTTTGTAAGATGGTAATGTCCAAAAGATGTTGTTTATCTTTAAAACGATCTTTAAAAGCAGCAATCAAAAAATCAAAATGCTGTTTCTTTGAATCTGAAACAGTGCCATACCAAATTTTGGCATGACCTTCCAAATGAAAGAGAAATGACTGCACTCTTTTTCTTGGACAAATCATAAAAACTACAATATTGATTAAAATTAGTTAACCAAGTCTCAGGATTTTGAGTATTATCACCTTTAAATTTTTCAATTTCAAAATTGAAGACATATTAAAAATGTTTGTAGAAATTTGTACTGTCCTACCTGAAGTATTTATTGATGGTAATGTTGTTTGTCCTGTTCCTGGTCCTGCTCCTGACGTTGCTGTTGTTGTAACTGACGTTGTGGTAGTTGAGGCACTTGTTTCAGCAGTAGCGATAGCTGTTGTGACAGTTGGTCAAACTAGAATATAACGCAGCAAAATGTTGTGGTGTCTGTAACCGTGAATTTCCTGCAACAGATGTCGGTGTTTTGGAAAGCGTGGAAGGAATTATTGGCCAGTGTATGATAGATGGTCGTACTGGCGTGAAACTTGATGGAAGCGTTGGCGGTCCTGTCCACGATGACACGGAAGGATTGGATTTTATAGGCGAAGACTGGGAAAAAGGCTGGTCGTCTCCGTAAGGTATCGTGGTATCGTTGTCACAATCGGATAGCCCTTTTTAAAACTTATAATGTCGTCCTGCTGGTCTGCAAATATATCAAGGCCTTCAAATGCAGAGTCTGGTTTGTAGTGAACCTGCTGTTTATAGTTATCAGGGGTCTTTCCAGGTTTCGCTGTTTTCTTCTCGTTGCTAAACATGGTCCTCTACCATTATATTGTGTCAGTAGTATATATTTACTGAACCCCCACAACTATGGGGTCATAAAATAAGGGGTAGTAACTGAACACCCACAACTGTTGTGTCATAAAACCTGGAAACTTACTTGGGGTCATAAAATATAGGATAGTTACTGAACACCCACAACTGTGGGGTCATAAAAGATGGGAGCTTACTTGGAGTCATAGTGAACATCCACAGTCTTGGGTATATAACTAGAGGCTCTAAAGAGCCTGTGTCGCTCACCTTGGTCTTGTGCATATTAAGCAATGGACACGGATAAATTCATGACATAATTGTGTTTTGGTGATAGTGATGTGTTTGTAGATCTTACTTTACTGAGCATTCTTGTTGCTACAATTATCTCTATCTATAATGAACTTGGCCCAGTAATTACAGTGGAAAATATTTTCTAAAAATTTACAAAAATTTATGAAAAATGTTAAAAATTAACTATAAAGGTCAATAACTCCTTAAGGGGTCAATTGACTATTTTGGTCATGTAAAACTTATTTGTAGATCTTATTTTGCTGAACGTTATTGCTGTATACAGTTTATCTCTATCTGTAATAATATTCAAGATAATAACAAAAAACGGCAAAATTTCCTTAAAATTACCAATTCAGGACAGTAACCTAACAACAGGTTGTCCGATCCATGTGAAAACATCAGGGCAGATAGATCTTGACCTAATAAACAATTAAACCCTGTCAGATTTTCTCTTAATGCTTCGGTTTTTGAGTTATAAGCCAAAAACTGCATTTTATCCCTATGTTCTATTATTAGCCGTGGCAGCCATTTTGGTTGATTGGCCAGGTCACGCCACACATTTTTTAAACAAGTTACCCCAATGATGATTGTGGCCAAGTTTAGTTTAATTTAAAAATTGACTATAAAGGGCAATAACTCCTTCAGGGGTCAACTGACCATTTTGGTCATGCTGACTTATTTGTAAATCTTACTTCGCTGAACATAATTGCTGTTTACAGTTTATCTCTATCTATAATAATATTCAAGATAATAACCAAAAACAGCAAAATTTCCTTAAAATTACCAATTCAGGGGCAACAACCCAACAACAGGTTGTCCGATTCATCTGAAAATTTCAGGACAGATAGATCTTGACCTGATAAACACTTTAACCACATGTCAGATTTGCTCTAAATGCTTTGGTTTTTGAGTTATAAGCCAAAAACTGCATTTTACCCCTATGTTCTATTTTTAGCCATGGCGGCCATCTTGGTTGGTTGGCCGGGTCACGCCACACATTTTTTAAACTAGATATCCCAAAGATGATTGTGACCAAGTTTGGATTAATTTGGCCCAGTAGTTTCAGAGGAGAAGATTTTTGTAAAAGATAATTAAGATTTACGAAAAATGGTTAGAAATTGACTATAAAGGTCAATAACTCCTAAAGGGGTCAACTGACCATTTTGGTCATGTTGACTTATTTGTAAATCTTACTTTTCTGAACATTATTGCTGCTTACAGTTTATCTCTATCTATAATAATATTCAAGATAATAGCCAAAAATTCCCTAAAATTACCAGTTCAGGGGCAGCAACCCAATAACGGGTTGTCGGATTCATCTGAAAATTTTAAGGCAGATAGATCTTGACCTGATAAACAATTTTACCCCCATGTCAGATTTGCTCTACATGCTTTGGTTTTTGAGTAATAAGCCAAAAACTGCATTTTACCCCTATGTTCTATTTTACCCATGGCGGCCATCTTGGTTTGTTGGCCGGGTCACGTCACACATTTTTTAAACTAGATACCCCAATGATGATTGTGGCCAAGTTTGGTTTAATTTGGCCCAGTAGTTTCAGAGGAGAAGATTTTTGTAAAAAGTTAACGACGACGGACGCCAAGTGATGGGAAAAGCTCACTTGGCCCTTCGGGCCAGGTGAGCTAAAAAATGAGATGGTTACATGGGGTCATAAAATATGGAATATTTAAATATGAGCTATAGCATATAATAAAACTGCAACACCTGCACAAACAACTCCTAAATAGGCTTTAGTTATGCAAAAGCACACATTAAGACTATAAAAACGTGACGTGTGTTTTAACTTCTTAACTACCACTCATAAAATCATGGCACGACATGTGATAAATCATCTTGACACTACACCTTTTTCATTCATTCAACATCTGTGGGTCTCTCGATTAAACCACTCTTTAATACGTTTTCAGAAAACATATAGAAAAGCACACATTAAGAACACAAAAAACGTGAGGTGACGTGTTAGCACTTGTGACACTGCAAGTAATAAATCATCTAAGCACCGCATTCCTTTTCAATGATTCAACACCTGTAATCCTCAATTTCTAAAATGCTTAAACCGTATAAATAGCTGAAGGTTCTGCTTAAAAAATACAAAGAATCTTAAAGTCCCTAGAGCATAATGTAAGTGTAATATTAATTTGTCTAGATTTTTTCTCTCCATTCACTTTAAAATTTACGCAATATATTATTTGTGTAAAGAAAAAATAACAAAGTTGTCTATATATCTTTTAATTGGTTATAAAATACTAGAAAAGAGCACTCGTCTGGGCTTTTCCTTTCTTAACTGTGTGATGGTTCCCTCAATCAACTCTAATATTCTCCCATTACTTTGTACCATCTCCTGTTTGATCTTGTTTAAATTATCAATCTGGGAGGAAATTCCCCCCAGCTCATGGGACTTATAGTCTTCACGTGTTCATCACACTTTTTCCTGAAAAGAAATAAAATACATATAGAAAGAAAGATAACTCTAAATTTATTTTTACATCATTGATGATAATAAAGCACTTTTGATGTTTGTTTTTTTTTTGTCTATTCTTTTATAATCTAACATACAACGTTGAAAGATAAAACGTGATTGTCAGTCAAAAACAGAGGTTATATTTTATTCTGTAAACATTTTAGTTTTCCATACTTTCTCTTATCCAAATAATCATTTAGCGTATTTTAATATAACATTTTGATCTTTTAGTATTCATTCAGGAAAAGAACTTACATCTTTTTCCTATTCTCTTTCTCTTCTTTATCTTCCCTCATTCTTTTCTTGTTTTTACCTTCTTTTCTAAAAAAAAAATTACATATATAAATAAATATTATACATATATCTAAGTACGCCTGAGTCAGAACAACTCTACAACAGATATTAATCTGAGATTCATTGTTTTTTTTTTACTTAGGGCCAATTGTAAACGTGTTTTTTTTTGTCTTAATACTTTCTTAATCTTCTATTTCCTGTTCCATCCCATAAAAAGAACAGTAACAACAATACATTACTAAATTCGCCAGTTTAATAGTGAATTCATTAGGAAAGTTCATGCTACGTACACACTAATTATCTAAGCGTTATAGGAATTTTACACCTAGGGATTATAATCATTTAAACAAGCCGAATCAACAATATAAACAAAAATCATGTGAATCAAAACTTACAGGGTTGAAGAAGAAGAAGATTCATCATCAAACATTCTATGTTCATAGAACCCTTTCCCGGTACTGTAAAAATTAAAAAAGAAGTTTTGAATATCTACGATTGGAAAACATACATGTTGAAACATAAGATAAAATGTATGCAAATCCTTTTTTGTTTTTTGTTTACGATAATAACTACAAATTTATCATCCGAAAACGAGAAAAAAAAGAAATGAAAGAAGAAATAATGTGTTGCATGTTGAAAAGAAACATTTTCATTCAGGCGAGAATAAACTTGAGATGTTAACCCAAAAAAACCTCCAATAGTAAGTAAAATGATGTTCATATTGACATATAAAATTACAAGAAAAGAAAAGAAACTTACGAAACTTTCGGTTGAAAAGTTGTCCCGAAATGAATGGGACTACTTTCCACCCCTCTCTCCTACTCACCAAATCCTGGATGTCTTCCAGGAATCGATTCATTTGAGAACTGTAAGGAATAAAAAGATAAATCATTCATCACTTATTGAAATATACTTTATGATATTGAAAAGACAAATTGATTCAATCGTTCAAAATTTTAAATTGATTATTAATGAGACTTTAGGTTGAGTAAAACGAATGTGTGCAAAATAATTTCAACAAAGGAAAATTCAGGTAGATACTTACTTGCTCCACTTTGAAATGGAATCTTCATCAAATGTATTGAAATTTCCCGCCATTTTTCTTCTATCTGAAATAGACAGATTCATACCGGTCAGATTCATCAGAACTACGAACAGTGAGACATTCATACACATCGAAACACAAATTGTTCATTCACAGATATTAGACAGAGTAAGAAAATTGTAACAAATAATATTTTTTTAAAAGAAAATCGAAGAAGTCGTAACAAGATCAATAAAAACAATCTGGTTTTTTTTTTGTTATTTATTTCACATCTGAAGGTAATTAATTTAAATTAAAACTATCCTGTCAGCACTATATTAAATTATAGCAGCAAAAAAAAAGAAATTCTTAAGATTGTAAATAAATATCGTCATCATGTAAAAGAACTTACTTTTCTCGGAACAGGGAGTTTTTATTAGTTTGAAATACTGTAATTTTTCAGCTGTATTTATAGTCAATCCATTTTTTTTTAAATAAGCACTCATTATATCACCCGGCTGTCCTTTGTCATTAAACATCTATGACAGATTAAGAACATCAACCTAAATTAAATTTAATTAATGGGTCATGCATTTTTTTTCAATCTATCTTTTGGCTCATAAAAAGGTCGTGACAATCTATCTTAAACAGATGCATTAAAACATGCTTAATTAGAGCGTTTTTTAATTATAGTACGTGACCTGAGTCATTCAGGGTCATTTTTTCAGTGCAGAAAAAGTAGTCGGAAAAAGTTTGAATGGTTTTTTTTTCTATAATCAAATCCTATTTTCTTATTTTATTTTAAAAATCATATATATATAAAAAATACTTATTAAATATATATTGCTAAAAAAAAAACATATCTCGTGGTTTTTCGTTATTACCCGTGGCCCGCGTGAACTGACCCCCACCTAGTATTTTACAGAAACCACAGAAAATGGCGCGCCTTACCATTTTTCTTTCGATCGTTTTTCTCATTTTATGTCTCATCAACACTACTAGGCAGGATGATGATTGTCCCAGAGGGTCCATGCACTGTTGAGAAGCTCCATCACAGTGCTTAGATGTGGAAAGGGAGTGCAATGTGTCAGGATTAGAGCCCCCATCACGCATGTAACCTGTGGGTCAACCTTTACAAGGCTGATAGTGGACCCTGGCCATCACATTACCACATCAGGATGCCAGATCAGGAGTAAGACTTATTATGAATCTTTATCTTTATTCAAATATGTATTGTATCTTATTTTTTGATCAATTTTTACCCCCCCCCCTTTTTTTTTTGCACCCTGCCACCTTCTTGTCCATATAATCATACTGTACCCCTACCTGTTGAAAAGAATATTTATGTTTCAAGGTTTTATTCGAAATCGATCTCTAATTTCTAATAGATGGCTTAGGATACAGTATATTTTGTGATTATTTTTTTCCAAATTCGATATTTGGAATAAAGTTTCCCTTAATTACAAATTATATGCATATTGTCAAAATATACAAGCGATGATAGAAAACTGCCCGACGTGTGTAAAAATTTTCAAAATTTTAAACAAAATTCGAAAGATTGATGACATGTTACATTAACACCTCATGAAACCTTGAGATGATCCCCATTCCGCTTCGATAAACTTCGGAAAAGCTCGGAGGTGCAATCAAGGATCATTCAACTTATTTTATTCAAGATTGTTTTCTAAAACTATTATTTTAAATTTTTTAATGGAAAACCGTTAAGTAAACTAAATAATTAAAGAAGTAATATTTATCAATGAACTTGATTACATATGTTTTGAAACGTTACCGCGGATTATATTTTAAACATCCGGTTGTTCTAGTGTATCATGAGTACATGAAAATATGTATTAATTTCTCCCTATTATTTATTTTGTAACAGTGATTGATGATGTAATAGATAAGAAGGAACCAGAAGTGAAATGGTACCCTTCTGTGGTACATAAAGACAACCATAAGCACCACAATGAGCACCTACCCACCACTGCAAACTGTGAGGAGTCAATTCTTGGTATGTTATTAATGTAAAAAGAATTTAAAAAAAACCTTTAACAGACAATAAGAAAAAAGACGTGGTATGGTTGCTTATCAGACAATTTTCTCTACAAGAGACCAAATGAAACAGAAATTAAGAACTGTAGGTCAGCATATATACCCTTCTTCAATGAGTTAAACCCATACCACATAGTGATTTATAACAGGTCATGGAATAACAATGTAAAACAATTCAAATGAGAAAACTAAAGATCTAATTTAATGTTCATCTACTCTCATTTCACTAGTATAACTAGTCATATATATATAGTGATCAGGAAAATACTATTTTTTTGCACTGTTTGAACATGTAGAGACAACACTTAAATGGAGAGATAAATTAGATTTTTAGAACAAGTTTCCTTATGGAATTAAATATATATATATATGGTTTGTGAAAACATAGGTACTTTACATATACAAAATATTTGTAGTATGAATGCCTATGAGACAACTCTTCATTCAAAGTAGCACAAGATAAGTTAAAATAATCCTTCATGCAATGCATATTCTTGGTTTATAAGAAACGCACAAGCTTTAAAAGTGTTAAACGAAGGGTGGGGAGAAGAAACATATTGTATGCAAAACATTAGTATAGAAAGTTCATTTAAAAAAAAATGAAAATTTTTATTTAAAGTTGTGTGTTTAATTTTTTAAACACTAAACTCTCTGTAGTGTCTATAATCATAAGTATTTTTTTCTTCAGAAAAACTCATCAGTGCAGTGGTGGGTGTGGTGCTCACTATCATATCAGTTATGATAGTGAGGGGGTGAGGAGAAGGAAGAACAGGCAAAGACTAGGAAGAAGGACCTTTCTCCGAACCTCCAAGGCATGGCACCAGAAAGACCTCCCGGTTACCAATGGGGCTCCATGCCCAATGTGGGGCATCTTTAAACTTTATTGTAAATTTAGAATATAAATTATATCTGTGGTTCTTATAACAAGCACCTTGTTAAGTGTAAATAAATTAAGTCAAAGCATGTCAATGACACGTTTAGTTTGAAATTGCCTGTTGACAATTTGAAGAAAAATTATTCCTATAATTTAAGAAAATTTTTTTTTTTATTTTCTTGTATCCTTTCATTGTATAATTATATGTAATTATTTATCACATTCATACATAGTGGTAAAATTGCAGACAAAAAGATCAGGGAAAAAGTGAGATTATCCTTTTAAGAATTATTTATCCTAGTGCAGTAATATCCTGATATTTATAATGCTATTCAAATGTTAATGAGATAGATAATTAAATGTCCAATATCTTTTTTTATTTAAAAAAAAACCCTGTTATGATAACCACAGATATAATTTATATATTGTAGAAGTTTTTGTATAATGTATGTATACATGTATTTTATGCAAGTGTGTGTCACTTATATTAATTTATTTAAGGTTACATTTATTTAGATAGGATGAGGGATGAATTTTAGTAAGAGAAACATTTTCAACAGAATTACTGTCTATAACATTGAGAAAATAAAAAAAATATACACACAACACCCTTAAATCTCTATTATGTACACTTGGTGTAAACCACTTTTTTCCAATTGACTTTATTTAAGAATACCTTTGTTTTACAGTTACTGTAGTAATTATTTGAAATCTTATCATATAAATGTAACCTTGAATAAATTTTTCTGTGTGTAACTATGTTTTTCTTTGTTTTATTTTTTGTGAATCTTGTTTTGTTTCTTTGGTGTACATTTTAATGACAAGTATATTTTTTTTTTGAATATTATTGTTGATGCACAGTTGAATGTTTTGTGGTATAATGACAAGTTCTCACAGTTATCAATTGTGAATGGTTAAGATAAAGATAATAAAAACACATTTCAAATTCTTTTTATATGTTTTTCATTTCCCGTTTAACATAATTCAAACCATCTTTTAAATTTTCTTCCAGTTAACCAGATTTTTGTAGATACATTTGTGTGTTTTTTTTTTCATTGGTTTTATTTATGAATAATTTAATTTTGTAACACATCTTCTGATAGGCTGACATTATTTTGTTATGAGCCCATAGACATAATTTAGTCATGTGGCCGTGACGTCTTCAACGTTTATTCATGGTTGTCTACGGTTTAAAATGGAATTTAGAATTAAATTGTAAGAAACGACTGTAATATTTTTTTCTGTCTATTTGATATAACATAAAAAATGTGGTGCACACTGCTAAATAACCCGCTAAGCACGTTATTCAGTGTGCACCACATTTTTTATGTTATTTCTTCATAGACAGAAAAAATATTACAGTCATTCCTTATATTAATACAGTACCTAGTGTACATTTGAATGATAAGTGTAATTTTTTTCTATGAATGTTATTGTCGATTCATTGTTGCATGTTTTGCGGTATAACTTTTCAAATTTTTTCATTGCTTTTTCTAATCCCATTTAATAATTTAAACAGTTTTTTTTCCTGTTTTTTGTGGAACTTGTATATTTTAATTTTTCCCCATAGTTCACCAGATTTTTGTAGATACATTTGTTTTATTTATGAATGAATCAGTACCTGGTGTACTTTGAATAATACGTTTTTTTTCTATAAATATTACTGTCGATGCACTATCGAATGTGTTGTTGTTGTATATTAACATGAGTAGGGGAACATGGATGACTGAACAACGAACTGTCTGACCTTTTCTATATAAAGTCAATGGGACTTAATGATATACACGAAGTTCATCCTCAACTACAAACCCCTTAGTCAGGAAATTTTAAAAATAGGTGATTATGTCATTAATGGTTTTATAAAATTAATATTAATATATGTTCATTGACGTTAATGGGACTTAATGATATACACGAAGTTCATCCTCAACTACAAACCCCCTTAGTCAGGAAATTTTAAAAATAGGTGATTATGTCACTAATGATTTTATAAAATTAATATGATATACACGAAGTTCATCCTCAACTACAAACCCCTTAGTCAGGAAATTTTAAAAATAGGTGATTATGTCATTAATGGTTTTATAAAATTAATATTAATATATGTTCATTGACGTTAATGGGACTTAATGATATACACGAAGTTCATCCTCAACTACAAACCCCCTTAGTCAGGAAATTTTAAAAATAGGTGATTATGTCATTAATGATTTTATAAAATTAATATAAATATATATTCATTTACAAGCGTGGTTGCGGTCAAAGCTTTCTGATATTCTCAATCATGCTATCCAGACAAAATTCAACAGAGCCAGATGGAACAACTATACCTATAACCATTCAGAATTCTACCAGCAGCAGACTCAGTGTTATTTCTCTGTATAGGAACCAATGTTTTATTAGAAGGTTGAAATTGATTGGTTTTATACTTATGATCTCTCTTTCAACTGCAACAGTTGCGATTGCAAGTAAAATGTACCAGGTAGACACCGTTAGAAATGGATCGGAAGATGCAAAAAGATTGATAGCAAAAAATACAGTTCATCATATAAACCTTACATTATGCGGCTATCTTCAACAGTTTTTATACGACCGCAAAATTTGAAAAAAATTTCGTCGTATATTGCTATCACGTTGGCGTCGTCGTCGTCGTCGTCCGAATACTTTTAGTTTTCGCACTCGAACTTTAGTAAAAGTGAATAGAAATCTATGAAATTTTAACACAAGGTTAATGACCACAAAAGGAAGGTTGGGATTGATTTTGGGAGTTTTAGTCCCAACATTTTAGGAATTAGGGGCCAAAAAGGGCCCAAATAAGCATTTTCTTGGTTTTCGCACTATAACTTTAGTTTAAGTAAATAGAAATCTATGAAATTTTGACATAAGGTTTATGACCACAAAAGAAAGGTTGGGATTGATTTTGGGAGTTTTGGTTCCAACAGTTTAGGAATTAGGGGCCAAAAAAGGGCCCAAATAAGCATTATTCTTGGTTTTCGCACAATAACTTTAGTTTAAGTAAATAGAAATCAATGAAATTTTAACACAAGGTTTATGACCACAAAAGGAAGGTTGGGATTAATTTTTGGAGTTGAGGTCACAACAGTTTATGAACTAGGGGCCAAAAAGGGGCCCAAATAAGCATTATTTTTGGTTTTTGCACCATAACTTTAGTATAAGTAAATAGAAATCTATGAAATTTAAACACAAGGTTTATGACCATAAAAGGAAGGTTGGGTTTGATTTTGGGAGTTTTGGTCCTTACAGTTTAGGAATAAGGGGCCCAAAGGGTCCAAAATTGAACTTTGTGTGATTTCATCAAAAATTGAATAATTGGGGTTCTTTGATATGCCGAATCTAACTATGTATGTAGATTCTTAAATTTTGGTCCCGTTTTCAAATTGGTCTACATTAAGATCCAAAGGGTCCAAAATTAAACTTAGTTTGATTTTAAGAAAAATTGAATCCTTGGGGTTCTTTGATATGCTGAATTTAAAAATGTGCTTAGATTTTTAATTATTGGCCTAGTTTTCAAGTTGGTCCAAATGGGGGTCCAAAATTAAACTTTGTTTGATTTCATCAAAAATTGAATAAATGGGTTCTTTGATATGCCAAATCTAACTGTGTATGTAGATTCTTAATTTTTGGTCCAGTTTTCAAATTGGTCTACATTAAGGTCCAAAGGGTCCAAAATCAAACTAGTTTGATTTTAACAAAAATTAAATTCTTGGGCTTATTTGATATGCTTTATCTAAATATGTACTTTGATTTTTGATTATGGGCCCAGTTTTCAAGTTGGTCCAAATCAGGATTCCATATCAAGTATTGTGCAATAGCAAGAAATTTTCAATTGCACAGTATTGCACAATAGCAAGAAATATCTAATTGCACAATATTGTGCAATAGCAATTAATTTTCAATTGGAGTTATCTTTCTTTGTATAGAATAGTAGTTGATAATATATGTTGGAAATTTGCCAGACATGACTATGATGTCATTTTCTATTTTTATTTGCCAATAACTTTATGTAAATAACTTCATTGGAAATTTGCCAATATAAAATGTTGCTGATGAAGCTTTTTTTCCTTATCTTATCTAAAATGTTTTTAGATAATGTATGTTGGACATTTGCCAGACATGACTATGATGTCATTTTCTATTTTTATTTGCCAATAACTTTATGTAAATAACTTCATTGGAAATTTGCCAATATAAAATGTTGCTGATGAAGTTTTTTTTTTTATTGTTTTATACAATAAACAATGTATATTCACTTTTACTACCAACCAATCTTTACCATTCAGTGATAACAAGCACTTTATTTTACATTTTAATATTTTATGATGTATTTAAAAGAGTAGTTATTGTTGCAAACTCCATTAGAAATTTGACTTGATATCAGTTTTGGAAAAAAGGGAAATGGGGATGTGAAAAGGGGGGGGGGGGGGGTAAATTTTTCTCATTTCAGATTTCATAAATAAAAAGAAAATTTCTTCAATCATTTTTTTGAGAGGATTAATATTCAACAGCATAGTGAATTGCTAAAAGGCAAAAACAAACTTTTAAGTTCATTAGACCACATTTATTCTGTGTCAGAAACCTATGCTGTTTCAACTATTTAATTTTAGATTTAAAAAGTTTGAAGAAGAAATCTTTAATTGTAAAATTTGTAAAATCTTGACATTTGTTTTGTGTAAAAAAAACACCATGTAATGTCAAAAATTTGATCACAATCCAAATTCAGAGCTGTATCACGCTTGAATGTTTTGTCCATACTTGCCCCAACTGTTCAGGGTTCGACCTCTGCGGTCGTATAAAGCTGCGCCCTGCGGAGCACCTGGTTATTCTTTTCAGGAGACTCCTTTGGAAAGATTTGCTGACTTGATTAATCGCAACGACGAAAATGTCATTCAAAGAAACCATTCATCCAATTTCATAGAAGGCGAAATTCACCGATGGAATTATTTGAAGAAATTGTTTAACGGTTTTGAATGACAATTTTGATAGAAAAAGAAACAACATTGATTAACATAAAAATATATTTCTTCCGTATAGGTTTTCAACAGAAATAACGTATGTGTGGATATACTAACAATATACATTAATAAATCGTTTTTAATTTACAATTTGTCATTTTTAGTCTATACATGTAGATATATTTCAATCTGATGTTTGTATTTCAGTTTAATTAAAGCAATAAATATTTTAACGATATATGTTTTTATTTTATTTGATTTTTAAATTAATTTTGATGTCAAATGGTGCACATCAGAATATAGCTATAGATATAGATCCATCAATCTGATGATTTTACATGTCAGTTGGAACATAGAAATTTAATTGTTTAAATTTTAAAAGATAGTCAGTTTCAGCTTTTGATATTTCAAAAATTACTCAGTGGCGTGGTTTTAATATAGGAGGAAAATACAGAATAGAAGAAAAACATAATGATGTATTCCCCGTTGTTTCATTCCCCTTTCATCTGTATCTCTTACAATGACCGTTCGCAGATTATTTATTCTCTTTCTGTATCTGTTTGTTTTAAACATATTCGCTGTTGAGGATAGTCTGTTTAAAGTTGAGTCCAGATGCAGCCGTATATTCACATCCAGGATTTATGTCTGCAAGTCCCAGATGTTTAATAAGGAAGTACTCACACTCACAGGGAAAAGAGTGGTTAGAATAAAGATTACAAAAATTGATGAAGACAGCACTTTAAACATCTGGCACGAGAATATGCCGTCTCTTTTATCTATAGAAGTAAAAACTGGGACTTGTCCGAAATTGATCTCTGACATAAACCATCTCAATTTCAAGGTGGATGGTACTTTATGTAAAACGAAGCCCACATTGAAGGTGAGTTCCTAAGGCCAAAAATAAAATATTGTTTTTTTTTCCCCAAACCCATTGAAAAACCACCTTACCCAATATATATATACATATATATTTTTTACCATATTGACAAAAAAGATTAATATATTTACCGACCTACCTACTCACTGTTGAATAGCAAGGTCGGGTTCGGGGAAACAAAACAATAATCTAGCTTTGACCTAATAGGGACAAAAAGTGTTGATTTATATGCATATTTTCCACATACAAATTATGAATAAATGTTACTATACGAAGTAACACATATTAGGAAACCCTTTAGTAAGCCGGGTTCTCAATGTGCATATTGGGTGTTGTATTCTCTTTGTTTCTTTGAGAGGAATCCCGTTTTACACTTTTAAATGGCTATGATTTAAAGTTATTTTATTTATTAAAAAGACAACTGTAATATTGCTTAACTTCTTATGCTATATCCAATATAAATAGCATATATCAAACTGCTTGTCAATTGCTCCTTGTTAAATGAATTTTCACTTTTTTCTTAGTTTTGAGAATGGTTGTTTGTGCTGTCTTTTAGACCTAGTTACTCATAAATTTACTTAGCACGCACACGTATATAAACTATGCTATTTATCGAGTGAACTAATAGATTTGAACGCTTGTTTCAATTAAATACACCTGTATACACACACACACACACACACACACACACACACACACACACACATATTTAGATCCGATGGATACATCTGTTGTAGAGTTGTCACTGACTCAGACGTACTAATAAATATAATTATTTTGTGTGACTGTATATTACATTAATTTAAAGGATCCTTTACTATAGATAATTTAGCTGATCTGTAACAATAACATCTTCATGCCTTATATATCATGTACTGTAGTACGCCGCTAGATTAAAACTGACGAGGAAAGGTAACACACGGCCAGCGAAAGCTCTTTTTATGAGAGCCCAGGTGGTCGTGTGATCTAGCGGGACGGCTGCAGTGCAGGCGATTTGGTGTCAGGATATCACAGTAGCATGGGTTCGAATCCCGGCGAGGGAAGAACCAAAAATTTGCGAAAGCAAATTTACAGATCTAACATTGTTGGGTTGATGTTTAGACGAGTTGTATATACATTATGTACACAGCCATGCATCACCATCATTGATGGCGATCCGATGGATACATCTGTTGTAGAGTTGTCACTGACTCAGACGTACTTATAAATATAATTATTTTCTGTGACTGTATATTACATTAATTTGTAGGATCCTTTACTATAGATAATTTAGCTGATCTGTAACAATAACATCTTCATGCCTTATATATCATGTACTGTAGTACGCCGCTAGATTAAAACTGACGAGGAAAGGTAACACACGGCCAGCGAAAGCTCTTTTTTAATGAGAGCCCAGGTGGTCGTGTGGTCTAGCGGGACGGCTGCAGTGCAGGCGATTTGGTGTCAAGGGAAATTAAAGAAAAAACCCAAAGTCAGTCATTGTTTATAACATTTAAAGTAAATAGCATATTCTTTCTAGTCTTCCCCTGGTTCTAAACCAGTGGAATTTTCTGCTTCCTCGAGCACTATCTTCGTTGCCTTTATTCGACTAGGTCCTTGACCATCGTCTGGTTCTTGACAATTGCTTTTTCTGATTCCTCAAGCATTTGGTTTTGTATCCTTTTCTGATTGATTCCTTTGTCATCATCTTCGTCGTTCTGTTTTACTGCTTTGTCTTGACTGCCTGCAAAAAAAAAAAAAAAATAATAATAATAATAGCAAAATAAAAAATAATATACCAATATTTTCACAAACATGTAAATCAGCTGTCTAATTTATGTGGAATATTTCATTATCTTTCAAGGTTTTAACCACTATTCCACCCAAGAATCCGACCAACAGACCACAAACCACATACACCAGAAAACCCAGTACCAATATTATAACAATCAGAACAACACAGTTTCCGGTCAACAGACCACTTACCACAACTACCGGAAAACGTAGTACAACACAGAGGATGCAGATTGAAAAACCTAAGAAGAGGGAGGGGTTAGCAAAGACAGACAAGGATCTCAGGAAACAAATTAAAGTTTGCGCAGAGATCATTGAAAAGGTAATAAAATTAACAAAGAGAAAGAAAAGGGAAAAAAAACTCATAGTAAATGTAGTATTTATCAAATTGTCTCGCCTATCTTTAAAAAGTTAAAGAAGTAAAAGTGATCAAAAGTGTAAAATAGAAGAAAAAATATTCAACTATGATCATTGACAAATTTTTAGATGGTATATTATAATCAAGACAATTAAACTTGGTCAAAGCATATTTTTCTCACTTCTTTTTTTTTTCAGGGAACGTCTTGGACTGATTTGAACGACACGATCAAAGGGGTATTGAACTCTTTATTAGGTACGTATAATAATATATAAAATAAGAAACGTCCGACATGAAGAACAAGAATAAAAGCCCTTTGTTAATATTATGATATTTTCATCCCACTATTTCATATGCATGATCTTTGACATTTGAATTTACTTGTTAATAAAGAAAACAACAAACTCTAGATTTGTAAATATGTTTCCTCTCGTGGATAGAGTGCGGTCTCTTTGACGTTTGCTCCATATCTCTTCTTTTTCATATCATAACTAAAAGAGTTTCAAAAAAAAATAATCTATGAAATGTTATATTTTTTTCAACAAATGTCACAGATTTGGTTGTTATCTGCTATTATGAACTACATTTTGTTATAATTACAACATAATTCATACTATTATTAAAATTTTCTATTGTAGTAGTTGCAGCATTGACAACTATTATGTTGATGATGTTCGTTTTAAGGGGAAGTCTACGTGCCAGAAACTGTATTAGTAGATTATTTTTTTTTGCTGTTCATGTAATTTTTGTCTAAAATTTACACGTAATGTCGAAACTGCAAGGGTTGTAGAAGAGTATCCATTGAGTACTCTACCAAAAAGTAGTCAATCTTTGCAATCTTCGGAAGATGAAATTTATACAAGGTAAATCTTACTTTTGGCTTAAAAAACAAAAATAAAACACTTCAGGTAAAAAGTTGCCTTTGCTTTTTTTAGGGAACTGTGTGGAGGGAGATTTTAGGCAAGTGTGTAGTATTTTTTTTTTTTATTTTTTTTTTTTTTTTACATATTATTATATCAACGTTTTCTTTTCTTTCAGTTTTTCTTTCTTGCAACGTGTTTTTTTGGATTTATGAAAAAAACAATTGAAAAAATGTTTAGATCGGTTAAGCGGAAGGTTAGCACATATAGAAGAAGTAGAAGATAATACCGACACAAATATACAAGATAACGAAAACCTCCCTCCTGTGATTGAAAAAAAGCTTCGAAGATCTTTCAGAATTGGCAAGGCTCCACAACGATATGGATTTTATTGATTAGTTTTATATATGATTTTTTATTTAAAATTAAAAGAACCTTGTTGGGATTTAAAATTCCACTGTTAAATCAGTGAGATCCATTTATGTTTATATTAAATAGACTTAGTGATATTCTTTATTTACTCTAACTCAGGGAGATTTAGAGATTTTGTATTTTTGAACATATCATCCTCCAAAGATTCTAAAGATCTACGTTTCGGCTACTCGATATTGTACCCACCTGATGTTCTTCTACAACCCCTGTCATTTTATGGAGATTATTATCATCTCCATTGATTTGCATTTATGAAAGATGAAAGAGGGTTACATTATCCAGAACATTTTCCGGAATTGAAGTGTTAGCCTCCAAAGCGTATGGCGCGGGAGATATATTTTCATATCTATTTTTTTTATTCCTGCATCTATCACTGCAGGGGTTACAGTTTGTTGAATGTAGTCAGTGGTATGAGTAAATCCTCTTTTCTGAGGATAATTTCCCGTAGTGACAACCTCTTCACATTCATATATCTGTTGACATGAATCTGCTGGAGGACTTGGCGGTGGTTGTCTGAAAGCATTCAGGTTAGGGTGTATAAAAACTGCTGATTGTTTATAAGCAACTGCTTGAGGCTGAAGTGGTGTTGGTGGAAAAGGGTAGGCAAATGTACTTGTAGGCTGACAAGTTGTCACCCTACTGGATGCTTCCTGCTGCTGAATCCTATGTGAAGACTTCTTATTAAAAAAAAAAAAAAAAAAAAAAAGCGAAAGGTTCTTTACAGATTAAAAAAGGTTGTAAAATTTCAATTGAATGGAGAAAATTTTAGGAGTTAAACAAATTAATAACTTACCTCGGCTGCTTTTACTGCCGGGAAGACACTGCTCAGGGAATCAAGATCTCTTCGGATTGATAAAATGAAATCTAGTTCATCAAGTCCAATACTACTATAGGGGGTTCTTTGACCCCCCCCAAAAAAATTAAGACCCCCAAGTTATATCATCTTACATAATCTCAAATGACATAATATGACATAAAATGATATAAATAATTATATGAATTAAAACACCCATTATGACAACTTATGACACCCACTTCTAACCTATCCTGACGTTTAACCTATCATGACGTCATAATGCCATACATTTTTATAGCACCCATACATTTTAATGCTGACTCATCCTTTTATAGCACCCATTGACAGTTTTTTTTCGCTTGTGAAACAGGTGATTAATTTAAACACTGACAATGATTAAACACTGTGTTCCCCATGGGTGACTGGGGTATAGAAATATGGTCACTTGGTCTTCTCCCGACCGGCAGTAAAACGCTTGCCGAAGTGGGGCGTCCGTTTGGCTGTGCGGGATGTATAAAGTTCGCAGTCACGTCCGGTCAGAAGGGGGACGTTAAATCCGATGCCTCGTGTACAGAGAGTGTCACGCTGTTTACACGTTAAGAACCCTTGCAACAACTCTCTGAGGGGTCCGTAGGTGGCCTGTTGCAAGGCAAAATTTCTGTACCTATCCAATATACCCTCCTTTTCCGATGGCAGTCCAAATTTCTCCGACCATCATCCCAGATGTCCTCTATTGTATCAACCTACATATTGTATTTATTGTGAACTTGTTCTCGTCCTGAATATGCATGAAATATTTTGCAACTGGACGTTAAGCAACCATGCGTGTATATGTATATAACCCACATTTGACAACGCCGTTTATACTATATATACATGATATACACGCAAATGCACATGTAGCGTAAACGGCGTTCTAAAATATGAGTTTTTTTCGCGGTCCGCGTTCAAAAGTAAGCATTAGATAAATTAGGAATTAAAACTGCTAACGTTGTAATAACTTTCTTATTTTAAATATTTCCTTCGTGTGTTTTTTTTCTCGTATTGTAGAAAACGTCTCGTGTTACCTATATTGAAAACGTTAGTTAACTGTAGAAATCATAAGGTAAAAGTGCAGTTTTTAATTATATTAAGTCTATAAGAATGGGTCAAATGACAAAGAATATTTTTTCTAAGTAGTTCCTGCACATGATAAAACATTGGCTGATCCAAAACTATTCATAGGGGAGGAGGGCACTGTCTGACATGAGGAGGATCAACTCCTGCAGTCGTGCTTCTGTGATTCCCTATATAATCAACCAAATTTTTCCAACGAAAGCGAGGGGCGGTCCCACGGCCCCCACAATCCGCCTGTGTAAAATAATTTGAAACTGGTATGAAATTTATGGATGTAAGTACATCTATCGAATCTTAGCGAGATTTTCTCCAATTTCAAAGGGAAGGGATGACTTCTTTTTTTTTCACAAGTTTGAAATATTTTATCCTACGACCCAATAGTTGCCACAAAAATCATAACACAACTGTTTGATACATATGGTTATAGCCAGTATTTAAATTACTTGATCAAAACCCCTCTTATTACATTTGACCAATTGTGATTTGTAATAAAATTCATACAGAAATCACTTTTTTATAATTCTTTTTTTCAGGACATCAGGGTAAAAAGAGTAAACTCTCTTAACCCCCGCCCGACCGCATATGGCCAGATAGGAAATGCATACGTGTACCTGAACAGTAGTTTATATAAACTCAGTGTTAAGGAAAAGTATTTTAAAACTTTGAGTAAAGGGCAGTATTTTCGTATCAAGGGGCATACGATAAATCATCAGAATAAATTTATCAACACAGATTATGCCACTGTAAGTAATATTACACTTAGGTTATAGATCCCCAGACATTATAACCTATCATAAATGTAAGATGTATAAAGACTTTATTTTCAAAACTTACTACGTACTTCATTTGACCTTAATATTTATTTATTCGAGCTTCATTGGTGAGCCTTGTGATGGACATAACGCACATCTGGTGTACAAAGTTGTAATCTAGGTACTACTATCCTCTTAAGTTAATTATATAAATATTGCAAAAAAGATTTTTTAGTTTCAATTTATAGAAATCTCTGGTCTTGAAAAGGCTACCTACACTGAACAGAAACAAATTACCTATAATTACGTACATGATTTAGTTTCGAATTGGACAATTGGTCGCCAAAAACTCATATACCCAGAATTGCCCATCCCTTTCAGCCGTGAAATATCGTTTTGACAATAAATATAATGTATCTTTACTTTTGAATTTTTGAATATATAAATCCAATATAACCCAAAAAAAATCTATGAATTATTGATATCTATTTATTGTTTGCACAATTTAAATTAATAATGACTATGTGAAGTTGATCTTGCGTTTATATATTTTTTATTTTTAAATCAAATTCCAGATTATGGAAATAGCCCCATTTGAGATTAACGAGAGCCACATCCAAGCGCTTATTGCGCCAACCCCCATAGATTTGGGGGATGTTGGGAAGATTGCTTCATTGGCCCAAGACGAACTAGTTGCCATCTCGGGCTCATTGGTTAAAGTAAGTATCGTAATAAATTTGATATATCTGTAGTTTATAAACCACCAATTTTAAAATCGTTCGTGTTTTAACTCGCTGATATTTTATCTTAACACATGATATTTTAATAAGTAGTTGATTTCTTTGACGGTTTAGTAATCGCGACTACTCCTTATATCTGTACGAAGTGAATAAATACCCTACCATATTCGTTCATTTCTTTTCTTGGTTTAGTTTCCTTTGTATCGATTTGATGAATTAAATATTATATCAGAGGATTTGGGAGGTTGAACCCGCAAACATGTTTAGCCCCACCATATTCATTAATCAGTAGCATGTACTTCGATGGTTGTCGTTGGTTGATTGGCTTTTCATTGTTGAAGGTCATAAAATTGAAGTGAAATTGGAAATGTGTCAAAGCGACAACAACCTGACCATAAAGCAGACAAGTCTAAGGCCACCAATGGGTCTTCAATGTAGCGAGAATACTCTCGCACCCGTAGGCGTCCGTCAAGTGGCTCCTTACAAATTATATATACTAGTACAGTGACAATGAACGTCATGCTAAACTTCGAATTATACACAAGAAACTAAAATTAAAAATCATACAAGACTAACCCTTCCCCTATATGTCTAGCCAATGAAGAAAAGTAATCGCATAACAATATTTGATACAATCTGGTTTAGGGTCAACCTGGCCAGAATCGTACTTTCAAGTTATTTAACATAAAATAATCTAATGTCGGATGTTGATATACTTTCAGACTGCTCCGAAAACAACCACGGACAAAACCACGTTGCAAATTGCAACAATGACTGATGAGAAAAGGGTTACCGGCCAGAATTTTAAAGTGAAATTCTGGGCCGGTAACCAGGAAGATGTGGTCACCGCCATGGAACGGTTTACCACATATTCCCTCAGTTCCATGGTGGTTAAACTGTGGCAGGGGGCTGTCCAGTTTAATGCCACTCTGGACACATCCATAAAGGTACGTATTTAACATGAACTATAAATACTTTTGACAAAAGTTGGGTTCCAATGGATAAAGGTAACAGGCTGATGTTATATTAAATACGCGCTGATGTTAGTCGTATAATAGATATAGGAAGATGTGGTGTGAGTGCCAATGAGACAACTCTCCATCCAAATAACAATTTAAAAAGTAAACCATTATAGGTTAAAGTACCGCCTTCAACACGGAGCCTTGGCTCACACCGAACAACAAGCTATAAAGGGCCCCAAAATTATGTCCATCTACTCTCCGCATACTATATATTCGCATTCAAAATCATCACCTACTGGAAATGTATCGCCCTCTTTACAACATTTGATTGTAAAATATTTAAAAAATTCTAATAAAGATCTTTTTAATTAAAAAAAAAAAACAAAACAAATAAGTATGCATGCTCATTTTTGTACCTTAGGGGGTTTATTTCACTTAACGATTTTTTGTTGTTAAATAACATTCAATTAATCTTATTCATGTTTATTAATTTTAGAAATTGCAAGAAGACCTTAAAATAGATGCGGCCAATATAGAGGGAGTAGATTTTGCAGAGTAAGTAACATGTAGTATAAGTTTCTCAAACTACTGTCCATTGTACTTCAGGTTGTATGGGAGCTTAAATAGAATGAATTTGATCATACTTTATCAAAACTTGGCATAATGTTCTCTTATATTATTGAGGAATCGTCACCAGATATTAAAAATATCAACAGCAAATATTGTTCTGCCGTAAGTTTTTATCAGATAAAATACAAAAAAAAATTCTGGAAATTCCTTCATAAATATCCGCGTTTCCTCCCCTTAAAATGTCAATTAAAAAAATTAAAGATCAAGCACACATACTGAATGATGTTCTATGTTTATGAATATATATATATACAACTCGTCTAAACATCAACCCAACATTGTTAGATCTGTAAATTTGCTTTCGCAAATTTTTGTTTCTTCCCTCGACGGGATTCGAACCCATGCTACTGTGATATCGTGACACCAAATCGCCTGCACTGCAGCCGTCCCGCTAGACCACACAACCACCTGGGCTACACAAATTTAAAACTTTCGGTGGGCATGTGTTACCTTTCCACGTCAGTTTTAATCTAGCGGCGTACTACAGTACATGATATATGAGGCATGGAAATGTTATTGTTACAGATCAGCTTAATTATTTATAGTAAAGGATCCTACAAATTCATGTAAGATACAGTCACATAAAATAATTATATTCATAAGTACGTCTGAGTCAGTGACAACTCTACATCAGATTTATCCATCGGATCACCATCAATGATAGTGATATATATATATATATATATATACTAGAACACACCCGTGATTTCGCGGGTCCGTGACTGAATCAAAGTATATAACTATGTGCAAGCCTTATTTTAGAATTAGTATTGTCATGTGATAAAGTCATGCCGACTTATAAGATACACAGTTTTCTCTGCTTTCAAATCTTTCTGTTTGAACCCGTCGAACTGGAACTTATCAATTATTGGTAATATTAATTATTTGGAAAACAAATGTTCCTGGAAGAGAGTATTTTTCAATCAGCATTATTGTCCTATATTAGTTATAAATAAAGTTGAATTTTTTGATTCGCTGTTTTACGTCATGCTCACTAACAAATTGAAAACTGTTCCTATACGCCGTATTTTTAGTCCACATTTTTTGTATTCGTATTGTTATCTTAAAAAGTTTTACTGATTAAAATACTACAATTACAGGTAACAATTTGAAAATTTAGTAGTGTCAACCCTGTAATTATGACCCGTGTATTTAGCATATCAATCCTAAATACACCGTTTGGTGGTGCGTCTGTCAGATGCGGAACGTTCAGATAAGGTAATAGGGTAACAGGTGAATATACTATTGGTTTCGGTATCGGACTCGATCCGGAACTTCTTAATTATTGCCAATATTAATTACGTGGAAAACAAAAGGGCCTGGAGTGTTGTACTATATTAGTTATATATAAAGTTGAATTCTTTGATTCGTCGTTTTTACGTGATGACGGCTGACAAATTGGACATCGTAATTTTAGTATTATAGATATATTTCGTTTATACAATTTTAATATTTCAGAAAACTGGTACTCACTTCAGTAGGCGAATACCCAGTTGATGATGATGTTCTGGATATTTTATATCCAGAACAAGCTTTCCAAGAAAGAAGGGTATCACTCGTGATAAAAAAACGGGAAAATTGTTAATGCTGTAAGTAATTTATAAGACCAGTTTTGTAACTACGACGTTAACCAGTGAATGATTAATATACCCGTTTTTAATTATTTCTATATAGCTAGTGTATATAATAGTGTCGAGAGTAAAATAATGATTTTTGCAAATGTAGATTTTGTATAATTGTATAATTTTAGATTTTTCATTTATTTCAAAGGTAAACTTCTACCGTGTTCTTTTTAAAACCATGCTATAGAAATATTTATTAACGCGCACTACTGATCTTTTATTATCAGAAATTGTTCATAATTAGCGTTAAAAAATCAATATTTATGATTTTTTTTTTCTTTTTGTAGACCATACTTGAGGAAAACTGAATCCATCAGAACAGATAGATACTGCAGATTTACATTTGACATACAGTAGTTATGATTAAATATAAAGACAGATTCGTTTTATTAGTTTTTGTTGGTTCCTATTTGAAATTTTAACAGAGCTTGTTTTTTTTCTTTTGAATTGTTTCATTTTGTAATTTTGAAACCTTTACGAATGGGTCAGATTGCTCAATCTTCAAGAACGTAAAGTAGATGGTTTTAGTCGATATAGAAAGATGTGGTATAAATGCCAACGAGACAACCCTCTCCATCCAAAAACAAGTTGTTTTAAGTATACTACTTATATAGATATAGGAAGATGTGGTGTGAGTGCCAATGAGACAACTCTCCATCCAAATGACAATTTAAAAAGTAAACCATTATAGGTTAAAGTACGGCATTCAACACGGAGCCTTGGCTCACACCGAACAACAAGCTACAAAGGGCCCAAAATTACTAGTGTAAAACCATTCAAACGGGAAAACCAACGTTCTAATCTATATAAACAAAACGAAAAACGAGAAACACGTATATATTACATAAACAAACGACAACTACTGTACATCAGATTCCTGACTTAGGACAGGTGCAAACATTTGCAGCGGGATTAAATTTTTTAAGTTTATATAAAATCTTCCAATAAGGAATACCAAGAAAGTTCTGTAATATAAACAAATCTAATTTATAACACTTGATACATGTGGGGTCAATATCAACAATAAAACTAAACAATCAGAGCTAGACAAAATTTCCTGTAAAGATTTACAAGAAACAAAATTAAACCAATATAATTAATAAGTACCGATCACCGTATGACCTGCAGTTGTTATTAACAAAGCCTATACATTTTCAAGGTTGATATTTGCATCAAAAGCAAAAACGGTTGAATTATTCCTCCCTAGCATCTAGTGAGTTCTTAGCGTTTCTGTCTATCAAGGAAACACTTAAACTCAACATGATGTGTTCATGATCAACGGAAAGAGCTATATGACTAACTACTTTATATATATACTATATCAAACCATTGAGAAAGCAATTTGACAAAATACGAATTGAAAGGAAATACATTTACAGTTCATTATAACGATATTTCGTCGCTATGCCAATGCTGTATATATAGAATAACCATACATGGTCTCGAAATATCAATGTTATTTGTACAAGGTTTAGAAACGGATAGAAAGCGAAGCTGTGCCGAGCATTTCTACCTGTTTCGAGCCGAGTACAAATAAGTTCTAGTTATAGATTGATATTTCGAGACAATGTATCAAATGCGGAACGTACATATAAGGTAATAGGTAACAGGTGAATATACTATTGGTATCGGTATCGGATTCGACCCGGAACTTGTCAATTATTGGCAATATTAATTGTTTGGAAAACAAAAGGGTCTTGAGTGGTGTAATTTTCAATCTGCACCATTGTCCTATATTAGTTATATATAAAGTCAAATTCTTTGATTTGTCGTTTTTACCCGATGACGGCTGACAAATTTGACCTCGTAATTTTAGTATTATAGATACTGCAACTCTTATAACTGTTCTTAATGAAGTATTTTGGGTAAAAAACATCATTTCTTAATTTGAAGCGGACGACGTTAAATTTTCGCCAACATGTATGTTTTATTGGCGTCATAAATAAAACTCTACGGAAACACATTATCAACGTCATAAACAAGGTGATACACAGCTGTAGTATATAAACACTTAAATACATAATTTTGTCTCTGTTTCTAGTCTTCAAATACCTTTCAATAACTGCTACAAATACTGCATTTTTTCTTGGTCCAATAACGTTTTCTATGTATGATTTTGACGATTTATCCTCTTTTCAACTCGGGTTTTCAATGTATGTTTTTAATTGGTAAACTTGTGCCTTTCAAATACACCGTTTAAACCCACTTTGATATTTATATGTAACTGTCCTAAGTCTGAAGCCTGTAGTACAACAGTTGTAGTTGCTTCATATTACTTGATTTATTTCGCTTTACTGGACGTAGTTCACACCGTTTGCTTATCATGTCTAGTCCATACTGATAGCTGTCTTAGGATAAACTCATTAATGAAGTGTCCAATTATGGTCATTGTAATTTCGTTTAGTGAGACAGTTTGACTGATAGGTAATTAGAAATCCATGCTCATTTTAACGGCAATCATCCTTATCACACAGCACGTCAGTTGGGGTTCGTGTTTATTCTTTAGTTTTCTATGTGGTGTAATGTGTACTTTTGTTTGTCTATTTGTCTTATTCATTTGTAGCCATGGTGTTGTCGGATTATTTTTGATTTACGAGTTTGACTCTCCCTCTAGACATATTTCGTCCCTCTTTCAAATTCACTGTCCTCATACAAATTAAAACACAAGCTCCGCCCGGTCAGAAATGACATCGGTAAAATATCTTGGCAGAGTTTAATCAACTAATGTAATTTCTCTTAAAGGTCCCAGTGAAACTACACATAATAGTTATTGTATTTATTCAGTAGAGCGGGTAAACTCACAAGTTTAAAACCGTGCCCATAAAGAGTAGTTCTCTGGAAAACTTTTATTCGATTCTACAAGACGCCAGAAATAAACAACTATAGGTCATCGTACGGCCTTCGGAAGTGAGCAAAACCCATACCACATAATTGGCTATAAAAGACTCTGTTTACTACCGTTTACAAGTTTTTAAATAGATGTAATCTTTAAATTATAATCTTTTATTTATAATGGATTTTATTAAAAATTATACGATTATATTTATTTTGGAATCGCAGTCAAGTAAATTATAACTGTTTGGTATGAAATCAGAAATTTCTAATTTTCGGTCTTAAAATAGTTTTCGTTATCATTTATTATAACCATATATTTTTAAAATCGGCATACAATAAGTCATCAACCTGGACATGATATTTCAAACCTTATTTTAATGGTTTCATAGCAAAATATATCATTTCGGGTGGAAAGACCTTCAATTGTTCTCTGAAGAATTGATTTTTAATTGACATTGAAATGCTTTCTACGAATATCAGCAAAGTCAATACAGTTGATTAAAACATGTTTAATAGTTTACTTGCAGTTACAAGGTTTACATTGTGGTTCTACTTAATTTTTCTGTATAATTTGTTCCATCTCTCAGGTTCACACTATAAACATTCAATTTGAATCATCTTGAACTTTTTTCACAGAAACAAATGTTGGCGTACATAAGAACAGAAATTATTAGGGCATTACCATCCAACCGCAGATAAGAAAATATGTTACAACCACTCAGAATACCCATTACTGAACTTACTTGAGGAACGTGCCAAATTTACTTCGAACATTATACATTACAATTGAATAAATCACATATTAGTGCACTATTGCAATGCTGGACCTTAGCAGATACCCTCTGTATTGACCTTTTCTAATGAAGACTTTTCTCAAGACTTAGATATTTATCCGAGTGATTCATCGTCGAAGGTTTTTGATTCGGTGTAAATTGGAAAATCAAATAATGTACATGCATTTTTGTATTCAGTTGTTAAAAAGATATTAATTATAAACAGTATTGTAAGGTAGGGGGAACAATTGAACTGTGTAGGGTAAATACTTTAATCGTAGCAAGTTTGACAAATATTTTATATTCAGAACGAGACTTTTCTAGATGACATTTTTAAAGGGTTGGAGAATGGATATTCACAGTGCGTTTTATATCAGACACTTGGGTAATGTAAATATTGATCTTTTTTGGAATTGTTCTACCCAGATTATATGTTTTGTGACTTTGTTAGTCTTACGTGTGATACCTGTGTTAAAGACTTCACACATTTTTTTGACAATCTAACAGTTGCAGATGATATTAGTCATACCCTTGAAGAGGTCAAAGTGTCAATACTTGGATAAAAGCCCGCAAAAACTTAATAAAAGCATCTGTTTTTGGAAGGTTTATAAAAGAAAAAAGCTTGTGCCAGACAATTTGTTGAAAAAAATAGGTGGATATGTTACTGTTCCAGATAGGGTTAAGAGCATCAAGTATTGACGCATACATTAAACGTGGAAATAAAGGTAAATCTACTGCAAAATCTATATCTAAAATACACGTTTTAAACATCCGCGTTGGTACCGGTAAAGTACACGAATTAAACTATCACTAATCATAACGTTACTATATTCGGAATGGTCGAAACCTTTTTAAAAACTAATGATTGACCAACTATAAACTCATCATAGATACCAGGATTAATATTTAATATATTTACGCCAGACGCGCGTTTCGTCTATAAAAGACTCATCAGTGACGCTCGAATCAAAAAATGTTTTAAGGACCAAATTAAGTACGAAGTTGAAATAAGGTATTCTATTCCTGAGGTAGATAGGCCTTAATTCAAAGTTTTGTTAACCGTTAATTTATAATTATGAACATATCAATGATAACTCAAGTCAACACAGAAGTTCTGACTACTGGGCTGGTGATACCCTAGGGGAAATAAATCACCACCAGCAGTGGCATCGACCCAGTGGTTGCAAATAAACTCATCGTAGATACCAGGATTAAAATTGTATATTTACGCCAGACGCGCGTTTCGTCTACACAAACCTCATTAGTGACGCTCGAATGCAGTAAATGCAGGTCATCCGGTTAAGAAAAGGGGGGATATTGTGGTGCTCAACACCAATATACAGTACTGAACCAGTCCATGTTTTATATGTGCCTTATCATGTATCCGTGACGAAGTACACAGAACACACGATTCTGAACTCTTCACCTTAACCACATGTATTGACATTTTTGATTGCATTGATTATTTCTATTATTATTGTATTTTATGTATAATTGCTGTATCACCTGAATAAACCTGGTGAGTTTCATATATATTGTTCTTATATTATTAATTATATGCTCGGATCACAACATTGGCGTCGTCGACATCTCGAATCTGTTGATTTTGAAACTACCGCTCTGCACGGTACGTTTCACACCATTTGCTTTCAATTATTGCAAATTATAGCAAGGCTATATTTTAAATTAAAACCTCCATCAATTTTGGGAAGTTTTAGTACTTTTTCAGTCAGTACTACACATCATATTCACTGTTTGAAATTTATGCTTGTCTAGTTTCTCGTTTTAGTGAGTCGCCATTTTGAATAGCCATTAGCTGTATCTTGTCCAAATTAGCAGGACGGAAGTTGGACTTCTGCGCATGCTCTGACAAAACTACAGTACAGACATCGTGGTTTACTACAAACACCGTTTCGTGCACAACTACAGTACAGGCATCGTGGTTTACTACAAACACCGTTTCGTGCACAACTACAGTACAGGCATCGTGGTTGATAACAAACACCGTTTCGTGCACAAATACTGTACAGGCATCGTGGTTGATGACAAGCACCATTTCGTGCACAAATAAAGTACAGGCGTAGACAACATACTCACGAAACAGTTTACTAGTAGTTTGAAATAACAACCATAACAAACCACACAATTTAACCAAATGTTTAGAATGTCAAAACTTATTTTACTTATGGATGCCACCTTGGATCAACTTCAATCAGTTGAGGGTATAGACAATGAAATGGCCATACAGATACTTGAGGTTAGGGATGCCTCACATTTTATAGACTTTAATGCAGTGTCCGGCATTACTGGTGTGCCAAAATCAACTTTAAAGAAATATTTCATTGAACCTGGCATGTTATTCTTGTACCAGAAACTGCACAATGAAATAGCAGAAAGTAGACAGGAACTCCAGCAGGATATTGCTAATGTCACATCAGGACTCCATGAGGTAGACAAGAAAGCCTCCAAAATTGACAACATGACGGAGAAGTTTGATGATTTATGTGCTCGCATGACTAAAATGGAGCAAACTCAATTAATGGGGTCAACCATTCAGTTTAAAAACCCACTGCCATTATTGCAGGATGATCATCATGAACAGGCTGAACAATCAGAGAAGAAATTTGGTGCTTTGGGCGCGACAATTGATACTTTGATAGCCCATAAAAACCAGCAGGTTGAGGAAAAATTTGGAACTAAACCCAAAACATTTAGTACCCCAGCTAGTTCAGCAACATATCCAGACTTTTCCAAGGTGTCACCAATTAGTAAACCAACTGGACTTTCTAGTTTAGGTGAGTCATTCACTACCAACACAAGTCTACAGGACGATATGTATGCATCTGCAGTGTCCACTCTGAAAGTAAGTACTGCAACTGAAGCGGCTTACCTAAACCATGTGAAACCATGTGAAACCCAACACTGAACTCCATGTTGAACAGGGGCCCTCGGCTCCCCTTTATGTTACTTCTAACATGGTGCCCGTTCAGTCAACTTTGGAAGTGAAGTCTGATCCAAGCTTCATTCAGCATGGACAATTGGACAATCAGTCTAAAGATGGACAGGGGCCTTTGGCCTCCACTTCGAATACTTCAACTAATGAAATACATAATAATGTATCGCAGGGTTACACTGGACAGGGGACTTTGGCCCCATCGTCATTTTATAACCCAATCATAGTTCAAGGTTCCGCGATACCTAACAAGCCACCATTTTGGTCTTACAATGTTCCACCACCGGGAGTACAACAAAATAATGGGTCGACTGTACCGTCTACTGCAGGATCAAATAAAGACACTTCAAACATTCCTTCAATCCCAGTACATTGGAATACTCCAGTAGTTATGTCTTCCCATGTACAGTCTGTGAACAACACTTCTGTTCAGAATAAAAGTGAATTTACACAAGAAAGGCACAGAGGCAGGGGAAGAAAGCGCTGCCAGAGGGAATCCTCTTCATCAAGTGATGAATCGATAGACAGGGAATCATCCCGTTGGAAGGAGTCCCATGCTAGAGAACGAAGCAAAAGTCCACAACTGCCGAAGATGCCAGTCTTTACTGGTTCTGGTAATCTATCTTGGGAAGCTTTTGTCTACCAGTTTGAAAGAACTGCAAATCGACGTAACTGGGATGACGCAAAGAAAACGTGCCGTTTTCTAGATTGCTTGTCTGAAGTTGCACTTGAATATGCCCGACGACCGCATATATCAAGATATGACGATTTGCGGAAATATATGAAAAGGCGATTTAGTAAGAAGGAGGAAGCTTCTGCAGCAAGGAGACATCTACAGTACATCAGGCAGTTGGACGGAGAGACAATAGAGGAATATGCAGAGCGAGTTCATTTCTTGACAATGGATGGGTATTACCGAAGCAACAATGACATCATTGATCAAATAGCTACTGAAGCGTTCCTGCGTGGATGTCAGGAGAAGGAGGCAGCCCGGATCGTTATAGAGAAAAATCCAAGGACTATAAACGAATCACTGAAATGGATCAAGTCTTCATTAGCTAATCAGAAAGCCATTTATGGAGCCCGGAAGTCTTATTCCCAGTTATATACCCAACGACAAGTTACCTTTTCTGATGTTGGTAATTCTGATCATTCTCCGCAGAGGCCCTCGGCCTTGCAATACAATCAGAGGTTTGATAAAGAAGATGGATCTTTAAAATCTAATATTGAAGACTTAGTGTCTATAATTGGTCAGCTATTAAAAGATAGAAGGAGTAACATATCTACAACCCGACCATTGTCACAATCAAATTTCCGGAGTCCTCAGAATTCACGTTTTCCGTCACCACAAAGAAGACCTAAACCTTATGAAGAGCAGCCCAACATATCACCATCTTTCCAGAGGACCTCGTCCTCGCATACACCAGAAGATCAATATTTAAACAAGACAGGGTCAGGTCATTAGGCTCACTTCTGACCCTCGAGAAAGAGAGCCTACAAGAGCTCGTTATTAAGACTGTAGGTATATGTGGTCTGATATTTGCAGTAAATTATATATCCCAGAATATAATTGACCCTGTTGCTATATCTTTACTAAGCAGATCATGTATTTTAAACACTCCTGTAAACCGTGAACATGTACTTATTAAGGGAATTCGACCTCAACCAGTTAGTTGCAACTTTGTCACAAACACTACCATTTCAATAGGACATATCACTACGCATTTAGATGTGTGTATGATATCTATGACCGAAACTAGACTCAATATTTTGAAAGCGTGCACCGCAGTATTGGACTTGGTGCACACATCTGATAACCGTAAGATACATGGAAAGAACGTCTTCCACCAGAGATCGTCAGGGGCCCAAGGTCCCACAGAATCCTCTGTTACTGTATCTATTTCAGCAGCAATTGACCTTTAATTCATCACTTCATATAGAAGTCGACCACATCAGAGATTTGTGTGTGGATTAGTTACACAGGTCAAGATGAAGCGCCATGACTTAAAGAGCCATTTGCAAGCGTATTGTGAAACGACCTGCGGGAGCTGTGAAGTTCAAGAGGCTTTGGTAGGTTCTTTGGCGCACCGCCATACAATGGAAAATTACAATGGATTACAATGTACATTTTTTTAGGAAAAACTTTACACTTTCGTTTAAAACCAATTGTAGCATCAAGAACTTCCGTTCAAATGCTGTCCAGTAAACTATCCGTGGTTTGAAGTGTGAGTTTTAAGATTATACCGTGAACTGTATTCTATGTGGACCGTAAATGACAATGCTTTGAAATGCTTCCAATCGCCTAATCAAAGAGAATAGTGTCGAATAGAAACTATCTATTATTTCGAATTGGATTATGTTTCCGAAGAGGAAGAGACATGTTTTATTCTATGACCGTTTATTTTGCGTATTTTCACTGTATATATCCTATCGTATTGGATTATGAATGAGACCGTTAAGTTTGCGTATTTCATGAACTCTATTACTTAAATTGTATTTAGAAGGAATATAATACTTTTAGTGGATTTATGCGTGAAAATGTGTGTAATATGAAACCTCGTTTATTCCGACATTACTTCATGTATATGGATTATTTTTCACAGACAGTGCGTTATTTCTAGTCGTTTTATTTACCCCTGGTCTGGTTCTACTGAAATGGGTCGATTGTGGTGCTGAACACAAATATACAGTACTGAACCAGTCCATGTTTTATATGTGCCTTATCATGTATCCGTGACGTAGTACACAGAACACACGATTCCGAACTCTTCACCTTAACCACATGTATTGACATTATTGATTGCATTGATTATTTCTATTATTACTGTATTTTATGTATAATTGCTGTATCACCTGAATAAACCCTGGTGAGTTTCATATATATTGTTCTTATATTATTAATTATATGCTCGGATCACACCAATATGTCTATGTATTTAATCAGAACTTCGTCATTGATGTCAACCTTCTCGATAGTAAACAAGATATACATGAACGTTTGTGGGTTCTATCTAGAAAACAGCTATTGGAATTTTCCTAACGATGGCATCAATCGCGAACAACCGATTTTCTCATTTCTTGAAAATTGCTCAAAGTTAATCCATTCTGGATATGAATTTTTACTTATTGCAGACTTAAACGGAAAATGTTTTGAAAAGTGTCTCACCACAAACTATCACATAATGTGTGAATTCGCCTCCTATAATTGGAAAGAGGCTTCGACAGTTTATAGATGCGAGGTACTTATTTGCTGTAAATTGCCTCCCCGTTTGTGAGGGACTTTATACTCGTATTTTGAATAACCAAATCGATTACGTTCTCTCTGAAAACCTGAGCCGTAACGTGACGCGTGTTATAATTAATGAAAATGGCATTTTAATCTACATAGTGATTATGCCATTAAACGAACTGAATTAAAAACTAACCCCCGAAAAAAAATGAACCTAAGAAACCTGCTTTCATTTGGAAAATACATGATAAAACTGACTGGAATATTTTTCAAAAAACTTTAAAATAGAGATTTAGGGCATGTGGACACATTCTGAAAATGTCTTCGGATATCAATATAATTTGGGATAATATGAAAAACTCCGTCCTTGATGCCGCTGAGTTTTCTATCGGTAAAGGTAAAAAGTCAAATCTGTATCGTAAGTTCTGGGACAACGAACTTGACATTTTGATTTAAAACAGAAGGGAAAGTAATCGCTTGAAAAGAATTTATGACAAAAATCGCGACTGTAATATTGAGACCGGTAAGATCCTATCTGACACTTATCGTGTGCGAAATGGTAAGGTCCAAGAAGCTATCAAGAGAAAAGCAAATCAATGGTCCCTTTCTTCATGAATAATTGTAATGCCAGGCTTTTTCAGGATTTGTAATTTTAAATTTATACTTTTTATATATATATATTTATTTTTTTAACAGATATTTACCATGAAGATAAGGATGATTCCTGCAATAACCATACAAGTATTATGATTATGAATATGCCACGGAAAAAGAGGAAAATTTCACAAGTGCCTATCAGACTTCTGATTGTGCATGTAAGTAATACAGAAAATCAAAAAGTTTGTTTATGAGAAAGTTTGGGTACACAATAATTATTATTTGTTTGATTGATTGATTGTTGGTTGGTTGCTTAACGTCCAGTGGCATATACAGGACGAGAACAAGTTCACAATAAATACAATAGGTAGGTCTTGTCATAATAGAGGCCATTTGGGATGATGGTCGGAGAAATTTAGACTGCCACTGGTAAATGAGGGTAAAAAAAATCAAAGGAGGTGCTTGGATGACATTGATCTCAGGTGCTACGAAATGGTTAGCAGATCCCGCTCCACAGGTGACACCCGTCGTGTAAAATATTTAACAATACAATTTTTTCTTTGCTATCAATACAAACTACATGTACATCTTCAACATATATTTAAGAACATTAATTTTAGGCTACAATTTGTGCACAATTTATAGAGGGTGAGATGACCATCGCATCCAAATAAGTCTCCTTAATTCGACATGGTAAATCAAAAATACGACGTTATATCTATATTTCTATTGTTTAACGTGTATATCAATGTTATATTGTATCGGAGTTTGGTACTACTAGTAATCAGTTCTTTCTTGAATATGCCTGGCTTCAAACAGTACATGCGGAAGAAAAGGATTTACATGTGATGAGACGTTTGGGTCAGGATGGACACATGATGGCAGCTATTGTAATGACAGACCATGTTGCAAATGTAAGTAGACATATACAGCAAGCAATATATTTTATCACTGTTGATCAAATCGAATGAAATGCATAGGAAATGATAAGGTTAAGATAGAGCGTATCTAACTACGAATGTAGGACAGAAAGTCACAGGACAAAAAGTCACAATTCCTTTTTTCTGATTATTTTCTTCGAAGAAAACTCGCTCAATTCTACAAATATATTTTTGTATTTTTCTGGAACTATTTACATAAACACAATTTATCAAAAAAATATAAAAGATGATCAAATAATTGTTAAAAAAACAAAATGTCAAAGTGGCTTGGAACTTAAATGGCTTCATGGTGGCCAGAAATATATCTTTTGAATGATTTAAATTAAATAAATCTTGATTTTTCAAGTATAATGACACATTTCCTAAACTTTGATATGAATGAATGTGTATTAAAAAGTAAATATTTCAAGATATTTCTCTTATTCAAACAATTGTCAACAAATTGTTTGTGACTTTCTGTCGTACCAAATTTGTGCCTTTATGTCCTGTGTCCGTTTACCTCTAACTACAAGGGACAATACCTATTTGTAAAAGTAGAGGGCATACCAACGTCTTAAATGATGCCTATAGTGACTCTCAACAAGATTTGTCGCTTGTTGGTTGCTTAACGTCCAGTGGCAAATATGACATGCATTTTTAAGACGAGAATAAGTTAACAATTAGGTAAAACGCGCACCTGACAATCCTTTTTGTAATCGTGTTGATATACCTGATATGACAATTATATTTTGTACGTCACACAGGTAACATAATAAATTTGTCGTTTATGGTTTGTAGAGGTGCAATTATACCCCATTTCTTGTCGACTTGTTTCATGATTGTTATGAGACAAACTGAAATTCAACCTTCCTTTTAAAAAAGAATATGGCTGCTACATACTCTTATGTATTTACATACCCAATATTTGTAAAAGGTCTCACCTTTTAATGTTAAGAAACAAAACGTTAAGTAATTTCTTGCGTCCGAATCGCTTTTCTTGATTTGCCTTCACGAGGAACGCTCAACGCCAAACATTTTTAATCTGGAGATATATAAGTACCGAAACCGATGAAGAGCTATACGTCAAAAATACAAAAGAAAACAGTCAAATTCATTCAATTTAGCCTAAGGGAGTTGAAACCTTAGTTTCTTGGTAATTTCAAAATTTATAAGCGGACACATTTAATTAAGTTTGTAAAATCATTTGGTACTGACTACTGATCTGATGATACCCTCGGGGACTGATAGTCCACCAGCAGAGGTATCGACCCATTGATGTAAAGAATTGAAAATAACACGTTTTATGAATTCTTTCGTCCAAAGCGCTTTTTTCTGGATTTACCGGTTTCGGTTTGATTTATTTTAACGTCGTCGTTGATTCTCTTCTCCTGTAGAGAGTCCATGTGGTTACTGCCAGTTGCTGTTGATACATTTCTTTTGTGCCAATTACCAAAATGAATATTTATTTGGTGCAAGCTTTTCAATTTTCTTGTCCACCATGTCTGTTTGTGTAGTCTTATTAAAAAAAGTATATATTTTGCACTTAGAAATCGGTTTTGTTATTGGCAAGCCATTCTCGAAATTATCACATACATCTCCACATCCCAAATATTTATATCTTGTTTGTGGCTTTGTTCTTTATGATGAACAGACACTCCACAGGTTCTTTTTTGTGTTTTTGTAGTTCTCCATCAATTTTGGTGAGCTTTTTGATAAGTCTCGTCTTTAAATAACTACATTTATTTAAAAAAAATTACAAATAAAACAAATCAGATATTTACAAATACAGTTGAGTTATTTCAATATTCACAAATGAAAGGATTAACAAAAACAGCATACTAGTATAAGAATCAATTAGCTAATCTTTCGTCAGATGAACCTGAAATGTGAGGCCAAAATCGGTCCTTACCGGACCTACTTCTTTGTATCATATATATACATGTACATAGTATAATTAAGGAATGTATCTCCCTCATGCAAAGCTCTGATTCCTTCCACGGATTTGGCTATACCTTTTGGACCTTTTGGATTATAGCTCTTTATCTTTTATATAAGCTTTGGATTTCAAATAGTTTGGCCACGAGCATCACTGAAAAGACATGTATTGTCGAAATGCGCATCTGATGCAAGAAAATTGGTACCGTTAAGTCTGTAATGGAGTACCTCACAAGGAACCTTTCTGCTAATGCCATATCTTTTTAGCTCACCTGGCCCAAAGGGCGAAGTGAGCTTTTCTCATCACTTTGCGTCCGTCGTCGTTAACTTTTACAAAAATCTACTCCTCTGAAACTACTGGGCCAAATTTAATTAAACTTGGCCACAATCATCATTGGGGTAACTAGTTTAAAAATTGTGTCCGGTGACCCGGTCAACCAACCAAGATGGCCGCCATGGCTAAAAATATAACATAGGGGTAAAATGCAGTTTTTGGCTTATAACTCAAAAATTAAAGCATTTAGAGGAAATCTGACATGGGTTAAATTGTTTATCAGGTCAAGATCTATCTGCCCTGAAAATTTCAGATGAATTGAACAACCCGTTGTTGGGTTGCTGCCCCTGAATTGGTAATATTAAGGAAATTTTGCTGTTTTTGGTTATTATCTTGAAAAACATTATAGATAGAGATAAACTGTAAACAGCAACAATGTTTAGAAAAGTAAGATTTACAAATAAGTCAACATGACTGAAATGGTCAATTGACCCCCTAAGGAGTTATTGTCCTTTATAGTCAATTTTTTTAAAATTTTCATAAAATTTGTATTTTACTAACATTTTCCACTGAAACTACTTGGCCAAGTTCATTATAGATAGAGATAATTTTAAGCAGCAAGAATATTCAGTAAAGTAAAATGTACAAACACATCACCATCACCAAAACACAATTTTGTCATGAATCTATCTGCGTCCTTTGTTTAATGTTCACATATACCAAGGTGAGCGACACAGGCTCTTTAGAGCCTCTAGTTCAATTTGGGACGGACCTCAACCAGAAGATTTTTTGTATATATTTTTGATAAGGTCTAATGTAAAAAAAAAGTTCAAGCCTCAATCATATGTGTTGGCTAGTTTGACCTAAAGTAACAACTTTCCTTTATATTTGTTTCATCTCTTTTACTCCTGTCAACCATAAAATCAAGGGTTACTGGAGTTGAGCTTTCATTTTCACTAGCCTGATAACAAATAATTCTAGGACACAATGTGAATAAAATGTCATTCAAGCTACGAAAAGTTTTCTTTACAAAAATACTTAAAATATCCAACCAAACACAATCAACTGGGTGATGCTAATTTTCAAACATATTTTAGAGTAAAATTTATATAATTATAATATATAATTAAATACTTACTAAATTTTTAAGTTTACTCTTTAGATCATGTTTTTGGTGGTTAAATACTCACTCCTATAGAATTGGAGAAGATTCAATACCTCCTGGTTGAAAAAATCAGGTTCTTTGAAGATAGATGCAACATGTGCAAAGAGAAGAGAAAAACCTCACAAAAATTAGACCATAAGCCAAGTTATCAAAATCACCCAAGTATTTGAGCTATCAACCAAATTCTAGTTTTTTGCACTGGTTTTTTTTTCTTTATCTGACAGATGTAACAACAATAGATAAACGACAACTATAAATAGATGACACTTGAGCTCACATACATGTCCAATTAAAATATTTACCGGCTCCCTCCAAGAAAGATTCATTTCATTATCTCCGTAGTCATGTCTTATTTCTTCATCTGTATTGATTGTTCTGTCGGCATATAAGCAAAGTCTTGGGATGTCGTCAAAATATTCAAGCTTCATTTTCGTGTTGCATTTATCATATCTATAAGGTGCGTCATTTACAAATTTGCCCAATCTACCTTGTGTGTTTGTTGCATCAATACTGAAATATGAAAAAAAATATCATTTAAGAATTGTTTGTGGCAAAAATTTGTTACTTTACAAATCGTAATAAGATTTTTTTAATAACTCAAAAACCACAAAATGTAAAATGGTCATTGACATCAAATTAGTATTTATCAGAAGCTTCAATATCAATCAACTTGCACCTGTATCTATCTATAGTAACGGCAGCCAAGTTGTTCACCAGCTAAATTTTTGAATTTAAACATCCTAAAGATGACAGTGATCAAGATAGGATTATTAGTTGAATCTCATGTAACTTTCATCACCACATAACCAAAATGTCGGCATCATAACTTCAAACACATGTTGAGCACACGTTACTGCAACTAGAGGCTCTGAGGAGCCTACGTCGCTCATCTTGGTCCATGTGCATATTCAACAATGACACTCTCCAACATTGAAGACAAGAATAAATTTTATGACAAATTTATTTTATTGCTGATCATTTAGCCTATTTAGTTTCTTTCTATATATATCTTCTTTATTTTTTGCTCAAAATACAAAAGAGGAGATGCATAATCCTCATTGAAGGGCAATTGCTCCTATAAAGAGTCAAAGTCGACTAATCTTTGAAAAAGATAACAAATTTATGAAAAGATGTTAAAAATTCACATAAAGAGCAATAACTCATTAGGGATCAATTGAGAATTTCGATCAAGTTGTCTTTTGTAGACCTTTATTATTTTGCTAAACATTACTGCTGTTTACAGTTTATCTCTATCTATTTATAAATAATATCCAAGACTGCAAAACCTCCTTAAAATTACAAACTCAGGGGTAGCAACCCGACAACAGGATTTCTTATGTGTCCATAAAGTTTCAGGGCAGATAGAACTTGACCTGGAGAGCATTTTGACTCGTTCTTACATTTCCTCTGAATGCTTTAGTTTTAGAGATGTAACCCAAAATTTACATTTTACCCCATGCTCTATTTCTCACCATGGTGACCAACTATTCTCATATATAATGACATGAATGATGATAAATCCAGAGTTTTATTAAAATTTCATCCCATCGTATGTTTTTGATATTCTATGTAATACTAATTTTTTTCATTGAATACACAACTAAGTAAAACACTTACCAACATAAATTTCCCCCAAACTGAAAGAAATAAGTATAACTCTGCAGGTTTCTTTTTGCTGCCTCATGTGGGGATATATTTCCCCCCACATACTCCAACAAAAATTCCCCCTTGTCATACTTTCTTTTTGTAAAAACAACATGTCCTAAAAAATGTAACATTGATTGAAACATGTGATAAGAATTATTTTAGTCATTTAAACTCAAGGCCTTAACATAACCGTCCTAAAAGGATAAATGGCCAACAACTTCTCCCAAAGTCATGCTAGGAGACGAAAAAGTTTCGATATTAATTAGATTACACAGGGAAATTATGCTTTATGAAAAATTCAGCGAAACATCTCCCTAGTGCAGGTTTCTCCATTAGGCCCTGAAAACCATATGTATCTATTCAGAACACAATTTTTAGTAGTAACACCTGAAGCTAATGTAATAGCCAAAAACCTTCTTTCCTTTGATGATCAACCAACATATCAAGTATCTTTATCCTAGGAGAAAGAAAATAAGGATTGAGTGTTCCATGTAACACTAATTGTGTTAATTTTTTTTTTTTTTTTGCCTACATGTATATTTATTTAGTAGATTTCTGCACACTAAATTATAAAAATCTTAAACAAATTCAAGATTTTAAATAGCAGATAATTCTCAAAATATAAAAAAGATGGGTATGACTGCAAATGAGACAACTGTCAACAAGGACCATATGACACAAAAATTAACAACAATAGGTCTCTGTACAGCTTTCAAGAAAGAAAAAAGTCGCAGATATAGCTATAAAATGCCCTGAAATGACAAATGTAAAACAATTCAAACAAGAAAACAAATATGTAACACATCAACAAACTACAACCACTGAATTACAGGTTCTGACTTAGACAAGCACATACATACATTATGTGCTGGGTTAAACATATTAGCAAAATCCCAACCCGCCTCTAACCTGGGACATTGTTATAACAGTACAAAATAAGAAAGAACTATAAAAATCAGTTGAAAAAGGCTAAACTCATCAATTGGATACAAGTAGAAATACATATAACAAAAACACAGAGTGGACATGACCAGGTGTTCTTATATTTCAACAACAAAAAGGTACTAAATACAGATCTGAAAGAACTGCAGTTACTGACAGCTAGGTAAAAGTCACTAACAACTATTATAAAACAAAAACCATGCATCTAAGACCATGTCAAGTTTTTACAAAGGCATGCACTATCTACTTTTAATTTGTTTTATAGCATGTGAATAATCATGATGGTGTCCATTATTTAACTTGTCCATCAATGTAAACTTAAAGAAAAAATATTCTTTGAAATTATATTACCAATGTATGCTTAACTTTATTTAAATGATTCTTAGAGTATATTTAAAGGATTTTTTATTTGTTTTGCTAAATTTAAATACTTTGTGTATTGTATCAGAGATCCTTGTTTGATTCCCAAAAGAAAGTAAGACCTCCTGAAACGAAAGCTTATTTTTATAAGCTATAGTTAGAGGAGGGATTTAAGGTCTCTGCACAATGCTAGGCTGTGTTGTTCTAGAAGTTAGAAACAAAAAGTACAGGTTCCAGCCCCGGCGCCTCTTTTCGTAGATCTTCATCTATTATAATAACCATTGGACCTTTAATAGCCTTTGACATTGCCCTGTTACAAGTTGATGTATATAATTTTGCTCCAGGATTTGCCAAAGACAAATAAATGCATATTCCTACAAATTTCTGGAGAATAGTAATTGGAGAAGTTGATTCTTTAAAGATTAATTCTCTAAGAGCACAAAACTTTTCCTGATGTTTTTTGGTTACAAAAAATGAAGCTTTAACTGAATCTATAATCATTCCTTAAAATATAATTGACTGGGTAGGAAACAAGACTGACTTATCAATATTTAGAAAATAACCTAAATTTACAAACAATTTTACAGAATATTTTATGGCAATATTTGACCTCATTAATTTATTATCTAACCTAGGATCAATGTAACCATTAATAGTTCATCAGCTGGTGAGGTAAAATTTCAGTTCTGTGTTACACCCCAGGGTAGGTGTTTCTTTTATGAAATTTAAATGTAGACTGAACTTTAAAAGTTATTTATTCTTCAGCAATCTAATCCTTATGGCTGGGTCATCAAGAGACAATCTTGTGCTACTTTTTCCGGACACAGCTGCTATTAAAGTATTGTATGACGACAGGAATCCAACTGTGCAAGTGTCCTTAATTTGTTTCAGGCACATCTAACTTATAAAGCCGAAAGTGACAGTTACAAGTACTTTAAATAATATATCAAATCCCAGCAGGATTCCAACCTATGAAAAGTACTTCAGTATATTACTGGTTCAAATGTGATATATGTTGAGAGAGAATTGCTATTTTGTTCACTTATAGTGAGGGTTTATTAAGCCATTGAGTTGCCCACACTTGTGGGCCAACTTTAGAACTACCAGCAACATATAATTCATATCCAGATCTACAAGGTGAATTTGATAGCATATTAGGCAGTGACAAATGCATGGATTCTTGTGGATTAATTAATCATGGATTATTTATTTTAGAATTCAATAAAGAAAAAGAAAATACTTGATGAATATTCAGCATAACTTGAATATATTTCAAACTGCGGTTTCCATATTTATTTGAGTACAACTACCCATTTGAGCGAAGATTTTCTTTGGTATATAATATACCTATAATTAAAGCAGCATGTTCATGATTTCAAAGTGGCAGAAATTCAATATCTTAAATTCTAAAGTTTGATGAGGTGTAGATTTAATCAGTTCTATTAATTTAAAATGAAAATAGTAAATGCAGAACAGACAAATGATAAGTAGCCTACATCAAAGGTATGACTTCAAAACAGATTTTAATTCCTACTTACAATTTGGTATATAACATGTAACATTTCCCTTAACCGTTTATATATGCATCATACACTTTTAGGAAAAATCGTTTTGGAAACAGTAATTTAGAAATTCCATATCTAAGAAGTCACAGCATGAAGATCACAAAATAAAAACATCATTAACCACTATTAAAAGCACCTATTAACTGTCAAAACTTAAACAACTCAATAAATATTTATACATTTATTAGAAGAACACTACTAATATATATCATGTATGTACACAACAATAAAATGCATACAGCAATCCATCCTCAATTATTATTACATACATTTTCACATGCAAAGTTACCATTTGATAGAAGCTATACTATTAATAGTGTTTTGAATAATTTGTTCTTACAGAAAAAGGAATGTGTCCATGGGTCTTGCTGTCCTGATTTAATAATTCATGCAATCAAGTTGATACATGATTTTGGAAAAGAATTAAAATGAAAAAAAATCTTATAAAATAAAATGTTTTTCTTTACTACCAACTTACTAAATGTCATTTTAGGCAAGTATTAAATGTAATAGGAAACACACATGTATTTCATCTTTGCCTAATTTGATGAGATAGACTTTGAACATTCAGTGTAATAATGTCACGAGAAAGCATATTATATTTAATGTCTACAAAGATATTCTTTGACGACTCAGTGTTAAACTGACACATGCTGTAATTTTAAAATTTGCTGGTTTAAAGCATCCCTAAGGGAACTGTCTAGGATTGATGGTCTTGGTCTGGCATCTTCACGGAATTTAGGTAGAATACTAGGCAGAGGAATAGAAGGCACTCTTCTTTAATTCAATTCGATTCCTTCCAGATATCTTGTGCAAGACGGCCAGCTGATTTATATTTTGGAATGTCCTGCTGCAGTGATCTCAATATAGAGAGAACTTTTTCTCTTGTTGCTCTATTACATCAAGAATATTGGGGAAGTCTGAAATAAAATAAAATTAGGTTTATATATTTCCATGGGTTGATTTTTTCTAATAAAAGTTTTAGTATTATGTAAATTTCAAATTGATGTAGAGAATACTTTTACCCAGTGTCAAATTGTATCACATATGCTTTAGTTTTGAAAATATAAACTGCATAGTGGCCATGGTTTTTCTTTAGTCATGGTGGCCATTTTTTGGCACCATTTAGTCAGATAAGTATATATTTTCAGGGTTGACATGAGCAGCTGCACAACATGGTCTTCAAATATATAGCGTTTAAAAATTTCATATAAAGCAGGTATAACCATTGGTCAAGTAATTTTTCAAGATGGCGTCAAGTTATTGCAAAAGATAAAATATAAATAAGTGTATAATTACCTTTTAAATATCTTTGCTTTTACAAGTTGGCACAGAAACATGAAGACATAGTTATTCTTATTGTCATTAGCACAGTTATCAGCTTGCACATACAATGTGGGTGGCAGAGAGCCGTTTTTTTCTGAAAAAACAAAATATTTTTTTATTAGTAAAACACTAATTTGTCAGAACTGTTTTTTAGCAGTAACATACTTCTTTTAAGAGTATGCTGTATGAAGTTTACTGAAATAAGGTCACATAACATCTACTAGAACAACATTCCATTCCATATTGTATTGACTTTGCTGATATTCGTAGGAAGCATTTCAATGTCAATAATATGTATGATTTATTTAATAGTGTTCCATTTACAAATATTGTTTCATTTTTAAAGCACGTTTGAATATATTATAAAATAATTTAATTTTGGATGTAACACGTCTTCTGATTGGCTGACGTTTTTTTTGTATGAGCCCATATACATAATTTCGTTAATTATCTAAAATTCAATGGATTCTGTCATTTAATAACAACTACAATATTTTTTTTTAAATCTGAATTGTGTACCACTGAATTGAACACGCCTGGTAAACCATCTAATCTAAATGGTTGAGACGGGAAAAAGTATTCTGGCACTTCCTATATGACAAATTTAAGTTAAAAACACAAAACGCAAATTCACATTAAATACAACGACCGAACCCATATTATGAATAAGGTACTATATTTTAGATCTTCAAAAATGCGCACTTAAAAAATGCAACAGCAATCAACCATACAAAAGATAATGTACAATAAAACCCTAAAAAAATTAAAACTCAAATATAAATATTAAATATATTTTTTTTCAAGCTACTTACTATATGTACCATTTTCTAATGAATTAACATCAGTTCTTCTAGTAGCTTTAACATAACATCGATAAGTCAATACATCAGTATGCTTCAAAACCTACCAGTGGGAAAGCCAGTGACATTAAAGAGCTACTTCCGGTGGTCACGCGGGAAAGGGGACATAATCTAAAAATTTTGAGATGGCGCTGTAACCAGCGTGTAAACAAAAACATAGGCACTAAATTTATTTAAACAACTTATCCATCAGGATTTGAGGTTAAATTTTCATTAGAATAAAGTTTGTCACACGACGGCCAAATTAGGTAGTAAAAAAGTGTTCCGTTACTGAAATATGATAAATCAAAAGACTACCTCCGTTGATTTCCAAGAAACCGCGGGTATTCCCCCCGTCTACAAAGAACTGACACAAATGCATCCTAAAGCTTTTCGTTGGTCGAGATATAAATAAATGTGACCCAGAAACGTATGGGCACATGACTATGTACAGGATTCCCCGTCACTCTGAGTCTTGTTTACATAATACATACTTCAACCGGGGGTCAAAATTCAACATTTTTCATACGTTTTTGGAGTTATTTCGGTGCAAAATTAAGCAAATTATGCCACATTAAACATATTTTAACCACGAAATTGATTGAGACTATGAGGAGTGATGATGTTTCCAGGATTTTGGATATATTTTACTGAAAAATGTTGATGGGTTGAAGGCTTTACACTGTCATTTGTTGATGTTTTTCATGTTGCTCAAACTCCTCGTATCACATTTTATGCAGTACATTGCAACTGGTTTAATCCATGTACGAATTTGTCCATATAAATGACTTCAATTGTCTGGAAGTACACCCCCCCTTTTTCCCAACTTTTCAAGAAATTTCAGTTTAAAGTAAAAAAGTATTGTCTGTCTCAGTTAATCTTTGTTTTAAGCTATTTTTCGGGTAATGGTTACAGTCATTCTTTGATTCTGTAAATATTAATCTGAAATGTTTCAACTTGTCAATTTTAAAAAAGTACAAATCAACAAATATTGCATGCCTACCACTGTGGCATGAAAATCTTATTTCCACTTGATTTTAAGTCTTTGTTCTTGTTGTTTATATAAAAAAAAATACTAGGCAAGTGGGAAGTTAACACACACATGTTTATAAATGTCCTTGTCAAGCAACCTGGTGTACACTAAACATTCATGTTTGAGTGTGTCTGGGCCCTGGAACATGTTTAACTCTTGAGAACTTGATATTAACATTCAATAGGAATGCCCAATGCCTACTACATCCAATTTTTTACCGAATTTTTGTGACAAAAATGTCGGTTATTGATTTGGGGATGTACGGCGGACGGGTGGCAATCAAATGTCCGTGCATTAACTCATGAACCCTTCAACCAAAGCTTTTAAAATTTTAATATGTTGTTACTGACAACTAACTGAAGGTCAAGTTCAATAATGGCGATTTTGACTTTTGAAAATATTGATTTTAAACTAATTAACATATTGTTTTTATTGTCTCTGCGATTCCAATTATATACAAATTTAGCTCACTGGTGCAAGAATCTAATATTGCATTTTCCCCACTGTTTTGATACTGAGCCTCAGGGGGCATATGGCAGGCAGGATACTCCATATAAATGTTAGCCTCAATGACACCCCAACCAGAGGGACAACATGAACAGGTCCCAGACTCAAGAGTATGAAAAGGGGTACACAGGTAATATAAAAGCGGAGTGGTATCCACCATCCCGAAATTCAAATACTGGATACCAACAACAAGGTTATTGAGGTCCATCTCAGCCCGAGGCTAATCTTGATGAGTCCCAGGGCTTCTCCCCAGCACCATACCATCAAGATGGTGGGGATCAGACCTCTTGAAGACCCTGTGAGACGCCAAGAAGTAGGTATGAAAAACACCAACAAGGCAGGGCCAGCCAGAAACCAAGAGGACCCAGGGATCAGAAGAATATAAGGCCCCCGCTCCCACATTTAAACGAAGCCCAACCCTCAAACCATTATGAGGTGGGTCAGATGAATACACAGGTAAGCAGCAGAACTACAACACCTTACCGTGTAGGGCCACAGCCCATGCGGGCAAGGGTACAGTATTCAGGTACGCCATACGAGGAAGGCTCAGTCCAAGTGAGGCCCAATATGTCGACTTGAAAAAATAAATTCCAAATTTCTTAATGAACTGTTACACAAGAAGTCACTGGAAAGTAACATACTTTATCTACGTTATCTTGTGAGTATGGTATATTGCACAGTCATGCTACGATATTTGAGATCTAGATCTTTTTTAAAAACACCGTATACATATCGGAATTGCCTAAGACCTTGGTATCACTGTACGCAGCTACAAAAAGGCTAGCTTTTCACTCGCAAACAAAAGGTGAAAATGAAAAGGATCTTGCACAACCAAGACGTTAAGAACCCTTGCAACAACTCTTTGAGGGGTCCGTAGATGGCCTGTTGCAGGGCAAAATTTCTGTCCCTATCCATATACCCTCCTTTTCCGGTGGCAGTCCAAATTTCTCCGACCATAATTCCTGAATGGCCTCTATTGTATCAACCTACTTATTGTATTTATTATGAACTTGTTCTCGTCCTGAATACTGTAAATTCAGAAATTATTGCGAGGTTTTTATTATTGCGACTAATGCGACTGAGTTGTAAACGCAATAATTAAAACTCGCATTTTGTTATATTTTAACGGAATTAAGCATGACTTTAATCAAAATCGTAAAAATTAAAATCGCATTCAAGTGTAAAATGACAAAATCGCAATAATAAATGCACGCAATAATTTCTGAATTTACAGTATGCATGAAATATTTGCCACTGGACGTTAAGCAACCAACAATCAATCAATCAATCAATCACAACCAAGACTTGCAAATGAAAAGGATCTTGCACAACCAAGACTTGCAAATGCAAAACAGTCACCCCAAGCCTACATGCAAGAATTAAATTAGCGATGAAAACTAACTATGGCATCAGTATTTAGTTTTTACGTAGTATTTGAATTATTGAAACTTTTATAATGTAATTTAAAAAGAAATATACCTATATGGTCCAAATACTCGTATGGTCCGACCCGTTAATAACAAAACGAGTATTATACTCGTATGGTCCAAATACTCGTATGCTCCGGAACATATATACAGATCTTTTTATGTTCGTCTTTACATAAATCTGACTTGGATAGATGCATTCTTGTTATATATTCCTCAGGCACAAGGAAGAAGTGGACAACCATTGAAATGAATGAAATTCAAAGATACATGCCATAATATTTTGAAAAACAAAAAATCTCAAGAGAAATTGTCCAACTAGAGAAATATGCCAAAGCGCTGTGAAGTTAAGCCAAGAAAATGGAGGCGAAATCTGCAAGAGCACATAGGAAACCATTAAGAAAAAAGTTTACAATTCTGTTATTAAAAATTGAACTACCTGATTCCTCAAAATGACTGAAAGAAGTGCATTACAGGATTTGTAAAGTGTTTATTCTGTACCTAAAACATTATCAGGTCTTGAGAACACTCCTGGTTTTTGTCCCGACATCAATTATAGTTTGCAAACTTATAACAGCATTTAAAAATGTCACTATTTTGTTTAGGTTTTCTTTAACTGTTCTGCATTGATAACAAAATATAATTTGAGTGTTGACATGTAGACAGACCATCTATAAAACTGGTTTTGATGTTAACATTTTCGCATGATCACATCAGTGTGTATGATTCTACTTCTCAAATAATACAGATGTCTGCTGTCAACAGCCAACACAGATTCATGAAACCAGTTAGACATATATTACATCAAGCATAGGAAGTTACGGGTCTGAAGTTTCAGAAAGGGAAAATGTACTATCATAATATAGGCGTTGAGAGTAATGGAATTTCTTATGCCGTGAAAGGTTTTATTCTCTTTCTGAAAGAGGTTGATAATACCATTCTTCGGCATAACTGTAAAGGTTCTTTCTTTAGTTCAGTCTAGTTTTAATTTGACTCTCACCTTAAAGTAATTGCAACAGAAGAGTTTTGAGTTTAAGCATTATACCCAAGAAAAAAAGGTTCCAAATCTTACGCGAGGAAGACTAAAAAGTAATAATCTAAAATTCCTATGGAGATTTACATTGAAAAGGGAAATAACTGCAAAAAAGGGCAGACATATCAATCAAAATTCATACAAAACTATTACTTTACCGCTTCTATTCAACAAAATGTATAGATTTTTTTATGCCCCACCTACGATAGTAGAGGGGCATTATGTTTTCTAGTCTGTGCGGCCGTCCGTTCGTCCGTCTGTCCCGCTTCAGGTTAAAGTTTTTTGTCAAGGTAGTTTTTGATGAAGTTGAAGTCCAATTGACTTCAAACTTGGTACACATGTTCCCTATGATATGATCTTTCTAATTTTAATGCCAAATTAGAGATTTTACCCGAATTTCACGGTCCACTGAACATAGAAAATGATAGTGCGAGTGGGGTATTCGTGTACTGAGGACACATTCTTGTTTTAGAGTATAACAAAAAACTATGGATGTCAAAAGATCTGAAATTTAATACTCGGTCAAGATACTCGAGTACTCGGATGAATCTTATACGTCTATTAAAAAGTTTAGATTTTTGATGGGATGCAGTGTTTTTACCTTAGCTGTATTTGGCAAAACTTTAATGAATTTTCGTCCTCAACGCTCTTCAACTTCGTACTTTATTTTGCCTTGTTGGATTTGAGCGTCACTGACACTGTCTTTTGTAGACGAAACGCACGTCTGGCGTATATACAAAATTTAGTCCTCGTTTCTATGATGAGTTTATTTAATACCACTGGGTCGATGCAACTGCTGGTGGAGATTTATTTCCCCGAGGGTATCACCAGCCCAGTAGTCAGCACTTTTGTGCTCACCTGAATCATCATTGATATGGATGGTTATAGTTATAAATTTACTGTTCACAAAATTTTTTGAATTTTTGAAATAATAAGGCTTTTCTACCTCAGGCATAGATTACCTTAGCTGTATTTGGCAAAACTTTTAGGAATTGGTCCGCAATGCTCTTCAACTTCGTACTTTATTTTGCCTTTTTAATTTTTTTGAATTTGAGCGTCATAGGCGAGTGATATGAGAGCCAAATTTACATTTTTAATGCACCTACCTAACACACGGCTAAATTATATATCACTAGAAAGCTAAGAATGTGTACTTTCTAAATATCCCGGTCGTCAAAAGAAATTATGGTGCATTTTTTTTTTAATCGAGGTCAAAGGTCATGGGTGCAATTTCAATTCACGGATACTTCCAGTTGTAAAATTGAGTCAAAACAAATGCAAAAACGAAACAATTTTATAGGAATGCTGTATTACTGTTGGGAAAAATATATTTCTATCATAATATTAATTAATTTTGGTTGATTTTAACGGTAACACATGTTACATAACGTTTTCTCTCGGAGTCTTTGAAAATCAACCATTTAAGTCACACAAATGTATCTGTAGTCGCCATTGCATTATCTAAATCTTATAATACCATCATATCATTTGATTGCACGTATTTACAAACATATATCTGCAAATTTGATATAAATAATCCGAAACAAAATATTTGAAGCAAGAGGAAAATATAACATATGACGTATTTTTAATTGTTTAGAAAAGTCCCATGATGAGCTGTTCATTAAAATTGAGGACGCGTATGGTCTCCTGTTAGTTTGAAAGCCTGCCAACCGCTTCAAGATCAGACAACCATAGAGCAGATTTTCTTTTATTATTGTAGTGCAATATGTTGATATATAAAAAAGAAGATGTGGTATGATTGCCAATGAGACAACTATCCACAAAAGACCAAAATGACACAGACATTAACAACTCATACATCACGAAATCAGATATGATAAGAGTACTAACAAACATAACTAAAATGAGTAAAGTGCTACTAGTATATTTATATCAACAAATTGATAGTTTTAATATAAAACATCACAAGGAAAACATAATCACTCATTGTACGTCAAACTGTGTTTGATTTTACTTCAGTCGGCCGCCGTGTATCTTGAGATATATAATTAATCAAACAACACTTGACAAAGTAGTTTGTACTCTTTTTAAATTACGCTAGTGATGACGTTCGGCTACTTTGGCACTAAGTATTACTTTTTTTTTTTATCTTGTTTCACCGCTTCAAACGGATGACAGGGCTATTGAACCTTTTATTTGGCTTTCTGATGTTAAAATCCCGTTAGCGTATAACCTAAATGATCGAAACGTCGGACCAATGGGATGTTGGACTATTTAGGTTTCGGAATATTGCGATATCGGAATATTATAGCTTCATTTAAACTTGTAATCTCATCATTTTTATCGGTCAACATATCCATACAAAGACAACTTCCTTGGCATGGGCATATATCAGTACAGCAGAGGTTTTGCTCAAAGCGGACACAAGATCTACTATATACAGATTGAATTAAAAATTTGGAATGGACATGAGGGATTTGTCAAAGAGACACCAACGCTCTAAAAAGCAGGCAACGGCCAAAAACCACCAATGGGTCGTCAATGCAGCAAGAAAATCCCAAATCTGGAGGCGTTCTTCAGCTGGCCCCTACACAAAAATGTACTAGTTTGAAATGATAATGGACGTCATACTAAGCTTCGAAATATACTCAAGAAGTTAAAATAAAAGTTATACAAAACTAAGAAAGGCCAGAGGCTCCTGACTTTGGACAGGCGCAAAATTGCGGCGGGGTTAAATATGTTTTTCGAAATCTCAACCCTCCCCCTATACCTATACCAATGCGTGAACAGATCAAATCTTGTAGAAAGTCGAATGACATCATACCGGACCGATGTTGCATTTTAGCCAACCAAAATCATACGGAGATCTGTTATTGTTTCTGTAGTTAGGTCGACATTGTCTTGGATAAAATTTTAACCCCCAGAAGAAAAATAATGCCATGTAGAATGGATGCCCCATTTTTATTGTTTCTAATCTCCTGATCAGTCAAACTTGTTGATAGTTATCAAAGGTGTGTCCATAAATACGGTGCATTTGTAGTGATAAACCTAAATGAAAAAGAGTAAAAAAAATATTTATAGATAATATACATTCTACTAAAGCCATACATCTAAGAAGTTTGTCAATAGGAATATCGTACGCTTTATTAACTGCCGCAGATGTGTCATCATCTAAAAGCTTAAGACAATACAGAAATATTTTTAAAGCAGATGGCATAATTTCAATTGAATAATCCAGTGAAATGTTTTTAGATAATGGATAAGGTGATTGGATTACAACTCTACCCCTATATCTGCTTCCGTAAAGTACTAGTAGCTGCATAAAGTGCTTGCAACCAGTTTCGCAGTCACTGCTCAGATCTTTAATTTTGACAGACCGTATATCGCATCATTTTAAACGGGTAATTTTCCGTGATTACGGCATAAGACAAAATTATAGAGCTACTGTATACAATATTGGATGCACCTTGGCCTTCTTGAAGCTGTATGCATGTAACTATAAATTGACCATGGTTTTTTAGTTTTTGTTGAAGCTGATCATATGTTGTGTAGTTTTCTCGGCGGCGATCCTCGGGCAGAAATTAAGCCCGGTTCACTGATCAAGTAAGTTGTTAACCAGAATACTTCCTTGTGTACAGGCACGTCATCTTTAATCGTCGAAATGTTAGTAAAAGCTGTTTTATGTTCAGAACTAAATAGCTCTTTAATTTCTGATTTCAAATTTTGTAGCAAATATTTAGCGATGCAAGCTCGATGGTATAAAGATTTAATAGTAAAATTATCAGGAGTTATTTTGTAAATCAGATCATTGTAGGAGATATATGTAGTAACACTCAAAACAGCTTGAGTTTGCTCCTCAGAGGATACCTTATGAAGTTGTGTAATTTGCTTATAGGCTTTATACATTTGCAAAATATACAAACAGACAAATCAGAATGAGTTGTAGATATGCCGCCCTCCGGGCTCGTTGATATATGAGAAGAGACTGGTCGGTAGAATTGGTACATGTAGAACAAAGTCTTTGTACAGACAAAACAGAAGATGATAGGTTGTGCTTACTTTTGAAATATTTATAGCAACTCTTATGATATTTTGTATTTTCAAATGGGATGTTTTCATTTTTTTTCATATTCATCGACCAGTCTTCTGTAAACTTTATCTTTTCGTTTTCCCACTGCGGCAATGCAACTGTATCTTCATTTAAGTGTTTTAACTACATAGTTTCTATGTAATAAATACATAACAGACTATGCATCTGTGTCAATAAATGGATATTTTTTTGCTTTTTAGCAAAGGAAGGGTATCATTGTGAACTGGACTGTGAAAATTTCGGACACGACTCGGAAGATTTTCTACAATTTTCCGATACGATTCCTTATTTAGAAAGGGGTGAATTCTACAGAACTCAAAAACTATGTTTTACTTTGATTTGATCTTTATTTCGGACGATTTTATATCTATTTAAGCTACACTGAAGTTAAAGATAGAAATAGAGCCGCTTAAATATGATTTATCGTACTCTAAAAGCACTATTAAGTACACGGAAATCGACTAATATATTCAGTAAAAAACGATAACGAAACAGATAAGGGATTCCGGAAATTATAGTGATTTTACCCAACATCATAAAATTACAGAAATTCGTGATTTTAAGAAATGTTGAGATAAAGTCTTGATCTTGAATGAAAAAACGATAACTGACGAGTAATTTGGTGTGTTCTAAAACGGATAGAGAGCAAAAACATTTAATAAAAATTTAATTGTAGATCCGAAAAGGTCGGGATTATGAAAATTTTGGTACAAAATGTCAAATATTTAGAAGGAATGCAAAAGCATGCAGAGTTACAGTTATACATATTGTTTTTCATTATTTTAAGAATCTAATTCACTTAATTATTCTGTCTAAAAGAAGAGATACGACTTATTTCCTTCGCTTGAAAAACATGTCGTAATTTTATAATTTTCAACTAATTTCTGAAATAAATGTCAAATTTACAAAAACTGCACCGTACGATTTTGTGACGACCGGGCAAAAATCAAAGTTTAATCATTATTCTTTCATTAAAAAAAAAATTAGCCGTGTGTTAGGTGGGTGCATTAAAGTCCTTAACTAGACGTCTTTTTCAAATATTACACTCGCCTATCAATGATGAGTCTTTTGTAGACGAAATGCGCGTCTGGCGTATATACAAAATTTAGTCCTGGTTTCTATGATGAGTTTATTAACTACCACGTGGTCGATGCCACTGCTGGTGGAGATTTATTTCCCCGAGGTATATTTATAAATTACTGTTCACAAACAGTTTAACAATTTAATTGCTATTTCTCATCAACTTCCTGTTTTAACTTGTTGTTTCTTGCCGACATATGTCCTCCATCGAAGACTCACATCTGAGTTTTCAGTAAAGCAAGCATTTCAGCTTTTAAGTAACCATCTAATTGTGTTTAACATTTTACATGTTTGATAAAAACATAAATAAAAAGTTATTCTACAAGTATCTGTTGTACATAATGTAGCAGCATTTTTCTATTACTTTATTTATCTCCTTCATTTGTGTTTCAGCAAAACAGTTCAGTAAGCTGACCGAGGAAGTGAGGCAACTACGTAAAAAATTGGACTGACACATTAGTTCTGTAACTTCATGTGGAACTAGTTTGAAACAAGAAGCACAACCACAGGAATCTTCATCTTTGCATGTAGCTCCAAAGAAACCAAAATAAGCATGTAAAGTAACACCCCTGACATGTGCCAGAGTGCAGCTTCTAGTTATAACAGTTACTTTAGATCACAGTTGGCAGATTTTATCTCACATATTGATACATTATATGCAGCTGTCAAAACACTAGTACTACAATTGTTCCCAGAACCTTACATTTTATCACATTCAGTTTCTGGAAAGGCTGCCAACACCAAAAGTGTGTCAAAGCTACAGTTTGATTCCAGACTATATGGAGTTTTACTTAAGGAAAAATTTTGGTCTTCAACTAAAGAAATCACAGAAAAGGTTCACTTTGTCCAGAAATATTTGCAGAAAAAAACATAATTTCATAAATTTGTAGAAATGCAATGTAAACATTACATACAACATAAATAAATGTTTTTTTAAAAATTATTTGTCCAGGAAGGGGTGAATAAACTGATCTCACCAAGCTAAAAGAGAAAATTTGGCCTCCAAGGTACAGACCATTTAATTTTTCTGAGGGGGGAAGGGGGGGGGGGGGGAGCATCTGGATTTCTTAGATAAAATTATCCTGGCCCTAAGTTTGCCGAAAAAAATCTGGGTCCACATGAAAAGACGACCAATCCCCCCCTGAAAATCTTGAGAACAAAATGCTTTGTTTCGATGTGTGCAATAAATAAATAAAATTTCACGCACTGAAATTTTCTGACTCAACAGTATTATTTGCGAACGGTTCTTTCTGTCTAGATTTAAGACACAGACAGTTAGTGACATATCCACGTTCTATGTGCCATCCCGGTTCCGTCAATCACTGAAAGCAGAGGACTCCCTAGATCCACAGTCTCACTACTGACCTATAGAACTAGAACACTGTGCTATGGATATTGCGGTTCCGTGTGCCAGGATACCCGGCGAAATATGAAATAGTCCGAAGTTAGCATGTTTAAGTCAGGCCTGGTTGAGTATAACTTAATCAGCCATAACCCTAAAACTAAAGTAAAGTTTTCCATACGATTATCTTTTTCTCAAAATGAGGAACATCTTTTCTCCCATTCTCGGCGAATTTCCATATTTCTGCGCAGCGGCCTGATTTAATATTATTTAATTGAATTCAAAGGTATGCGTTTTCTCCGTGGAAGAGTTGTTGCCCCTGATAAGCGTTATTTATCGATTTTTTAAAAATTTTATTGTTTTTATTTGTTGACTACTGCCCTGGATTTTTGCTCATCAGTTCGGTATTTTGTTATTACTCTTGATTTATAATGATCATATTGAAATTTGTCTTTGTTTTACAGAAAGAAATGGATGACTACTGTGAAGTGATTGAGTTTCTAAAAGATCGAAATGCATCAGATGAATCAATACAATAAATTAGAGAAGAGAAGGTACATTATTATTATTACATGTATATTCACCCCCCAAGGGTGACTGGGAAATAGAAATATGGTCACTTGGTCTTCTCCCGACCGGCAGTAAAACGCTTGCCGAAGTGGGACGTCCGTTTGGCTGTGCGGGATGTATCAAGTTCGCAGTCACGTCCGGTCAGAAGGGGGACGTTAAATCCGATGCCTCGTGTAAAGAGAGTGCCACGCTCTTTGCACGTTAAGAACCCTTGCAACAACTCTTTGAGGGATCCGTAGGTGGCCTGTTGCAAGGCTAAATTTCTGTCCCTATCCAATATACCCTCATTTTCCAGTGGCAGTCCAAATTTCCCCGACCATCATCCCAGATGGCCTCTATTGTATCAACCTACCTATTGTATTTATTGTGAACTTGTTCTCGTCCTGAATATGCATGAAATATTTGCCACTGGACGTTAAGCAACAAACAATCAATCAATCATGTATATTCACATTTTAATACACAATACTACATTATAATGCCATGTTTTGACATTAATGTACTGTAATGACTGTAATAACATGTACACTGTGCTTAAACGACTTAAGTTACCCACAGCCCAAGATGGAGATGACTTTCGTCAGTAAGAAATTTGTCTTCTATATGATAACAATACCATGAAACCCGAAGGGTGAAGGGTATAGAAATATGGTCACTTGGTCTTCTCCCGACCTGCAGTAAAACGCTTGCCGAAGTGGGGCGTCCGTTTGACTGTGCGGGATGTATCAAGTTCGCAGTCACGTCCGGTCAGAAGGGGGACGTTAAATCCGATGCCTCGTGTAAAGAGAGTGCCACGCTCTTTGCACGTTAAGAACCCTTGCAACAACTCTTTGAGGGGTCCGTAGGTGGCCTGTTGCAAGGCAAAATGTCTGTCCCTATCTAATATACCCTCATTTTCCAGTGGCAGTCCAAATTTCCCCGACCATCATCCCAGATGGCCTCTATTGTATCAACCTACCTATTGTATTTATTGTGAACTTGTTCTCGTCCTGAATATGCATGAAATATTTGCCACTGGACGTTAAGCAACCAACAATCAATCAATGAATGCATCACTTAAAACACTGAATTGAAAAGTTGTATCAATCGTTTAGGGAAACTCCTTATCTTAACAGGTGATTATATACTAAAAAATAAACAATCACAGCACGAGTTTCGAAAACACTTACATATGACTTAGGCTGTCTGCAACTTCAAAAAAACGTTCTTCATTATACCAATAGGGATGTCCGTAACTTTCAAAGAATCGATATACGTGGATATAAAGTTAAAACATAAAATTGAGAATGCATCGAATATATAATCAGAAATGAAGTAGATTTCTAGTATGATATAATTCATTGTATTGATGAAAGACAAAATCGGGATTAATTTGAAAAAAATAATGATAAATCCGTAAAACTCTGATATGATTTTGTATACTGGCTACCCCAGGACTCCATTTCGATCCCCTTTTCCTTTCTAAATATAATGACATGTTTGTTTTTAACATGTGCTAATATGTACATTATTAAAGTAAATCCTATAGCATATCTCAAGATACAATTAAAACATGCATGTATGTTTCTTTGAAACAAATCTGTTAAAAGAAAAAAGTAAAATCACAAAAATACTGAACTCAGAGGAAAATCAATATTACAGTACTAGTATATTTGATGTGTTAATTTTTGATTGAATACTGAAGGCCACATAATGATAAATAGTTTAAATTGTCTCTAGACCGTAAAGGATTAAAAGGGACTTACTTCATAGCTTGCACTTCATGACACCGCCGTCTGTTGTAAAGTGTTATTCTTGCCAAGGTTAAATTTGCAACTCTTTTATAGTTGACCAGGGAGCAGTTGGAACGATTCAGTTTGCCTATTTCTTCCTGCATGTATCCAGATATCTTCTTCACATCTTCTGGAAGTGGTATTTTTTTTAACAACATTGAATGAACGTTCAGTCAAAACAACTCCTGCAAGTTTAGTTACTTGCAGTCCCCAGTTAATGTCCATAACATTCAAAAAATCTTCAGCCTCTTTTCGTTTTTTTTTCTCATTTTCTGAAATAATTCCCTGAGCCAACTTAGCGGATACCATCCGTTTGACATCATACACTATCTTCAGTGCGTTGCGAGGATATTTTTGGTCCTCCTCATCTGCAAATGAGGGTATACAGCATCTCAATGCAGCCTTTACAACTAACTCGAAATTGCCTGGTTTCAAGAACTCATCTTATAATTTTTGGGATTTATCTAAATGTCTCAAGGCCAATAACAGTCGCGCTGCTAACCTCATGACTGAGTTGGTGTAGTATTTCCTCATTATTTCATTTCCCTTATTGCGTAGCATCCATTGGTTACATAGGTTTATTATTAATCTGTCTTGTTTAGCCACATTTCCTGTGTCATCATTTTTCATGATGGGGAAGACTCCTTTAATCAGTGCTTCAGATGCACTGTTTGGTATTCTTCCACATATGACATTGGACTGTAATATTAATGTTCCTTTCGACTGTGATGATAAGTATGTGTCTGTAGATTTCTTCACATGTTGTTTCAATTTACATTTAAGGGTTTTTCAAATTAGTTTATGGTTAAATGTTTTTGACTCTAATATTTTATTTAGTTTCATTTACTTTGCCAATTGCATTTCAAACTTTATATTTTCTTATTTACCTGTAATTAACTTTCAATGTCGTATAGTATTTTATATAGTAGTATGGTCAACTTACTTTAGTGAAGTTTTCATTAGCATTGATTAACAAATTGTTCACATTTAGAGTTGTCATTTAACTGTATTTTGCATTATTATTTATTTGCTATTGTGTAATTAAACATAGTATACATTAGTTGCTACAAAATGATATATTCATATGCAATTATGTAAACTTGTATTTATTTGTCATTATCTGTATATTTCAAATCTGTCGTTGCCTTCTATTCTATATTATATTTATTAAAATATATGAACGTTCTGCATTCAATTTATCAGAGCCTGAATCCACCTGGTCACAGGAAGAAAATCCATTCTTCACAATTTCTTAGAGCCCCTGTAGTTCTCTGAAATCTCTGAAACCTTAGTTATGGTGGATGTTGAGAAAGTTTATGAAGTCCTTGTGTTTATTGACACAAGAATACAAGTAAATTCAAATGATCTGTTCTATGTACATTGTATGCAGACTTCCAAACAAATATGGCCATTCTGTCTTTGAAAGATTTCCAATGTGGTGAGATACTTATGTGTTCATTATAATAATTCATGGCACATTTTCAGAACTTATTAATAATGACAGAGTTCTAAACAATATATAAGAAATACTTATTGCAAATTTAGTTTTTGTTACTGAAATATTTGCCCTTTAAAAGTTCTAAATTTGTTTAGATCATTTGAAAATCTTTAAAAGTTTTAAATCATTGATCTAGAAGCCTCAATTTGTGTCACATTTCAGAATATTTGAAGAATTTAATAGTTCTTAAAGTGTTCTACAATTGTTTCTAGAATTCCATTTCAAAATATTTCAAGAATTTACTAGTTCGTAAAGAGTACTCAATTTGTTCTAGAATTCTATTTCACAAGTCATCGTATTATCGTCTCGATTACCAGACGTGGCTGCACACTTGTTTATCCCGCTATATAGTCAAAAGGACGCTTGTCTTTAATACTGTCGGTCAGAAAAAGACCAATTGACCATACTTCTATTCCCCAATCATCCATATGGATTTAAAAGCTTTGTCTGGTTTCAAGTTCATATCTAAAAAAAATCTTATGGAAAAAGGAAGAAAAGCTTGGTATAAAATTAAAAAACAGTCTCTTTAGATAATTCCTGCAGTATGCTTGAAAAATTATTTGATATTTTAGTTGTTCCAATAACTCTTTATGGAAGTGAAGTTTGGGGTGTAAGCCAAGTGTTCAAAGATTCAGATCCATTTGAACATTTACATATTAAATTTATTAAAGAAATTTTAGGAGTACAGTGCAAAACAACAAATGTAGCCTGTTTAACTGAGACAAATAGAATCCCTTTGTACTTTAAAGTTCACCTTTCAGCTATAAAATTTCTAAACCACATTGTAAACTCGCCTACTCTTTGAGGGGTCCGTAGGTGGCCTGTTGCAAGGCAAAATTTCGGTCCCTATCCAATATGCCCTCCTTTTCCAGTGGCAGTCCAAATTTCCCCAACCATCATCCCAGATGGCCTCTATCCTATCAACCTACCTATTGTATTTATTGTGAACTTGTTCTCGTCCTGAATATGCATGAAATATTTGCCACTGGACGTTAAGCAACCAACAATCAATCAATCAATGTAAACTCGCCTAACACTTTAGTCCATAAAATATATAATAATGTAGAGAAAACAAGTAAATGGGTTAACATTGTAAAAGACTGGTTAAATAAATTAGGTTTTGGTCATCTCACTTTTAATACTTTTAATTTAAAATATCACATAAATAGTATCCAACAAAGAATCTATGACCAGGCTTATCAAATTATGAATATGTAAATTCAAAACCGACCGATCAGTTTTCAGTAAATTTAAACTAAGTGCGCATTCCCTAGCAATTGAAAGAGGGCGTTATACCAACATTGAAAGAAGTAAACGCATTTGCTTATCCTGTAACAGACAAGAAATTGAGGATGAATACCATTTCTTCTCAATCTGTCCATGCTATAAATCATTGAGGGATACCTATATACAACATATTAATAAAAATCTTAATTTCAATTTTATTAAATTGCAGTCCACTATAACACTAAATCATTTGACTGTACTTTTAAATAGCACTCTACCAGTCATTATAAAAATCACCATAAAGTATATGAATGATTGTCTTTTATTAAAAACATCTGTATAACTTTTTTTAATATGCAACCTAATTTTTGTTTGTGTTCCTTTTTTTAATTGTTCATGAACATTAACAATGTGTTAACTGTTGATATTTATAGCCTTTTTCTTCTTCGCTGTGAATACCACTGTCACTCTAATATAATTATAATCAGTTTAACTATCGTCAGTTTATTGTCTTAATTTTGTATGCCCATAACCATTTAATGTAAATGTGTTTGTGCGAATAAAATATTGTCTATTGTCTATCTAAAATGATAAATTTACATCCACTGCAATACAGAAGAGTCAAAAACCGGTTTCAAAGAATTGGGGTGAAAGAAGTCGGAATCTTGAACGGCATACATTTTATAGTGGACATGAATTTAAAATTTTGACTTTTGAACTAGAATATAACTTCCTAGCTTTTATTCTTTTCAAATTTAATTTGCCTGACTTATTTTTTTTTTTTCAGATGAATCAAGTTAATCGATGGAATGATTCGTTCAGGTTCTCATTCAAATTGAGCTTCATTTTGTAATAAGGATTTTTGTCTAAGATCATGATGTATGGTTACACTTTTTGTACTTGAAATTTTGCTGACTGCCATTGACGATTGCCAAATAAATTAATCACAAGATGTAACAAAATGAATCTTATATACATGTATATATGTTCCAGACCATATGAGTATTTGGACCGTATACGTATAATCGCACGGTCCGACCGTATGAGTATACGCTTACGGTCCGGTACGAGCTGACCATACATGTTATTTGATCATATGGGTAATAAATTAAATTGAAACAAGCATTTATCTCAATCTTGACTAGTGATTTTAAGTTTTACAAATTGTTATTGATAATGTACTACAATTAGATAAAATGAACAAACGAACAATTGAAATTAAGTATTTGTTTAATTGTATATATCTGAATCCTATTTTGGTACTATCGCCCAAGGTGACACTATCCAAGTAACGTAATCTTTTTTACATTTTCATGCATGTTCTTTGCATTTGCATTTTGTGGTAAAGTTGCTAAATATTCCAAAACAATTGACCTCCCACATGATATTTACTTCCGATATCTTAAATTTCAGTGATCATAATTTAATTAATGTATTACTGATCGACATGCTAGATACAAGAGATTAACAGATTTAATTAGCGTGAATTTAAAAAAAAGTTAAAATACAAAGTTTGTGTTTCAATTTCAATTGAACTTTTTTATATTAATTAGATAGTTAAGTTATGTTGATCTGCTATATGCATTTGTATCTAATAAACCTGACCATCGTTTTTAATATTAGTCAGACCGTACGCGTACGGTCCGACCGTATGAGTATTTTGAGAAGTCCAGACCGTACGCGTACGGTCAAAATACTCATACGGTCTGGAACATATATGCATATTGTTATCGATGTCACAGTATCTCAGTAGCATGGGTTCGAATCCCGGCGAGGGAAGAACAAAAAATTTGCGAAAGCAAATTTACAGATCTAACATTGTTGGGTTGATGTGTAAACGAGTTGTATACACATATTGTAATATACATGGTTTTTCTGAATAAACCAATATATTATTACAGGAAGCAATGGCGAAAGTCGTTATGGGTGATGTCCCAATTTAAGAAATTACAATTGAAGAAGATGCCAAAAAAGATGATTGTTAGCTTATGGCGCGAATGAAAAAGTTACCATTGGGAAGTTTGTTCTGATACAGAACATTGCCATCAAAAAATATAATGGCAGCAATGTCTGAAATACAACTACTAGAATAAACATAACAATAAGTTACAAAAATACATTGTACAGGCTATGCCGGTTATAGGTTGTAAGCCATCACAATGTCAACATTTCGGAAAAGTGTGAGTTCACCGAACTATTATTGAAAATATCTATATTGTAAACTCTCGTTATGGGGCCCTATCAAGCGGACTATGGGGTATGGGCTATGCTAATAATAAAAGGCTGTATGGTGACCTATAGTTGTTAACTTCTGTGTCATATTGGTCTCTTATGGGGACTTGTCTCATTGGCAATCATACCACATCTTCATTCCTATATTAACTTCCACCTGTCACAATTCAGGAGCAACTGATCTTTGTTAGTCATGTAGAATTTTAAATTTAAGCTCTATGTGTATATTATATATGTTGATATTGTACTTATTATAAGTTAATAATTATCTTAATTTTAAATTGTTTTTAATAACAAACAAATTTCAGCTTTTTCAGCAGATGTTAACAATTTCAAAGTTGAGAGAACTGTCACCCTTACCCCCTACAGGGTACAAATTAAGGTACACAGTAAGTGTTGGTATCAACAAACATCAGACGGCCATAACAATGGGATTTCAAGACCAGACTGGTGTAATAAAGGGGCAGTGCTACAACAGTAGCAGATTAATTATAGATTAAAATTGCTTTACATATAGTGATCTTATCTCTTGGCTTCAATGAATAATCTATGATTTAAAAAGAAAGAAGCATTTATTTTAAGCCTAAATAATATTTGTTATTAAATTTAAACTGTCACACCTGACACAAAAAAATAGTGGCGATTGACAGTTGTCATGATTTTTGCAATAATTAATATTAATGGTTGTGCGGCTCTCTGGGGATACTTTTACCTTTGTTTGCTCGTTTCATTCTGTGATAATACTAGTAAACTGCGTTTTATGTACACATCGATTTTTTCAAAACACATTTCTCGTCAACGTTATACACAGGCAAATTTTGCTCACGTGAATTTCATTTACATAAAGTACCCATAAAATGTTGCTTTGAAATCATTTGAATACCCTCATTTCTACCTTGGTAAAATGCTGAAAAATATAATTTAAAAATGAATCAAATTAAATAAAATAAGGAAGCTATTAAACCAAGAGTTCCAAATGGCGAAGTTGAAATCATCCCTTCGTAAATTTTACGGACGCCATCACGAGTTGGTTGACCGTTATGGAATAACCGTTTCATAAATGATATCGGATATGTTCCTTACGTCGTAACTACAATCCCCTTCCCTTTCATGAATGTGACCTACCGAATTAGACTATTTACCGGATTTGTTATCACATAAGTAACACGACGGGTGCCACATGTGGAGCAGGATCTGCTGACCCTTCCGGAGCACCTGAGATCACCCCTAGTTTTTTTGGTGGGGTTGTGTTGTTTATTCATTAGTTTTCTATGTTGTGTCATGTGTGCTGTTGTTTGTTTGTCTTTCATTTTTAGCCATGGCGTTGTCAGTTTGTTTTAGATTTATGAGTTTGACTGTCATTTTGGTATCTTTCGTCCCTCTTTTAAGGAACCTGCCCTTAATTTGTCTTTCTTAACTTGGAAACTAACCTTTATGGTTTTTTTCTGCCCGAACCCTTAAAATGCCTGCTGTCTACAGTTTCTAAGGAACCTCTGATAGGGACTGGCTCTTTCACTCCCCCTGTTTGTGCCTCGGAATCTTCTCCCAGCTCTGCCGTAGCTTCCCTGGCGCTTGAAGTTTTTTGAATTTGATAAATATCTATTTAATTTATGAGCATCATTTATATCTCTCAAACGTTTAAAAATGTCATCCCCAAACAAATTGTTTTCACCAGCTGGCTCACTTCGGTTAATCAACTAATTAAAAAGCCTGTCAATAGCAGGCCTTTGTAACGTACGTCTACGAACTGACATTTCAAAGAAAGCATAATTAAAATTGCAATGGCTCTAAAAACTAGTTCCTTGCAAATAGTCTGATCAAATAATTTAGTTTTCAGCGTTTGTGAAATTCTTAAAATTGGGACAATGCCCAGGCCCATCAAACTTTGTACTGTTTGAACCATTACATCTTGTGATCGTGCCTTGCGGTCAAGATTTTGCCGTATCGCTGATTTAACAGCAGGAGGGTTGAGACCCTTGCAGTTATTAGGGATCTTGTTATCGTCTTTCTTAACAAGAGAGGCTACGTCGGCCTCTTTTCTAATGACTATTTCCACAAGGTTTGAGACCGAAGCGCTCAGACTCTTCAAGGATGTTTGGAAGTTCAAACTCGATATCTCCTAACAGATCAGAGTGATCTAAGTTATGATATGATGGGTGCTGCCCTCAGAATTATCAGATTCAGATCATTTGAACTGGTTCAGTTGAATTACTTATATTGTCAGCACTAGTACTAGTGGATGGAACGTTTTATTCCCCTACAACATGAGATGGAGTAAATGGTAATGCTGCCAAGAGATTAGATGTAAGTTCCGTGAACATATAGCTCATCCTATAAAGTTCCTGTTTGCTCTTAGAATGTTTAGATTTCTTACTAGGAGTTTTGGCTGGTATATCAGTGTCAAACTACCTTTTTAGCTCACTTGGCGTCCGTCGTCGTTAACTTTTTAGATTTTGAACTTCTCATCATTTGGCGTCCGTTGTCCGTCGTCGTGAACTATTTAGATTTTGAACTTCTTCTCATCACTTGGCGTCCGTCGTCGTCAATTTTTTTAGATTTTTATCTTCCTCTAGAAAACTACTGAATGGAATGAAACCACGCATGGCATGAATGTTCCTTATGAGGTGCTGACCAAGTGTTGTTACTTTGTAGCCGATCCATCATCCAAGATGGCCACCAGCGGGGGACTCCGTTTAACATAGGACCCTATGGGAAATGCATACAAATGACTTCTTTTAAAGAACCATGGAATAGAATGCAAAAAAAAAAAAAAATACCATTAATGTTCCTTATGAGGTGCTGACCGAGTGTTGTTACTTTGTAGCCGATCCATCATCCAAGATGGCCACCAACGGGGGACTTCGTTTGACATATGACCGTTGGAAAATGCATACAAATGACTTCTTTTAGAGAACCACTGAATGGAATGAAACCAAACATAGCATGAATGTTCCTTATGAGGTGCTTACTTCTGTTAGCTGTTCAATAAATGGAGCATAATACCCTAGCGCATCTTGTTTAGTGAATCTATATTTCCCTTTAACCAATTTAAGCACTGATACTTCGCCAAGTTTAACAGGTTCTGGTTTTAACATAGCCAAGATTTTCCTTAAAAAATTTCTCCTGCAAAAATTCTGTTTCTAATTCCAAAAAACAGTCCTCAGGAAATACTTCTTCTTTTAATGAATCAACGGGTAAGCATGCTGTTAGTTAGCTTTGTTTGTATTATGGCGTTGTGATCTTTTATTAGCAATTTCGTAGAATCAATAATTTCATTTATAGCTGATTGAGTCAAGTTATGTTGTGATTTAAGCTTAAGAATATATTGAGCATTGCTGATTTTCCTTGCAAGATTGCTGTCATTTTGAGCTAACTCTGTGTCATTTGTAGTTTCAAAGTCAATATCAAGCTCATCGTCTGACAAATTAGTTGGTTCTTCATCTCGGAAGTGCTTTCTAAAACAATGAACACGAAATGACACTAGATTTGCAAATGATGCACCACATCCTGGGGCACTACAGTGTACAATAAGATTAGGTGCATTACGGTGCCGTCTCACTAAATATTGTATTAGCACGTCTCTGCTATGACAGAAAAATGGGCACATACTGCAGTTATTCATTTTGCATGCACATGCGGTCAGATTAAACTTGCTTATTTTGTTTTCACAAATAAGCAGGAATGCTAATGTGTAAAGAATAAAAGTTTTGCATCTTTTTCGCTCTCTGATATGATTAAATCATCTGCAAATAGGAGACTTCCTATGTCAGAATTTATAAGTTTTACAGGGGAACAGTTTTGCTTTTCAAATATCTGACTTAAGTCATTAATAAAAATATTAAATACAGTGGAGCTTAAAGAATCTCCTGGTCTCACACCTTTATCTATAATAAAATGCCTAAACTCTGAATTCTTATGTTTGAAAGAACCAAGAGTATGATTGAATTGTGCTTTAAAGATGTTAAAGATGTGTTTACCAACTCCTAGTTTACACAATTTATACATTAGTCCTAGCCGCCAAAGAGAGTCAAAGGCTTTTTTAAAGTCTATGAAGCAAATATATATTTTCTTCTTATTTTTATGAAGGTATTTATTTATAATAGATTTAAGAATAAATAAGCTATCAGAAGTTCTATGATTCTCTCGAAATCCAAACTGTGAGTGGTTATATTTGGATTCCATAAGTTTATTTAGTCTATTATTTAACAATGCACTAAATACTTTTGACAAACAGCTCATTAAGGCAATTCCTCTATAGTTATTTAAATCATATTTGTCTCCTGATTTATGAATTGGAATAATATATGAGTTTTCCCATAGTTTAGGATAGCATCCAGATTTTAGTATAGCATTGAAAAGTTTTGTAAAAGATTTAAGTGTAACAGGGCTACTGAATTTAATAATTTCATTTAAGATTTTATCAGGTCCTGAAGATTTACCTGTTTTTAGTTTATTTATAACAATTTTAACGTCTGATAGTGTAAGAGGTTTGTCAGTGGTGTTGATATATAACCTTTTATCTTCAATGTTTTTAAATTCTGTTTCTATGTTTTTTTTGAAATTCTTTGTTGACAGAAGAGCATTTTCCTTGGTTTTGAAAATGTTTTCTAGCTCTTCTAAGTTTTTAAATATTTCTTCAGAATTATCTTCATGTTTTGTGGTCTTTTTCATTTCTTTAAGTATTTTCCAATATTCCTCTGAATTATTTTTATAACAGTTTTCAAGTTTTTTAAAAATATCGGTTTTGTATTTAGCTTTTTTTTGTTTAATCATCTTTTAAAAGTTTTTAGAAGGATAAAATATCTAGTTTTATATGTTTTATCAAATGGATTTGCTTTAATATTTCTGCCGATGGCATTTATTTGATGTTTTAAATCTGTTATTGCATTATCCGACCACGGTTGTTTATTTTTTGGTTTACTTTTTCTTTTAATTACACATGAATTTTCAGCTAAATTACATAAAATAGTTGTTTTTTGATTTTTGCGAATCCCACTTAAACGATTTATAGCTAGACCAATTTGAATTTTCAAAGATATCAAAATTATACTCTCTTTGCATACATTTCAAGAAAATCTCAATTTTTACATGATCTGATAGATAATTAAACTCATGTGTTCTAAAATATTCAACTGAGGAAAGGAGACTCTCACTTACAATAGCATAATCTACAACACTTGAACCATTGCTTTTCATACACGTAAAATTTCCCATTATATCACCAATATATCTACCATTTAATATACGTAGGCTTGACGATGTAGATAAATCTAGTAAATTTATACCTTGCCCGTTGACAACTTTGTCACAGCTATATCTATTAAACAGTTATCTATTTTATATTCATCTGGTAATAGATTAGTTTGAGCAAAATTATTTATGTCTAGGCTGTCATCTTTAATATAGTCTAATCTATCTCCAGTTCTAGAATTAAAGTCTCCTAAAAGTACAATTTTCCCTTTTTTTAGAAAAAAATGTTTATTAATAGTTTTAGAACCTCTAGATATTGCACTCTAGTTGTTTACTTTACTTTAAAGTTCTCATTAAAGAAAATTCTGTGAAAAGATGTTATCTCCTTTGGTCCTTTAAGGGCATACGATACAGTTACAGGGGAGGTAATGACGTTGCTAACGTAAAATGTTATTTTCACGACGTCAAACTGTGACATAACGGGAAAAGATGCATTTTTCGACTGATTTTTATCATTCAAACTGATTTAATTTGAAAACGAGTTCATGGACCCCTATTTTTTAAAACGGCAATTTGTTTCATTTTGCAGGGAGATTATGTGACCCAAATTTTATAAAACTGAAAATAGAGGATTTTTTTTTAATTTTGATAAACATGCAGCAAAATAAATTAAGTTTTTTCCTCAATTCTTGAACATTTGATAAATATGAGTTATTTCTGAAAAAGAAATTGCATACTTTTTTATGATACTTATAAAGTACAGACATTACCGATTATTTAACAAAAAAAAAACAGTTTGTGGTTATCTTTTATAACAAACAAGTTATGTCTTTCTTTCGAAAAAGAAATTACTGCCACTAATCTGAATTTTGAGCAAATATGCAAAAGGAGTACGTCCGGTAAGGCCTGATTTCGGCCTCAATTTTCAAGTTCATCTAACGAAAAATTTTAGACGCTTTTTAAACACTTAAGTGTCTAATTCAATTGATTCAATTAGTTTATGGGAAAGATTTTAGCTGATTACGTCATTTAAAACGCTCCGATTCAAGCTTAAATATGAAAAATCTATCAAATATGCTAAAAATCGTCACTTTTCAGATGGTTTTTGTCAAAAATGAAAGTGGCCGCATCCGTGTTCATCCTCAACCTTTATATATATTATGTAATATCATAAAATACAACTTACATTTCAATATTATGGATGAACACGAATGCGGCCACTTTCATTTCAGACGGAAACCGTCTAAAATTTAACTAAAATGATCAAATTGTGAAGATTTCAGTAACTTAGCACGACTTAATGATGCTATTACTCGATATATGTGCATCGTATTGTCAAAAACAGCCCATATTTATGTAGCAGAAGCATTCTACTTTTCAATAAATATCTTAACGATTACATATTCACAATTTTCTAAAACTGCTATATTTTGGGGCCAAAAATGGGTCTTACTGAACCTACTCCTTTCTACCTCATTTTACTCAAAAAGTAGCACATGAAGGTATATATTTTATTACATATTTGGTTTAATCAGGTAAAAAATAGCCTACATGCAAATTTTCATGAACTTGTAAATACTGGATCAAAACTGTATCGGATGCCCTTAATATAGTGACGTCATTGGTATGTTTCCAGCGTCAAACACTTTAAAATGTATTGTGTAAGGATTGATAAAAAGAAGATTTTTAGGTACAACATTTGAGTTTTTCTGCTTATTATTGTAAAAATTACATGTCAGTACATGCTGCAATTCAAAATGTCAGCTTTCTTAGTTACAGACAAGGAGATTGAGAATTTTACACTTACTGTCATCCAATCAGACAATGATACACAATAAATGCATTACAATATATGTTAATTTGCTTGCAAGAAAATGCTGTGGGTTGCGGCTCTTTATTTTGCTATTGCATTATTGAAAGAACTAACTCAAAACCAATCATCATTTTCTGTTTTCTATTGATTCAAGTTTTTCATAATACTACTCACTAATGAGGATCATTTGAATGCTCTTTCTTCTCAGTTCTTTCGTGTCCTTTTCTGAGGAACGCATATTTTATCTTGAAAGATGTTGCTGTGTCTTGGCAGGATTTTTTCTTTGAGCCAAAGTCATAAAATGACAATCATCTGCCTTTAACACCTCCGGTTGATCGCTATCCTTACCGTAGTTGGGGGCTTGCCTGTCTCCTTAACCACAAGAGCTATCCCAGCTGTAGCTGCGTCTCCTGGTAGGGTAATCATGCTTAACAGGTCAAAAGGTAGTTAATTTAAATACTGATTGTATTAGATGTAACATTCAAGTGTTCACTTATTTTATTGATTATTTTCTATATTTAATAATTATTCAAATACTTTTCATTTTTGATACGCCCGTTTTGGGGATTATTTTATTCAATGTTACCTCAAATTGATCACTTTTATGTAGAAAATTGTTTTAATTTCCATCTGTTCAACTATATTAGAAAAGTACATCAAATTTATCATAACAGTAGGATTTTCAGAGCATGAATTTAGCCTTCAACACAGAGCCTTGGCTCACACCGAACATCAAGCTATAAAAGGCCCCAAAATTACTACTGTAAAACCATTTAAACGGGAAAACTAATGGTCTAGTATACATGTTTGTTTTTTTTATCATTTTCATTTTCTCACCAGATAAAAATCAGTACCAGTTTTTGCTTAGAAATATGCTATATGATTTTCAGACAAATTAAATTATCCTAAATTTGTTATCAATCATTCAATGCTCACATAAGCAAAAGCAACTGAAGACAAAACTTTGACCAAATAAACAAATATTCTTTAGACAATTGACTTGTTTATGAAAATCTAACCAGGCATAATAATAAAAAAATAATGCAGGTGAGGCATACTTTTGGCCTTGTACTATAAAGAAATAAACAGCTGATAAAAATATGAAATAATAAATCAAATACATTTACCTGCTCCTACAGCAATCAGAATTCCAAACTGTTCAAGAATATCTCTAGACTGCTGAACTGAGACAGTTGCTTTCTCTATTTTTCTCTTTCCATTACAAGTCTGAAGTGGAGTTTTTAGCATGCACAGCTTTAATGCCTTCCATCCTTTCCCCAAATAGTAGCGGTGGTTTGGAAAAATTGTGAATTGGTCAGTCTCATGTTCAAAAAGACCAGCACGAATTTTAATAAGTTCTTGTTCATTACAGAGTGAAGATGGGTTGATTCCGTTTTTATGAAAGATGTTCGTCAATGTTGAGATGATGGTTTGATGTTAAAGTTAGTGTTATAAGTAATCATTGAGTGCTAAGAAAAAGAGCACTCCATCTAGAACATCATGATTTCACTAAAACACATTAAGGAAGAAAGATTATATATTTAATGCCAACATTTTCAAACCTGTGGTCAACATTTCTGAAATAAACATAAATTTGTGGTAGATTTACCTGATACTTCCTCTATATCAGAAGAAGTTGAACTAGTTGGTTCTTGCTCAGACTCAATTTTCTGTTCTTCTGTAACATCTGGAATAGGTGGTACATGTAACTTGGTGTCTTCAACTTTTATAATTTTTGTCTGTTTTCTACTCCTGCCATTTTCAAATGTGTAAAATGTAGATGGCCTACCTCTTTTCCTCATGAGATGCATAGTTCCTGAAAGAAGTTAGTATACATTTATCTGTCAATTATATACCGTTCTGCTTTAATGTATGTTTAGAGTGATAAAACTAGAATTTTACTGATTAAAGATATCCTTAGAGAAAAACACATTCAGGATCATCACCTCAACTTTTTAAGGATTTAAAATCACAAAAAGCATGATATGACTAACATTTTCAGAGAAGACCTTCAATAGCCTTATTTTGACCATTTATATACTCATATGTTGAGATTAAAGTATTTCCTTTTTTTATGTTTTTCAAATTGGCTGTCTTTATGATGTTTCGGTCTGATCATGAACTTGTACTGGTAATAGTCTGTTCAGTTATTTTATTTGTTCATCACCTTTCGATAACTCAGGAAACCTTCACAATGCTGGCACCGTTGTACCATTATATTCTACTCTACTTCTCTTCTTAATTGTGAATTCAATTGTTTTATTTCCCACTTCCAGTTAAAATTTCATACTATGCCTTTTTACATAATACATTTAAGTCCTATAACAATTTCTCTATTTCGGAGTGGTTGTTCCACAAGTTAACAACTCTTGGTGAAAAATACTTTCTTAGGCTTAAGCTAAGATTTAGACGTTTTCGTCGTTTCTTCAGTTTCATTGAAAGTCCTCTTGTTAATTTATATGTGTTGTGTGCATCTTTAATAACTCATGATCACTTGTAACTCTCTCATCATATAATGCTTATATAATTCTGTTTAGTTTAATACTGTCCGTTTTATGTCACCTCGTAAACGTCGGAAATTTTGTATGTCAATGGCACCTTTTTAAATGCCAGTCTTTGCGTAAATCATGTTGAATGAACAGATGAACTTGTAATTGTTATGTGCCACAATTGTCATTAGAACACAAATATTTGTGGCATCGGATATTAAACATTCGAAAATCTCTTGTTTTTATTATACAAACGTAAATGGATCAGACACGGAGTGAACATGTAATTTCGGCGTAATAAAAAAATATATAAAATAAAAATAACTTACCGAACAAACGACTTTATTTTGAATGGAAAGAGGAAGGATACATAAGTTTACTTTAATTCATTATATACACATTTATTGGCGAACCTAGATCTACACAATTTTCGTACAATATATGTATAAGCCTGCTTTCCGGCCTGCTAGTTTACACCAACAGTGTTATACAAAATGATATGCAACTTAATGTATATATAGTTATTAGATTTCTACCCTGCAAGCTTTACGTATTGAGAAAAAAGATAACATGTTGATTCCGTTCCATGTTGACGATAACTTGACGACTCGTCATTCAAAAAATAATACCATCGTTTTCCGGCGGTGATCAATGTGTACTTACTTTAAAATTTTATAATACGGCCACCCCAAGGTTGACTGGGGAATAGAAATATGGTCACTGGGTCTTCTCCCGACCGGCAGTAAAACGCTTGCCGAAGTGGGGCGTCCGTTTGGCTGTGCGTGATGTATCAAGTTCGCAGTCACGTCCGGTCAGAAGGGGGACGTTAAATGCGATGCCTCGTGTAAAGAGAGTGTCACGTTCTTTGCACGTTAAGAACCCTTGCGACAACTCTTTGAGGGGTCCGTAGGTGGCCTGTTGCAAGGCAAAATTTCTGTCCCCATCCAATATACCCTCATTTTCTAGTGGCAGTCCAAATTACCCCGACCATCATCCTAGATGGCCTCTATTACAACAACCTACCTATTGTATTTATTGTTAACTTGTTCTCGTCCTGAATATGCATTAAATATTTGCCACTAGACGTTAAGCAACCAACAATCAATCAATATTATACGGCGTACCTTATATTTCATCAACTGGCAATATTGGCGGTTGGATATATTGATAATTTGGTAATATGATAATTTGAGATTTAAACCTGATTAAAATGGATGACTCGCAGTGCAACTAGTTAAAACAAAAGTCGGGTAGACACGTAGTACACGTGTTATTAATACACGTTAATCCTCGTTATTGCTTGTTTAAGACATTTGTTAGACCGCACGATCTCACGGTCTTACTTTCGTTAGTGATTGGTTGATCGCACTGTCGAGTTTTTGTAAACGATATTAACAGAATTTTGTTAGACCGCATCTCGGAGTCTTATTTTGTTAGTTATACAAGAAGGCTAAAAAACCTAATATATTTCTTATATCAAAAGGTAAAAAGTATAGGATTGGGTGTTTAGCTGGTATACATCACACTGAATAGTTTCATTAAAGTCAGCTTCATAGTTAGACCATCGCACTTCAGCGTAGATATCAACAAGTCAACGTCACAATGTTACCATCGCACTTCAGCGTGTTAACCAACGCAGTTTAGCGTAGACCATCGCACTTCAGCGTGACCATCGCGGTTCCGTGTCCTACACATGTCCTAACAACAACCATGATAGAAATTGCCCTATATTTAGATAACTAATACTTTTACTTACAGACTGTTTAACTCAATAAAGAAGCTGCAATTATCACATGACAATGAAAGGGATACCGGTTCAAGAACTTGCATTTAATCTTCAAAGGGAACGAGCAAGGCTATTTGGACTTGGATCTAGTCGTTCAACTGGACCAGACAACAAAAGACAAAAGAGTAAGAAAGGATGGACATTTACATTGTTTGCTTTAGATCTGTAAATAAAGAAAAAATAAAGGCAACAGAGTATACCGCTGTTCAAAACTCATAAATCCATGAACCGAGGGAAAGGCATTAATTATAAGAGGAGAACAACAACACAACACTGAAATGTAACACACACAGAAACGGACAAAGCTTCAGACAAAATCCCACGAGAATAACAAATATAAACCAAATACATGAATTTGGGATAGACAAGTACCGTGACACGTCTTATCGCAATGTGAATTTTACACTGAAGATATCCCAAAGTCTTCAGAAAAGGAGATACTGAACAAGGCAGACTTGGGGTCGAAAAAAAACTCGGGGAGAAACCGAGAGTGAAGTGATTAAAAAGTTGATGTCAGAAGATGGATTCCCTAAGCTCAAGGAAGCAGGTGGGTTTGAGTTATTAAGACCACCAATTTTTCTCATCCATATTCTGTAAATCTGAGCGTGATTTAAGAAGTCTTTGTGAGATATCATCGTCAACTTTACGTTTAGCTCGTGTACAGATGATATGGCGTTTAATCTGTTCTTCATCAGCTTCATGATTGTGTTTATGCGTTTGCTTTATGATAATAGATGATTTCTAGTCTGTCCTTAATCTATTTTTGCAGTCTTATGTCTGTTAATATATTAAGAGGTTTGTAAAATTGTGTGTATAATGAAATCTTTTATTTTTTTCTTCATTAATAGTCTTTAATTTATTTGTAAATATCAGATGTAGATGAAATTGATCATCGAGATGTAAGCAGTTATAGACCTTCAATAATGATAAAAACTACATAGTTATTTTGATAAATATTGATATTTGCAACACATCTTTACAGACGTATGCAAAGTTTTGAGAGCCCGCAGTTTATAAAACATTTGCAACCAATGTAAATGCTGTCAAATGTGTGTGTAATATTTGCAAACGTTTGTCGATATCGTTCAAATATGTAAAGAAATGTATTTTATCAACTCCCAAAAAATTAGAAAGGGATATATTATAAGACTTTTTGACGCAAATTACGTATTGATGGTTTCAGAGACCGTGAAAATATTTGAATTGATTAAGCAGATAGTGTTCTTCCCGAATTCAAACCAGAACTTTTTGAAGTAATGATATTAAAAGTGGCAGGATGCTTTTTAAATGTCGGACCAATGATATTTTTTTTCTATTTGAATGGTGAAGAAAATCTTCAAAGCTGTCAGAACCAAGGAAACTATTTAAAACTTTAATGAGGATTTTTTTTAAGATATTGCTGGTATAAGAAAAACACAAATGCTTTCAAATGTATTTGTCTTTCCTTACAGCAGGGTTTACAATTCGATATGCTTGTTTGTATCAGAACGGAAACTTTAACTTATACGACTAATTGTAAAAGTAAATTGATACTTTTTTTATAGCTTAAAGACACATAATGAATGGGTTGATGGATTGATTTGTGTAAACGTCCAGCTGCAAATGCTACACCAATCTCATGTGTAGGGAAAATGCACTTATATAATAACACTGTACTAAATTGTAAGCAGCATTACTTTTTGTACCTCAAAATATGAAAAAAAAACACCATGTAATTCAATGACATCATAATAATTAGAATGAACTCTAAACTAGAACAAATAATGATCAAATCGATCAAAGCGTTACGTTTTCTCAACCCAAGCTTAAGTACCAATATTGGTGTGGAATTAAAAAAGTTAGTTTAGTTTCTGCACATTTGTGATCTTTTCTCATTTTAATCAAGAGAATAATTGAATAATTATTTCTTTCAATATAACTTAAGCCAAGGCGTGTGTTTTCAAGGTTTTGCATGATCGTATAATTTGAAACGCGAAACAAATGACGATGGTGACTGCTGTACCCATATTTTGACTATTTAGTTTTGGTCGTTTAGTTCACACATCAATGTAAATATAACGGATTTTGATGAGACTGTCACACAAAGTGAGATGTTTAGCGCTATAAAACCAGGTTTAATTTACCTTTTTCTACAATTGAAAATGCCTGTACCAAATCAAAAAGATGACAGTTGTCCATTCGTTTTTTAGTTTTTCTCATCACTTGGCGTCCGGCGTCGTTTACTTTTAGAAAAATCTTCTCCAAAACTACTGAGCCAAATTTAACCAAACTTGGCCACAATCCTCATGTGGGTATCTAGTTTTAAAATGTGTCCGTTGACCCGGCCAACCAACCAAGATGACTGCCATGGCTAAAAATATAACATAGGGGTAAAATGCAGTTTTTGGCATATAACTCAAAAAACCAAAGTATTAAGAGCAAATCTGACATTGGGTATAATTGTTTATCAGGTCAAGATCTATCTGCTCAACGACTTCCAGATGAATCAGAAAACCCGTTCTTGGGTATACTCTTCAAACAATCATAAGAAAAAATATATTTCCACCCTAAAAATATAGAACCTTGAAATTAGCTAATTTATTTATTTTTTTCATTATGTTTACAGAGATCTTTTCTTCATAAGAAAAATATGCTAGACTCATGTGAAGTCCTTGAAGTGACTGCTAATTTTTGGCAGTACTTTAAGGACTTTTATGAAGAAAACATGTCATCATCGGGAAGTGGGAGGTGCTGGCTGGTATAGACAAGAAAAGGATGATACATAAGCGTTTCAAACCAGGTAGATTTAATGACAAAGAAGTTATCGTCAGCTTAAGGCTAATGTACAGCCTTCAGTAATGAGCAGACCCGTATTGCAGTATGTCTGTTTTAAAAAAAGCCCTGTTTTCCAGCAGGACTACAGTTGGTTTTCAAATTTATATTCAGTTTTACTTTTACAATTTTTGTTTCAAATTTTTGTTGGTTGATACGCTGCTATCTCATTGTAATTGTTATTTTCTAAACAATTATTTTAAATTATACATTTTAATTCCTTATTTTAGATAACGAATATATGGAGTCCACTTAATCAAACTGAGGTGGCTTTGAAGAGGCATTTTTTTTTAACCCCCTAGTTTTTACCATAGACCAAACTGCATCCATTTCCAACGGGGTCCGAATTTCATTGAAGAAAGTTGGCATTTTAAGTGTATGTATTAAAATTCGATATGTCTTTACTTATGTTGCAATATAAACCGACTATTTCAGAGTAATATTCATAGAAAATAACATCTTTTAATCATATGTTGGCCAAATATGTTATAATACGAATAACATAGTAACCAACATACATGTACATATATTGTTCAATGAAGTGCTGCTCGGGGTTAGCCTTAAGCTTAGAGGAATTATAGTAGGTCTTACTTAATTTATCAGGTAAACAAGACTGGTACAAAAGTGATGACAATAGAAGACTTTTTGTCACGAATAAAGGCTCCTGTCTATAATATCAACCACTCTTTCAAATGCCAAATCATACGCTGATTTATCCGTGGATTTTGGTCTATATGACAAGTATGTGGTCAGACATACTGCATGATACACTGCATTTTTATAAAATTCATCATTTCATTCTCGCATGCTCTTACAACAGCATCTTTATTTTTGGCTAACCGTTCATCAGATGAACCGTTTTTAATATATAGAATAAATGCATGTCATGTTTTTCAGATATTTAGAGCATTGCAGGGCACAACTGAAGGGTGAAGATTAACGCTTAAAACAATTAACCAAGGCATTCAAGACCTAGAAAAGAAAAAGAAAATCATGCTATTGAAAGAAATCTTTTTTTAAAATTACTAATAGCAGTGAAGACAATACAAGGGTTTTATATCCTATCCATTTCGATAAAATAAAGGAATTTGGCAGTAAGTTATAAACTTTTATAAAAACAAGCTGTCAGGCAAATATAAATAAAATAAAATGTGGTATAATTGCAAATGAGACAACTCCACAACAGAACAAAATGACACAGAAATTAACAAATATAAGTCATCATACGGCCTTCAATAATGAGCAAAGCCAAATCAGCTTTAAAAGGTTCCAAAATGACAATGTAAATTCATTCATACGAGTAAACTTAAGTCATATTTAAACACTTTTTTTAAACGCAGCAGATATTAGCAAGACAAGTCTAAATTTATATACAAGTCTAAGAATTGGCACAACAGTGCTGATAATTATAATATGGTATTAAACAAAGATGTTATAAAAGGATTCAAAATCTATTCAATAGAGAAAGACAACAACCTCCGAAATTTATGTACAAAAAGACAACGAAAAACAAATATGTAACACATCTGACAACAAACGACAACCACTGAATTACAGGATTATGAATTGGGACAGGCAAATGCATACATAATGTGGAGGGGTTAAACATGTTAGGGGGATCCTAACCATCCCCCGACCTGGGTTAGGATATTTTTTTTTACATTGGCAATTGGCTTTTTGTTTCATGAAATTAGAAAATGTTAGGAACTTTTATATTTTTCTATGCATTAACCGTTAATAGGTTCATGTGCTTCCCGCTCGCAATACCTGATTGTTGAATCTTTAGGTCCGCTGTTGTAATTGACTTCATTTACAACAATCAAAATAAAGGAATGAAAATTTATTTGATGAATTATGTCGTTCACTTACAATGATTTATATGACGTGGGCATATACACTTTTTTCTGTCCAATTGTCCCTTTGTTTTTTGCGCTAATGTCGTGCATCCAAAAATTGCAAGCTTTGTTTTGGTGTTGGTTCTTTTTTTTTTTGTATCTCGCATCCTATCCTTAAAGCCTTCTTCTCAACCCTCCCCTCCCCACAAACTCTGAATTTTTAAAAGTCATCGGTGCTTGTTTTCCATATAACGAAGCTGTCTTTTGTACCTCTGCTGAAGCTACTATATTGTTGTTAGCATTACTAGATGTCCCTAATTTGAGAATTTGGGTGCGAATGATGAAGCCTGGTCTGATGTAGTAGGCTGCTGGGTACAGGTATCAAAAGATTAATTCTAGAACCATAATATTTAAAATAAACTAAACAAACAAAACACAAAGACGTGCAACTAAATAAATCTGGAAATAAACATCCATTGTGGTCAATTCAGATATATAATATATGTAAGTAGCAAGAATGTAAAGTAAAGAAAGATCCACCACCAAAACACAATTTTGTCATGATCCATCTGCGTCCTTTGTTTAATTTGCAAAAAAAAAAAAATTTTAGCGACACAGGCTTTTGAGAGCAATTCATATTTATCTTTGCCATTGTGTTTGGCTTATAAAGTAACAAGAGGGTACTTTGGCAGTTGTTGAAATTTTTTGGCTTATGTTTGAATAACACCATGTGAAAATTTCCTTCATTTAAATATTTGAAAGTTGCTTTAACATGTACCAGACTTGGTAAATCATCATCATCAACAGTAGTGTTGGTTGGGTCATTGCCATCCTGGAAGAGACAAAAAAAGAAAATAAATTCAATTTTGCCATGTATCTTAGTATGTATCTATCAAACTTAAGAGGTAATACATAAATGAATTGTTAGGAAAAGCTTGATTCATGAATGTATTGGTAAAATCTTTAGTATATTTAGTATAAGCATAATGATAACCTAACCTGACCTCGTCTTTCTCGGTTTATCCATGACTATTCATTAATGAGATCTCATAGGGTTCCTAATTATTTGATTATTTTAATTTGTTGTACATGGCAGTTGCTTAATGGGAATAATAAATATATTTCCCGGGCTAGCTCGGCTACTGATGTTGGTTTGATAATGTTCATTTCTTGTCTGGCACCATTTATGCACCTAGCAAACCTATAAAATATAGTGACAAGTCAAATACCAAATTGGCAATACCTATGTCTACTTGAACAATAATCTCTACTAATTAACAATCAAAGAAAAATATTTTCAAACCATGAGGAATATTTTTCGATAGTTTCTATAGCACTTTTGTTGTCCTGTTATCACTGTATCGTGCGCGAGAGGATTTGGGAGGTTGAGCGCCCGCAAACATGTTTATCCCCACGATATTCATATCTGTAGTTTATAAACCACCACTAAATGAATCGTTTTATTTTTTATTTCTAATGTGCACTAACTGATATTTTATCTTAATACATGATATTTTAATAAGTACTTAATGACTTTGACGTTTCAGTAACTGCGATTACTCATTAGATCTGTACGAAGTGGGTAAGGTAAATACCCTACCATATTCGTTCATTTTTGGGGGGTTTAGTTTCCTTTGTATCGATCTGATGAATTAAACATTTTTCGATTTTTTCTATAGCACTTTTGTTGTCCTGTTTATCACTGTATCGGTCGTGGGAGGATTTGGGAGGTTGAGCGTCCGCTAACATGTTAAACCCCACCATATTCATTAGTCAGTAGCATGTACTTCGATGGTTGTCGTTGGTTTCTCGTTGTTGAAGGTCATATACAATTCAGAAAGGAAATGGGGTATGTGTCAAAGCGACAGCAACACGACCATAAAGCAGAAAACAGCCGAAGGCCACCAATGGGTCTTCAATGTAGCAAAAAACTCCCGCACCCCTTGGCGTTATTCAGCTACCCCCTTAAAAATATGTATAATAGTATAGTAATAATGGACATCATACTAAACTCCGAATTATACACAAGAAACCAAAATTAAAAATCATACAAGACTAACAAAGGCCAGAGGCTCCGGACTTAGGACAGGCGCAAAATTGCGGCGGGGTAAAACATGGTTATAAGATCTCAACCCTCCCCTAAATCTCGAGCCAATTTAGAACAGTAAACTCATAACAATACGCACATTAAAATTCAGTTCAAGAGTGGTCCAATGTCTGAAGATGTAACAAAATACATAAAAATTGAAATTTAGATTTTTATTTTGTACATAGGTATCCACCAAAAATGAATAGCATGGACAGACAGAGAAGAAATGGTATTCACCCTCATGTTTAGTCTTTTTCAGGATACGCAAATAGGTTTACGTATTTTAAGTAGGTATATAACTAGAGAATGGGCACATAGTTTATATTTACATGATTTTGCCATGTGATTAAGGACTTTCCGATTTTATTTTCCTCTGAGTTCAGAATTTATATGATTTTCCTTTCACTGAAAACTGATCTGTCATTTATGACGGTAAGCCAGATACTCTTCAGAGTTAAATTATCCCAATGAATTAGCTTTAATTAGGAGATGAGTTTTGCATGGACATTTAACAGTTGTAAGAGCAGAAACATAACAAGATATTTAAATTCGTGACCACTCAAAATGGTATGTTATTCAAGATTCCGAATCATAAAACCGGTTCTTTGATATCGAAAACCTACGCCATTGTAGTGGTTGAAAATTTCACTTGTTACACATTACCTTGAAATAGGAGCAAGTTGATTAATCAGATTTGTCTGTAAATTTTATGAAAACCACTGTTTATATTCGTTTGTTGTTTTCACATGGTCAGCCTGTTTAAATAGATGTATAGATATGTCAATTGTGAACTAGCACTTGTTAGTTGAATTCCTCGATTTTATACACCCTTGTGTTATTCAATGCCAGACATAGTTATTTTATAGAAAACCCAAACCTTTCGACTCGTACTCTCATGTTAGGTAATGCGATGCACATATAGGAATATTGCATACAGTGTTAGCAATGATTTTATTCAAACAAATTTATTGGTTTAAAGAAACGTACATCTGGACCTATTCAAGCACACCGCTCGACTTCAGTGGCTTCGCATGTGGTGTTTGGAATTTAAATGTTTTTTTTGACTTTTTGTAAACAATAAATGTTACCTGGTCATAGAAGGAGAGAAAACCCTCTATTAAACTGTATAGAATTTCTTCAAAAACCTTGGGTTAATTGTCACTAAGGATTGTTTTTTTATCCCAGGCATAGATTACCATAGCCGTATTTGGCACAACTATTTGGAATTTTGGATCCTCAATGCTCTCCAACTTTTAACTTGTTTCGCTTTATAAATATTTTGATATGAGCATCACTGATGAGCCTTATAAAGACGGAACGCGCGTCTGGCGTACTAAATTATAATCCTGGTATCTTTGATAACTTTTTCTTCATTTTTTTTTCTTTTTTCTAGTCTACATATTGCAATTAATTTATAAATAAAATTGCTTTTCACAAATTTTCCCTGTGATATATATACCTAATGGTCTATATCTTTTTTTCATTATATTGGCTGTTTTAATATAATGGCAGTATGATAATTTCGTAATTAAAAGGCCACAGAAATGATCATTAACCTTAATAATTATGTACCCCTGTGTTGACTCATTGCTAAAATATGGAAATTCAATAGAAAATCAACAGCCTTTATCCTTGTACTCTAATATATGGCAATTTGATGACTGATAGGTATAGGATTATTTCATATATGTTCAATAGATTTAGAAACATATGGTTTTAGTGCCAATAAACAACCCTCTATCAAAGTAACAGTTTATAAAAGTAACCCATTGAAGGTCAATGTTGACACTGCTGACACCACACTAGGGCCTCATTTTCTGTGTTATCAGACACTATGTTAACTTGTGTTTTTTGAAAACTTACAAAACTTTGTCAACTTCAGATTTATTTCTAATATGAATCTGAATTTGCCTTCTTATTTTAATAATTCTAAGGAACTAAAATGGGGATAGTACAATCTTAATATGCAAGACTTTCGAGCAATGTAGGTCAGTTCCCCGTTGTAAACAGTACATCTGATGGTAATGCCTTCTTCAAACATAAAGGTTGGGAAGATTTTTCTCATCTCTTAGGTTTTGCTTAACATCCCCACGTCCTCTTTATATATAGACAGTTCTTTCCTGAAAAAAGTCAGACTTCTTGCAGGTTTTCTTTTTTTTTTGTACGTTAGCTCTTGCCAGTTGGGCATTTATACATTTTTTAGGAGATGGTTGGATGTTGGTTAATGTCTCTTTGAGAGCTAATTTTATTGATATAAAATAGGGATAGTACAACCTTTAATAATATGCAAGACTTTCGAGCAAACCAATTTTGTTCAATTTCATGAAAACAACTTAAAATACTAAATGACATAAAAAGTAAATTAACAATGTAGGTCAGACTCCCGTTGTTAACAGTGCATCTGATGTTTATGACTTCCTCAAAGACAAAGATTTGGGAATATGTTTCTCATTAATATTTGGGTAGTGGTGAACATGCCCACATCCTCTATTTGAATAGACAGTTCTTTACTGAACAAAATAAGACTAGTTTGTTTGTACTTTAGCTCTTGCCAGACCTGGTGTCTACCACATTTACTTAAGGAAGCAATCCCGTCACAAAACAAAAAAAACAATAGTCTTTATATGTCTGTTCAAAGACACTATGGTCTCATTTTCTGTTTTATCAGAATATGCAAATATCTGAACTTGTGTCTTTTGAAAAACTTACAAAACTTTGTCAACTTCAGATTCATTTCTAATATCAATCTGAAATTGACATACTATTTTGAAAACTTTTAGGAACTAAAATTGGGATAGTACAACCTAATTAATATGCAAGACTTACGAGCAAACCAATTTGGTTCCAATTCATGATAAGAACTTAAATACTAAACTTACATTGTAGGTTAGTTCCCCGTTGTTTACTGTGCATCTGCGGTTGATGACTTCCTCGAAGACGTTAGTCGGAAATATGTTCCTCATTAATTCTATTGATGTGGTGACCATTCCCACATCTTCAATGTATATGGACAGTTCTTCTCTGACAAAAAAGTAAGACTTTTTTTTTGTACGTTAGCTCTTGCCAGTAAGGCATTTATACATTTTAAGGAGATGATTGGATGTTGGTTAATGTGAGGGGAGCCAACTTCATGGATATGTCATTAATCTACATTGTTTTGTTATAAAAGATACAAAAAGGAGACCTCCATTGTATTTAAGGTAATACATAGATTATATGCAATTATTATATCTTCATATAGATGTCCAGTGTACATTTCAAAATATTTGCTTTTAAGTTCATTTTACCATTTCTTAATTTGTGTTTCAGTCTTAAAAGACATGAGAGGGTTTAACCTAATGTTTAATGTATTAATTACCTAACGAAGGATGCTCCAATTACCAAACCTTCAACGGTTTCCCTGGAATTCTGTGTCATTCTGCAATATAATTGAATTTAAATTGGCTTATCAAAAAACAATGGTATGTGGTTTATTTCTGCTCTTATATAATTGTAAAATTGCAAAGTTGAATGGAAAATATTTCTTCTGTTTTGATCTTCAGGTTGTGTTTTTTAATAGTTACTTTATAATTAAAAATAGAGATCCAATATACATTATATATAATAATTCCGAATGCTACTGAATTTTAGCTTAAAATGTGTTCAAGTATATATATTAATAGATTGGATTTCTAAACATGTGGTACAATCCAAAGAAGTATATTTGACATATTTATCATTTCAAACATCAGTTAATATTTGTTTTTTTACAATATATTTAATTGGTATTAAAGTGAAAGTTCTGGTTATTTTAAAAATATAAAACTTTGTTTTAGTTTTTTTTTTTATATTTCATAGGAATGGAGATCTTGAAAGAAAATCCAGCTCACCAGTATGTTGGTGTCTGCCATGGAGTTCAGGAAGATTGACCCCCTAAACTCCATGACCTTCAAATTCTTGACCACAATCTTGTCCCCAACAGAGAAGCCATTGGTCATTGAGGCCTTCTCCCTCCACAACTTTACTTTGATGGATCGAGGCCTCATAATTGTATTGGTCATCCGCAACCCCCTGTAGGGGTTTTCTGCACCCTCTGAAGGTTCCTGCTCTAATGGAATCTATTTTACAATAAATAAACAATGTAAGTTTTATATGTGTTTATCTTGTATGATTTATACAATAATTAATCTAAAAGAGATTTCAAATATAAAAAAAGGTGTAAAGGTTATTCAATTGCAACCAATAAAGGTATAAGTTCCAAAAAAATCTGCTCTTTGGCACCACTTCTATTGTTTATTTAAAAAACCACATTGAAGCTGAGGTTTGTTCTTAATTTTCACATGTCCATCATGTTTAAATACATCATTAGATAAAAAAAAACTCAAGCCAGGCCATGTGTGTATTTATAGCAAATTTAAAGCTTTCAGGAATTATTTCTATTCTAATAATTAGATACAATCAAAATGTTTGTTACCATTAGCAACAACATAAAAAGTTCAATGTAGGATATCAAAAAGTTAAACCAGTTTTTCACAGACCCCACCCCACTTTTCTCAATTTAATTTGAGAAAAATTGATTGATATGACCAATATAGATATATGGTAAAGGGATGCTAATCCTGAAATCCCTTGCTTCCTGAGGTCCCGAATTTCAATTTTACACCAGTACTAAAAACCTTCCATCTCAACTTTGGTCAGTTCAATCGAATCTTTCTCTATCTCATCACTTTACGGGTAGACTTTACACAGATAAATAAAGTCTTATAAGATAAGCAAAATGAGTATGTTAAATTTGATGTATACCTTTTTGTGCTTCTTCGTTACATTTGTTGTTTTTTATAAAGATTATGATGATAACACAATATTGTCTAATGTACCCCTATTTTTGACATTTTTACTCTTTGCGTATGTTTGTTTTGTTCATGCATCGTAATGGAATTTGGTGCGACTGTCATACAAGTGAGAGGTTTAGCTAGCTATAAAACAAGGCTTAGAAAATGCCTGTACCAAGTCAGGAATATGACAGTTGTTAGTTACCCATTCATTTAATTATTAAACCAAGAGAGCCAAATGGTGAAGTTGAAATCATCCCTTCGTAAATTTTACGGACGCCATCAAGGATTGATTAAAGATTATTTTTGAACTATAATAAGTGTAGCAGTACTTTTATTTCAAAGCTTTCTTGATGCTGAATTTCATTTGCTGATAAGATATATATAAACCTTAAACAAGTGCCATCAAATACAGAAACGCAATCACAGTAAACCTTGACACAACGCGAGAAAAAATAGAAGATACACATTTCGTTTAATATTTATTTTCAAACATTTTCATCTAATTCTGCCATAAATCATCATCAGAACTAAACAATTCAACACCATCATCAGCTGCATCATTGTACTCATACTCAATTGTGGGATTATCACTATCATGTGGCACAGTTTTAACATTTTCAATAAAAGATTCAATTTGCAGAATTTCACAATCCCCACAGGAACAGTTTCAGGCACAATTATCACAACAAGTGTGCTTGTTACATTCTTTTTTAGCAAGTTCTTCCAACTCAGTATCTTACAAGACATTACTCATCATAACCTGTCTTCTGCAAGTATTTGTTGTGAAGACTGTCTTGACTTCCTTGTTGACACTTCTTAATTGATAGTTGTGCAGTAATATTGCGAGAGTTGGAATTTTCCCGTCCCAGTCTTCCTATTTCCTGAACTAAATCTAGTATACTTCTCGGTGACCCGTAAGGTATGATGATATGACATGCTACAACATCAAAACCCATTCCTAATGCAGTGGTTGCAAATACAATTCTTATATCACTAGACATTTGACACATACATGTAGCCTCTATTATTTTCTTTTTATTTTTGACAGTTGTTTCAGAATGAAAAATTTCAACCAGAGACTTGCACATTGGCACCTCAGTTGTAGTGTATGTATACAATTTGGAAACTTCATTGATGTTGTTGGCATACATCAATGTATTTTGGAAAATCCTTTCCTAAACGTTCAAGAGAGTCTATAAGCCAAAAAAATTGCAGTGTCAACAGAATTTTCAATTTGTGTAAGTTTTGGTTGAATGACAGGTGAAAAATAAGATGTGCAACTAACATTAAGTTAATGAAATGTAATTCCTTTGAAAGTATTGTTAAGTTGTGTAACCGTTAATTAAAATGTGAATTGGATTGAAAATATCAGTTACACTTTTAGTCATACGATAGATGAACGTTTAACCAACTAATTTTTAATCATAATAAAAGTATAATACACATTCAACTAACACGATTTTTTTCGGCAATACATAAATACTACCCAAAATTATTAAGTTCTTTTATATTACGAACAGATAACAATTGTACGAGTTTAAGTACTGATGATCACTGATTGAATTCTCCAATAATAAGGTTTGATATACTTCATACGTATATCTTTATATCCAATACATTCCAAAGTTAGATTTTCTTGTCGATATAGATGATGTATGATTGCAAATTAGACAACTTTCCATACAATTACAAGTCACCACGTATTTAAAGTTGACAATTATATGACTATTAAAGTACAAATGTACATTTGTGGTCGTCAACAGTGAACCTCGGCTCACACCGGAAATAAAGAATAAATAGATTAGTGACATTACATTGATTTATTAATTGAATGTTGTCTTTGTTTAGTTCCAATGATATTCCATATAATTGTTAGCACCAGCATGAACTACATTAATTTCAGGTTTTTGTTTGCAATACTCAAAGATTCATGCTTGGATTCATCGGAGTCCTTATTATCACTGCTGTAACTATAAGCTACAGCTCCTTGGAGATTTACAAATGAAGTCCGGACACCTTTCTTCAGTGTCTTTGCTTTATTCTGCATGATTGAAGTCAGTGGATAAATAACAATTACGATCCCAGTTTCCGCTTTCATAAGGACACATGGTAGCATTTGATAGATTTGTTTTCCAGTATCCAGTCGATAGAATGCTTATACAATCATTCCTAAGACTTTAAGCTTATACAGTATATATCTGTTTGTCTTTTAACGAATAAGTCATCGAAAAGCTCTTACAGAGAAAATTAATGAATGATGAGGGACTTAATAAATAACAGGTGGATTTGAGTAGAAGCTTATATTACTTAAAAAAAGCGTTGTTGATTCAAGGCATCATAGTCTACAAGTGTGTATCACATAAACATTCCTAAATTGGTCTGAAATTTCACAATGATTGATTTCTTACCCCGCATGTAAAGAAGGCTTACTAAAATATGTGTACACTTAAGTTTATTTAATTGAACTCCTTGTGGTGAATTAATGCCTGTGAAATCGTAAACCTGTAAAGTAGATACGTTGGTATGCCGGGTTGTCAAAGTATGTTATTTTCACATTAAAGTTTATAAACTAATAATCTCATAGTGAAATATTTATCTATTTGTTGAAAAGTATACTATTTTAGTATTTAAATCATCTTTGCAAGTAAAGCTGTTTCTTTTTTTTCTCAATTATTTGCCCCAGGAAACAAGAATCTCTGAATATAGATTGTTGAAGTTTATTGAATACTGTATTAAAAAACAAAGCAAGTTTTTATGAATTTTATAAAAAAAAGACTTACCTCCAACTTTCAGCAATGGCACAAGTTCCCAGTTACGTCCTGTCAGAATGGGGAAGTTAAATCCGATGTCTCGTGCAGAGAGAAGAACCCTTGCAACAACTCTTTGAGGGGTCCGTAGGTGGCCTGTTGTAAGGCAAAATGTCTGTCCCTATCTAATATACCCTTATTTTTTTCCAGTGGCAGTTCAAATTACCCCGACCATCATCCTAGTTGGTCTCTACTGTGACCAGACCTACCTGTTGTATTTATTGTCGTCCTGAATATGCATGAAATATTTGCCACTAGACGTTAAGCAACCAACAATCAATCAAACAATTTTGTTTTAATATACAGTGAAAATTATATGTATTTAGTTCAGATAGCTGTGTAAACTTGTTTAATTTTAGATACCACGCACTGAGATATTATAATAGAAATTTGGTATACAGACAATTTATAAAAATATATCCCAAAAAAAATACTCAAGAGAAACTGCAAATATTATTTAAATGTATTTCAAGTCAACTGAATTTAGCCATCATATAACAAAAGGATTGATTTTGTACAATTTACCTTTTATGCTTGTCATTGCCAGATATATCATTGAAAGACATGGGTGTCATTGGCAAATTGATCAGTTTCTTGACATCAGTACTCTGGCAAATCTTTAAAAATGAATCCCATGAATCGGCCTCTTTCACGGATTCCAGGATTTTTTCCTCCTGACTCGTCACCAAAAAAAAAAACAATCTTGATGTTGTAGGTTTCAATGTATATCAGTTTAGTTGGAATATAATTTACACTAAACACCAAAAAAACCTGTCGTTTAATTTTTCTTGTTTTTATCCCATTGATTAACTAGGTCAAGCTAAATATTTTGTACACATTTCGAAGGATTTGAACCATAAGTTAAAAATATTTGACATATTTTACATGCTTATATTAGCATAATTTTGAGGTTTCAGAAATATTGGTATATATGTTTAAAAAATTAAAAATGATCCACAATTTTTCTCCCAATTGTCCCAAGATTTTGATACATCAGACGTGTAATCACCTTCCAAATCAGACTCGGGGCCCCAACATCAAGATACTCGTAAACGTACCTTTACCCGTGGTAGCCCGCTAGCAAGCCGTCCACGTACCTTTACCCGTGGTAGCCCGCTAGCAAGGCCGTCCACGTACCTTTACCCGTGGTAGCCCGCTAGCAAGGCCGTCCACGTACCTTTACCCGTGGTAGCCCGCTAGCAAGCCGTCCACGTACCTTTACCCGTGGTAGCCCGCTAGCAAGCCGTCCACGTACCTTTACCCGTGGTAGCCCGCTAGCAAGCCGTCCACGTACCTTTACCCGTGGTAGCCCGCTAGCAGGCCGTCCACGTACCTTTACCCGTGGTAGCCCGCTAGCAAGCCGTCCACGTACCTTTATCCGTGGTAGCCCGCTAGCAGGCCGTCCACGTACCTTTACCCGTGGTAGCCCGCTAGCAGGCCGACCGCGTACCTTCCCCGCCGTCGAGACCCGCGGTAGCCCGCTAGCAGGCCGTCCGCTTACCTTTACCCGTGGTAGCCCGCTAGCAGGCCGTTCACGTACCTTCACCCGCGGTAGCCCGCTAGCAAGGCCGTCCACGTACCTTTACCCGTGGTAGCCCGCTAGCAAGCCGTCCACGTACCTTTACCCGTGGTAGCCCGCTAGCAAGCCGTCCACGCACCTTTACCCGTGGTAGCCCGCTAGCAGGCCGTCCACGTACCTTTACCCGTGGTAGCCCGCTAGCAGGCCGTCCACGTGCGGTTGCCTGCCCTGATGAAAATGGTCTCGATGGTCGATGGTTCACCACTTGGGACCGACAACAGAGTTGACGTGGGGCCACTAAGCTAATCTGCCCGCTTTGCACCAGCAAACGTACACCGTTTAAAGCTTAGGGTGGGAATCGAACCCACGTACGTCAACTCCGTTGTCTGAAAAATTGACAAAGTCCAGAAACACCCCCTCCCAGTTAGGGATGGTCCAGAAAAAAGCCGGTGATTAATCCACCGGCCTTTTTCTGTCATAACTTAGGATAGTAACCCAAAAAAATGGAAAAAATTTTTTTTTTTTTATTTATAATGAAAAAATATCATACATAAAATAAAACAACAATAAAAATGTAAATACATATAATAAAAAAAGAAACCTACACTGGTAAAAAAATATAAACTTAAAAAACAAACAAAATCACAGTAGAAATGTAACCAATGAAATAAGGTTCAGGCAGAGAGGATCAGGCAGAGTCCCGGCGATCTGTCCTGCCCCGGAGCCTCCTCTCTCCCGGTGAAGCTTGGCTCGCTCTCTGTGTGCCTGTCTTCTGTTATGCTCTTCCTCCTCCCTCCTCTGTTGTTCTTCTTCAGGAGAGGGATAGGGGTCTGGGTGAATTAGGAGGAACTCAACCCCCATCCCCTCTAGCACCGCCACCATCTCCTTTGTCTTCTCTAAAGTTTCTACTGTAAGTTCATGTTTATAATAATTGTAGTGTTTTGGAGCCGGGTTGACGGTCTCCAGGAACTTGTTCCACTGAACTCGGCTACCTCTGAACTTTATCATGTACATCGTCATATCTGAAAAATAGAGGAAACATTAATATGGTAAAACCCCATGGTTAACCCTATGCGGTGTCAGGACCCAAGCCGACAGTTGTCCCATTGGCTTTGAGATAGCTTTACAAGTTATATCAGTAGCAATTAATTGAAGGTAGCGTATTTCACAATACTTGCAGTGACCTGGGACTCTTTTGTTTGTTATGTGTAACCATTTCACAATGTTTACAGTGACATGTAATATGAGTAGCAATTAATTGAAGGTAGCGTACTTCACACAATCACAGTATGTCACGCATAAGAGATGTTTCAGAGTAACATATTTCACAAGGCAGGAGAAATGTTAGAGTCCGAGGTAGCATTAATCACCTTCACATGACGTTACGGATAATACTTCACAGTATGTCACGCATAAGAGATGTTTCAGTCTAGCAGGCCGACCACGTCCCTTCACCGCCGTCGAGACCCGTGGTAGCCCGCTAGCAGGCCGTCCACGTACCTTCACGTACCTTCACCCGCGGTAGCCCACTAGCAAGGCCGTCCACGTACCGTGGAATGGACGAGAGATCGGACCGGCAAGTGCATGCCTCTTACCTTCCTTTACTACCGCGTCTATCCCGACAGCGAAGATCGGGTCTTCACTGCCCCCATGATATGAAGTTGCACACGACGGCTGGGGATTCCAAGATTTCAAAATTTTTAAAAATTTTAAAAGACGGCACAGCCCCGCCGTCGAGACCCGTGGTAGCCCGCTAGCAGGCCGTCCACGTACCTTTACCCGTGGTAGCCCGCTAGCAGGCCGTCCACGTACCTTTACCCGTGGTAGCCCGCTAGCAGGCCGTCCACGTGTGAGGCTGCCTGCAGTAAGGGCATGTGAGAGCCTTCTCGTTTGCCACTTCTTTACCAGGTCCGGCCCCCATGATATGAAGTTGCACACGACGGCTGGGGATTCCAAGATTTCAAAATTTTTAAAAATTTTAAAAGACGGCACAGCCCCGCCGTCGAGACCCGTGGTAGCCCGCTAGCAGGCCGTCCACGTACCTTCACCCGCGGTAGCCCGCTAGCAAGGCCGTCCACGTACTTTTACCCGTGGTAGCCCGCTAGCAAGCGGTCCACGTACCTTTACACGTGGTAGCCCGCTAGCAGGCCGTCCACGTACCTTTACCCGTGGTAGCCCGCTAGCAGGCCGTCCACGTGTGAGGCTGCCTGCAGTAAGGGCATGTGAGAGCCTTCTCGTTTGCCACTTCTTTACCAGGTCCGGCGGCCATTTGCTTCCACTGAACGAGGAGTTCGTCGATCTCATCGTTACAAAGCCGATGTCCCAGCCGCAAATGCCGCCGCATGTGGCCGGACTTCTGCTGATTACATAGATGGCACGTCCGCAGCGCCTGATCTTCCGGTCTATGTGTAGAATCCCTGACTTTGCCAGCACTACTTTTGCCCATGGCGACAGCCCATTCACGTCTGGCCTCCTTCTTAGCCAATACCGCAGCGGGCAAAGCTACCGTTGCCGCTGCCTTGTCAGTAGCAACCCCTGCCCTGTTAGCAGCTGCGACAGTTACGCCGGCTTCAAGGGAAGACGTCCCATCATCCTGTGCAGGCTGCACGGTGGATGCGAGCGACAGAACATCCTTCGCCGGTGCAACCGGTCGTGGCTCTTTTGTTAGGCGCAGGGGCACAGTGGTCTCAGATATTTTGACAAGTGTCTTGGGATCTTTCCCGTCCCCGCCATCATCTTTCCCTTCACTAGTTGCCGCAAGTTTTAACGACCGTCTGACATTCCTTGAGCCAGCTTTGGAAACCATGGCCGTTCGTGCATCTTTAGGTTGCGTCTTATCCGGCGAGACAGCCTTTGCAGGGACCACTAGCTCCGGTTCAGAGTCGACAACAGGGCCGGTCATAGAGACGGACTTGGGTGGAGAGTCGATCCTCGTCACCACCCGATCAAGCGCCGCTACTTCTAGGTCTAAGTCTAATTCCACACATGGCACGATTAGATCCAAGGGACTCGTGCACTCTGAAGACTCCAGCCGGGGAAGAGGTCCAGCGATGGAAGCCGTGTATTCTCTGTATTCAGAGTCAGTAGGACCTATGTATTCTGTGCCAATAACCCAGTCGGCCACAAACTTAGCTTTCTTGGAGTCGGGCTCCACAGTTTCCGACGTTTTTGGCTCGACAAGCTTAGCCTGCTTGGAGGCGACCTCCACAGTTTCCAACGGTGCTTCATTCACTTTAATAGACTCGACATCTACCGCCGAGTCGGCTTTAGGGGTGCCCGTAGTCTTCTTTGTAACCTCTGGCCCCTTCTTGGTCAAGTTGGTCTGGACCGTTTTGGCCTTCTTAACCCGAAGGGAGACATCGGAATCCTGTCCAACTTCGGCTCCCCCCTCAGCAAGCAACCGTTTGGCCAGCTTTCTCGCCCTCTGACGTTCTCTTTTTAAGCTTTTTGGGTCCCGGCTGAAGGATTCGGCCTCGACGGCAGTAGCCGCATCATTAGCCTCACCCATGGATTCTGCTACACCTTTCTTACCCCGGCAATCGGAAGGAGCCTTTGCGACGACGGCAGCGGGCTCGAGTGCTATTTTGCTGGCAACCCGCTGCACCACTGTCCCTTTCACAGTCAGCCACGAGGCGATACCAGGTGGCATACGCTGTAGGATAACTTGCACGGCTAGAACGTGCTCCGCGCTTTTCCTCTTGTACTTTGGCAGAGTACGGAACACGCAGTGGGACTCATCCTGCTGTCCGCCGCATCTATATCTCTTCCTTTGGAGAGGCATACATGAATTCTCGGGCTGCTGTGAACACCCGATAAAGTCATTGGAGGAAATGTGACCGATGTCGTCACAATATTGGTTCCTCCGCACGTTGATGCCTACCCCCGAATAGCGCACCTTGCCCGGGGTCTTTACCAGCGTATAATACAAGGTGGACTGGCCGCCCTTGTTGGTTCCCTCGTGTAACTGGAAAGAAAACTGTTGCGAGGCAGCATCTCGCCAGAACCCACTCCTATACAGACCGCCAACGAGCATAGGAATAGCGCTATTCCCAGATTCAGACGGACTGTAAGCTCCCATGATGTTTCTGATTTTGTCAAGTAGGCTGTCGATGTAATCATCGATCGATGCCTCTCCTACAAGCTTTGAGAGGTTGCAACAATCAACTCTGACTCCCCACGCCTGTAATCTTTTTCCCTTACGTTCCGCCCTAGTGAGAAGGGCGGGCAGTACAGGGTGGGCAGTCTCGACAGCCATGGCACCTGACGGCCTTGCTACCGGGGAGTCGATAGCCTTGCGTTCAAGCTTGTTCGACTTACCTTTGCTTTCGTCTTTACCTTTACTATTCATTATATCTGTAATAAATAGAAAAACCGGGTAATGACCCACGAATACTTCCCCTGGTACTGCGGTCCAGCGACATTACCGTATGGGGTGGAAATCTTAATCTTTAAGTTAAGAGCCACTTAATTGTAAGGGGAAGTATAAACATGGGCCACCGGAATAGCATCTCCCCTGGCACTTGGGGTTACGCTATCGAAAGAATCAGGATCCTGCCTAATCCTTCAGGGTTGGTATTTTTTTATAGCGGCCAGTTCTACCGCAACGGTCACCACTTATCGATATGGTGTACCACCATTCGACCTATCCCGGGCTGCCGACCGGCACGGTCTTAAACTAGGACCTTTAGCCCTAGTCAAGGCCGAGGCGGGCTTAAAAAATCTTCAACCTCCAACCAGCTTTTAAAAAGAAATACAGAAAGCGGAGAGAACTATGTATTTTCCGGGATGTTTGCCGAATTGGCTGTCACTACGAACAATTTTTATGGAGCAAAAGGAAAGAGATGTTCCTCGACGATGTCGATAACGTTGCTAAGATAACACCATCCTGATCTATATCAGGTGTGAAAACAAACATTACACCAAGAGGAGAGAATACTGCCGAAGAGGAGAGAATACTGCCGGTCACCCTTTACCCGGGCTGCCGACCGGCACGACCTACTTAGGTCGAGGCGGGCTTAGCAGTTATCCGTCACCACTCTAATTTAACCGTGTTTCAATTTTTAATTTTTTCACTGCCTATGTCTGACAATTTTGACATGCTTGTGACCGACCCTACGCGTATGTCCGTATGTCCTGACACCACGAACGTACGTGTATGTCCGACACTTGACATTCGCCATATCATTTGTGCGTAAGTCCCAATTCCTGCGTATGTCCTTTCGGACATGCTAATGTCCGCGAAGGTCACTGCTTGAGTCCCAAAGTCAAGCATATCTATGCGTATGTCCTGCGTATGTCCGACATAGGTAACGAGACTCTTAATTCTTGACTAATGAAAACATGCTTGGCAAATGCTTTCGCAGTAGTTCGTCTTACGGCGATCCAAGAATTTCACCTCTAACACCGTAATACGAATGCCCCCGTCAGTCCCTCTTAATCATTACCTCGAGCTCCGAAAACCAGCAAAATAGAACCGAGGTCCTATTCCATTATTCCATGCACCATTATTCAGGCGATATTGCCTGCTTTGAACACTCTAATTTTTTCAAAGTAAACGTTCCGGCCACCCGAGACACTCAGTCAAGAGCACCAAGGGCGAAAAAATCGGGAGGTAGGTCAGGAGCAGGCAGTAACCGACAGGCGTCGGACCGCCAGCCTGGACCCGAGATCCAACTACGAGCTTTTTAACTGCAACAACTTTAATATACGCTATTGGAGCTGGAATTACCGCGGCTGCTGGCACCAGACTTGCCCTCCAATAGATCCTCGTTAAAGGGTTTAAAGTGTACTCATTCCAATTACGGGGCCTCGAAAGAGTCCCGTATTGTTATTTTTCGTCACTACCTCCCCGTGCCAGGAGTGGGTAATTTGCGCGCCTGCTGCCTTCCTTGGATGTGGTAGCCGTTTCTCATGCTCCCTCTCCGGAATCGAACCCTGATTCCCCGTTACCCGTTACAACCATGGTAGGCATATCACGTACCATCGAAAGTTGATAGGGCAGACATTTGAAAGATACGTCGCCGGCGCGAGGCCGTGCGATCAGCACAAAGTTATCCAGTCTCACCAATCCGACGGGCCCTTGCGGACCCGACTGGTTTTGATCTAATAAACGCGCTCTTTCCGCGAGGTCAGAGCCGTGCTTCATGTATTAGCTCTAGAATTACCACAGTTATCCAAGTAGGATTGTACGATCTAAGGAACCATAACTGATTTAATGAGCCATTCGCGGTTTCACTATGTAAAAGTATGTACTTAGACATGCATGGCTTAATCTTTGAGACAAGCATATGACTACTGGCATTTTCCACTGGAAGCAATCAACAATCAATCAAATCCTAGATATCTATTCAAGTTGTCTGCATCTAAAACATTGATTTGGCAGTTAAATGCAAGAATAGAGACTTGAAATTATCTTTCCCAAACCTAACGAACTTTTGTCCCCGAGGGTATTACCAGCCAAGTAGTCAGCACTTCTAACATGATTATCAATTTATGGTATTTTATAAATTTTCTGTTTACAAAACTTTAAATTTTTCGAAAAAATGAAGGATTTTCGTATCCAAGGAATAGATTACTTTAGCCGTATTCGGCTCAACTTTTTGGAAATTTGGGTACTCAATGCAATTCAACTTTGTACTTGTTTGGCTTTATAACTAATTTGGTCTGAGCGTCACTTTTTCACTTAATAATTGATAATATTTAAAACCTAAGTGTAAGTAACCATTATAACTCATTTTTTCAGAAAGAACATTGTCTACAATAATCATCGGCATGAACTGGGCTTTCTCTTACACCTCCTAGGACTGGTTTTAGAAAATTGTTAAAATGTAAACTTTCAGTTATTTATTCGAAAGTAGAATGCTTCTGCTACATACATTTGGGTTGTATTTGACAATACAATGAATATTTATCGGGATCTATCATCGTTAAGTCATGCTAAATTACTGAAATCTTCACAATTTAAGTAAAATTTTAGACGGTCTCCATCTTAAATGAATGTGGCCGCATTCGTGTTCATTCTTAATTTTGAAAAGTAAGTTGTATTTGTTATTAATACAACTTTCATTTTTGACAAAAACAATATGTAAAGATACATTATTTGACATATTTGATAGATTTTTCATATTTAAATTCGAAAAAGAGCGTTTTTGATGACTAAATTAGTTGAAATCTTTCACATAAATTAGTTAACTGAAATAGACTCTTGAGTGTTAAAAGTGTTCAAATTTTCAATTATTTTTTAGTTCGATGAACCTGAAATTTATCTCGTCATATAATTAAGCTTTCGAAGCCCAAAGACTTGCATAATGACCGTACATTAAAACCATATTTTATCAACGCTTTAGGAGACCTCCAATTCTTTTCAAGATAACCAGACAAACATATCAAAAGCATTTGTCCATTGGTGAATGTACAAAAGCTCTTTGTTAGGCTTCCTATTTGAAATCGTTATATTTAAATTCTCAAATAATGTTGATTCATTACATGTATCATCAATATAAGAGGGTAACAATAGAGCAAAATTTACATAACAATCACACCAAACATCAGATTTAACCTTACTGCTGACATGATAATCTAAAGGTGTAGTATGTGTCAATATTTTTTTTTTGGAGTTTAGCATATAACCATTAGAAGAAGTGTTGATATTCGGGTCTGATGACATTGGCGATTGTAAGATAGCTAACATTGGTCACTGGACTAATTTTTTGACGAATTTTACATGTTTTCAAGTTTAAAAGGAAATAATTTTAGACATTCTAAAGTGAATGACACTGTTAATATTTTGGTTAACACTTAAAAGTTCTAAATTGTAATAACTCTAAAACAACATGGATTTTTATTGAAAATCAAAAAAGGAGATTGCATGAAAACTCCTAAAATAAATTTGAGGTAAAGTCTTAAAAAAAACCTCGTGTAACCCCCCCCCCCCCCCCCCCCCCCCCTAATTTAAAAAAATTCCCGGAACATAAAACAAAGAACGAGCACCAGATGTTACCAATTGATGTATTAAAACAAGTTACTTAGTCCTTTAATTTTTTGCCCTTTCCTTTTCCCCGACTTCTTCAGAAGCTTCTCCTTTATCAAATTTGAAGAGGCATTTGTTGCTTTTCTTCTTAGTGAAACCAGTAAAAATCTACTGATAATCACTGACACCATCAGACTTTTCCAATGGAATTGATTCCAGATTTTTTTTGGGATGGCCCTGGTAACATATCCCTTGCAATATCAGAAACCTTTAATGGCGATGGATCAGGTGATTCCAGAACTGATGTCATCCTTTTGCCAACTGAAGCCAGTTTAAGCATGACACCAGACATGTCAATTTTATGCATATTTATTTTTATGTTTGTCCAAATTGTCAACAAGAATTTCCTACTAAAAAAAAACCTTTCTTCTAGTTACGTATGTGTTTCTTTACAAACTATTTTCGTTTTATCTTTCGATCTCAAAATAACTATCCCCTCCCACTTGGTGTCCATTTTTAAATGGAGCAATTTACATTTTTTCTCCTGTGGTGAATCCCTTTGATTCTGTTGGCTTTCCTTTTTTTCCTTTTGGGAACTTGTCCCGCTTTCTTTTCGCAAGCACTGTCCTCTCTTTCTTTTTTCTTGTTCTTGGGCTTTGGTCATTGTTGAAGGCTGTACACTTACCGATAGTTGTTAATGTTTGTTTACCGATAGTTGTTAATGTTTGTGTCATTTTGGTCTTTTGTGTATAGTTGTCTGATTGGCAATAATACCACATCTTCTTTTTAATAAGTTATATTTGCATTAAATGACAACAGAATAATATATTAATTTTAACAAATTCCTACACAAAGTGTTTATATTTTTATTTTGGATATTTAAACCCACACTATTCCTGGGATGGAAATGCACCTCTAATGGCGGTAACGACACATGATGGCAAAATTCTTCTGTTTTTGTTTTTCTTTCTCAGTTTGTGTCAAACCCATCTTACAAACCTTCTGTAAGCCAAGTATCGATAAGTCCTAAAATGAAACAAGTTTTAATGATAATTATTCACCAAACCTACTAAATTTTTTAATTTCCTAATTCGGGGTATCTTGTAATTTTGGTCTGTCCATCTGACTTGCTTTTGGTAAATTTTCTTGGTCAAGGTAGTTTTTAAGAAATCAATCAACTTGAACCTTAGTACACATGTTCTTTATAATTAAGATATGATCCTTATAACTTACTTTCAAATTAGAGTTTAACATTTTGACCACAATTTTACGTCACTAAACATAGAAAATAGTAGTGCAATAGCGGCATTCATATGTACATGTACTATATATGGACAAATTATTGTTAATTATGTAAATTGAATATTCAATCATTTTGGGGCATTCTAAACCATGTTTAATAAAGTACTTTTGTATATTTTATTACTTGTGAAATTGTTTTTTACAATGTTGTATATATGAAAAATCAGATTTTGTATAACTGCCAATGAGACAACTCCCTAGCAAAAGCCAAGTATTCACAACTTGTACAAGTCAGAAATTATAGATGTAGATTCTGGTACAGCCTTTAATGTAGATCATTGACTCGCATGCATTGTGATAACAAAGATATATATACCCACATTTAAAATACTTCAAACAGGAAAAATCAACAGCTCGATTTATCTTTTTATATGATGTACCAAAATCAGAAATAAAATGAAATACAACAAGAAGCAAAAAACCCATCAATTTCAATATCTTGACTTGGGACAGGTACATTTGTACCTACAGGAAGACTACAGTATAAACATGATACAGGGCCAGAATTGATATTATTTACATGGTCTAAATATTGCTATTAAACGTCAATATAAATATATTGTCTCATTCTTTAAATTGAGCGAATCTAGAGAACCAACAGCCCCTTGCAGACTTGCCTTTGAAAATATAATCCATGTATTTGGTCTTGTTGATTTTTGTTTATAAATCATCTTAAGAAAAATTCAAAGAATCATGAATTTGATTTTGTAAATGCCAAACCTTATTCATCATTTTGTGACTTTTAGTTGTATTTGAAAATATCTTACTCATGAATCATGGCATTGTCCTCTAATGGTCCATTATCCTGAACATATTCATAATATGTTGTCTCTAAAACGTACTGGTTCAGACAGTTTACTTGAAATCCTTCATGCTCTGTAATACATTTCAAGTCAGCTTCCTCTACTTTACTGTCCACAACATTAGTATTCCTGCAACATTTGCACTCTCTCTTTGTTGGCATTGGTGAACATCTGCTACAGGAACACCTATGAGAACCAAATACAACAATTATGTTAATTGCTTTTCTGGAAAAAGGTAAACAAAGGCAAAATAAGGGTACAAGAACCTGATTAAGTATTTGTCAGGGACTCAGGGTAAAAAAAGAGCCTGGTATCAAAGTGGTCTCAATGACTTATTAGCTACAGGGAGAAAAATATTACCAACAAGAAGAAAACATTAACCAAAAGGAAGTACAATGTATGTTAACAATACAAAAAGAAATTTATTGATAAAATATAATCCTTATAAATTATAATGGGTCCATATATAGAAAAGAAATAAAGAATGAAAAAAAAGAGGGGCTGGGGAAAAAATTGGTTGCTTATTTAGGGAATCACTGTTCAAAACATGACCGAAGCAGGTCCAACCTTATGAAAATTTCTGGATCCGCCACTGATGACGACACTAGCTCCTGTTTTTAATCCATTCACTTGTGTTTTCACTATGATCATGACCACCGTTTATAATAGTACAGCTGATTATCTGATATAGGTACTAACCATGCAAGCAGGGATGATCGATTGACACAGTAATGAAAATCTTTTATTTTGTTTTTATGAACATTCAGTGTACATACACAACATTTGAAATTCCTGCTTCAAAATAATTTTCTCATCGATTTTTTCCTATTTATAAGATAACTTTTATATTCTAATAAGAATAATTACCTTGTAAAATAATTGCGCAAATAGTTGTGAATGTCAACACCAACTTTCAATTTTGATACAATTGTCGAGACATTTATGTGTTTTACCTGAAAGAAAGCTATTACAGGGCAAAATTCATAATTAACAATAATACTGCCTATCTGTGATTACTCATTCCTTGAAACTTTTTGGGTAATAATATACACCAGCATTAAAATTTTGTTATTGTGTACGGTGTACATCAACTTAACTATGCACTGTACAGAAGGATTTATGTGGTCAGCTAAACACCGTACACAACGCTTCTTGTCAGAATAAAATATTGTTAAAAAACATGCATGAAAGATTTAAATGCCAATTATTGATACAACTATACTCATTACACATGCTGAGTGGCCTTCTATCAGAAAAAGAGTTGCAATGAATATAGAGTTATATTGGATGAGACGAGTGCCAACTTCTTTGAAAAGTATTTGCACATGTTTTTAGTAAACATACTTGTTTTGGGAAAATTATGAGCCATCTCGCCTGCTTATAATTAACTACTGCGTGTGTGAGCAAGATTATATATTTTTGTATGTCATGTGCATGCTTTTACAATGGAAATTGTAAAGTTATGATGAATTCTTAATAGTATGAACACCCATGGGACAAGGTACGATGAATGTTATTTTAAAAGGCCGTACGGTGACCTATGATTGTTAATGTTTGTGTCATTTTGGTCTTTTGTGGATAGTTGTCTCATTGGCAATCATACCACATCTTCTTTTTTTATATTATATCCGCCTACATGTACATCACTTTACAGATCTATATATGTACTAATACAAGCTGGTCTGTAAGCCTTATTTGCGTTCTTGTAAAAAAAAATCCAAAAGAAAGTAAGTTAGTAAAAAAACTTTAAATTGATTTGGCATATTGACAGACATACTATAGCATAAGTTAAAATGACTTTTAGCCGCAATTGTTTACGAAGAGAAAACAACAACAATACCCCCCTTTTTCCCCCGACTCCGTTTTAACTGTTTAACATTGCAGTATGCATTTTTTTAAATTATTTTCAGAACTGGATAAAAGGAAAGGCTGATTTACCATAAGCTAAGGTCATCTACTTCTGTTTCTAATCCCGGTAATGGCATACCGTCGTCCGATGCATCCAACTTGCTATCACTGTCAGTGTCACTTTCCGACTCAGAAATAACACTTCCCGTGAGAACTGTTGGTTCATACTGATACGAATGCACAGACGAAACTTTAATCCTTAATTCTGGTAACTCGTTAACATCACTTGCTCCGGAACTAGACATACTTAACAATTTTTTTTATATCAGTTGTATACTACGCATGGTGATCAGCTGTAAACAAAGCTATGGCACGTATGACGTAGACAAAAGATTCAATTCAAGGGAAGTAAGTCATGAACACAACCGATACTGACAGAACTTTCGGAGGGGGTTTTATGGATATAAATACGGATTTTGACAATAATTCTTATTTTTTTCGAATAAAACAAATAAGAAGTTTATAGCTAATAAATAAAAACAAAAATAAAAAATCGTTTTATGTGATCTTTAAACAAAGGGAGCAGATTGAAAATTGACTACAAATGTCAATAACTCCTAAAGGGGTCAACTGACTATTTCGATCATGTTGACTTATTTGTAAATCTTACTTTGCTGAACATAATTTCTGTTAACAGTTTACCTATATCTATAATAATATTCAATTTAATAACCAAAAACAGCAATAATTCCTTTAAATTACAAATTCAGTGGCAGCAACCCAAAAATTCAGGGCAGGTAGATCTGGACCTGATAAACAATTTTACACCCTGTCAGATTTGCTCTAAATGCTTTGGTTTTTTAGTTATAAGCCAAAAACTGCATTTTATCCCTATTGGAACATTTAAAGGTTTTGTAAAAGGGGAAACCCTAAGACATTTACGTTTAAACAGCAATCAATCTAATCTTGAAAAGGTTATCAAACATTTTGAATCCAAGTTATTAGAGAGAGGTTACTCATCCAACGAAATTCACAATTGCATAAATTCAGCCTTAAATACTAAAAGAGAAAATGCAATGAAATATAAAAAGAAATATAATAACAAGGGCACCCCTTTAACTATGGTCACTAAGTACCATCCCTCGATTCGGAAGCTATCATCAGTATTACGAAAACATTGGTCAATTATACTTAATGACCCTACTGGATGTAAACTATTCAGTCGGCCACCTATCATTGCCTACAAACGTAACAAAAATATGTCAGATATAATAACCTCTGCAGTGGTCAAGGTCAACCAATTAACTTAACTTCTACATATTGAAGTTTAATCAATGCAAGTATTCCTTAATTGATATAACATATTATAGTCTGCTCTAGATAGAACATCACCTATAAATAAAACTTTAAAAATAATATTATAAAATACCAGGATTAATTATTATCACCATCCCTAATGGAAGCTAACTTTTGTATGTAGTTAAAACCTTATTATGTTCTAAATGCATACTATAGGCGAATAAACACCTATCATTACATAAAACGAACTGATTCAACTATGAATATATTTAAGTAATTACATCTTAATACATGTAATATGCTCTTTTGTTTTCTCTGAGATGGGAAAGATATCGAAATCTTCTATAGATAAATTCACCTGTATATACCGTCCTTGAAATTAAGCATCTAACAAGAGTATCATAATATTTAAAATTTTGGCTGGGCGGCTGATGATCGGAAGCCTTAGAAAAATCCGTGAAATATACATGTGTTAAAATAAATACGGAGTTGAATAAATAATATATTTATGAATAAATATATGTAATTCCTACTTTAATGTAGTTAGAAAATATGAACTAGTTTAATAACATAAAACATATTTGTATATACATATATATTTTACTAATCATCAGCTATATATAACTATAATATAAATAGTTATCCCACACAATTTTAACTATTTTAATGATACATGCTACAAGGACAACAAATACAGGTGTCGTTATATTTAACCATTTTATTGATTGTTGCGCGGGCTCTGTTATTTTACAAAACTAGATACCACAAAGATGATCGGGCCAAGTTTAGATTAGTTTGGCAAAGTAGTTTCAAAAGTGAAGATTTTTGTAAAAGATTACTATGATTTACGAAAATTGGTTAAAAATTGACTACAAAGGGCAATAACTCTTAAAAAAAAAGTAAAATCACAAAAATACTGAACTTTGAGGAAAATCAATACGAAAAGTCCATAATCACATGGCAAAAACAAATAACAAAACGCATCAAAAACGAATAGAGGACAACGAATAGGGGACAACTGACCGTTTCGGTCATGTTGACTTATTTGTAATTCTTACTTTTCTGAATATTACTGCGGTTTACAGTTTACCTCTATCTATAATAATATTTAAGAAAATAATCAAAAACAGCAAAATTTCCTTAAAATTACAAATTTAGGGGTAGCAACCCAACAACAGGTTGTCCGATTCATCTGAAAATTTCAGGGCAGATAGATCTTGACCTAATAAACAATTTAACCCCCATGTCAGATTTGCTCTTAATGCTTTGGTTTTTGAGTTATAAGCCAAAAACTGCATTTTACCCCTATGTTCTGTTTTTAGCCATGGCGGACATCTTGGTTGGTTGGACGGGTCACCTGACACAATTTGTTAACTGAATACCCCAATGATGATTGTGGCCAGGTTTGGTTAAATTTGGCCCAGTAGTTTCAGAGGAGAAGATTTTTGTAAAAGTTAACGCCGGACGCAGGACGACGAAGGACGCCAAGTGATGAGAAAAGCTCTTTGGGCCAGGTGAACTTAAAAGTGAAACCTTTGTTTTACGTTGGCAATATACACTTTTTAAAAATAAATCATCAAATAAAAACTGAATAATTTTTTTTAATGCACTAGAAGTGACAATCAATCCAAGTACTAGTTATCAAAGGTACCAGGATTATAATTTAGTACGCCAGACGCGCGTTTCGTCTACATAAGACTCATCAGTGACGCTCATGTCAAATTATTTATAAAGCCAAAGTTGAAGAGCAATGAGGATCCAAAATTCCAAAAAGTTGTGCCAAATACGGTAAAGGTAATCTATGACTGGGATATGAAATTCCTTAGTTTTTCAAAAATTCAAAGTTTGGTAAACAGGAAATTTATATAAAAATGACCACATTATTGATATTCATGTCAACACACCGAAGTGTTGACTACTGAGCTGGTGATACCCTCGGGGACGAAACGTCCACCAGCAGTGGCATCGACCCAGTGGTGTAAATAGTTATCAAAAGTACCAGGATTATAATTAAGTACGCCAGAAGCGCGTTTCGTCTTCATAAGACTCATCAGTGACGCTCATATCAAAATATTTATAAAGCCAAACAAGTACAAAGTTGAAGAGCATTGAGGATTCAAAATTCCAAAAAGTTGTGCCAAATACGGATAAGGTAATCTATGCAGTGGCATCGACCCAGTGGTGTAAATAGTAAAATTGCTTTGGATTAAACATGTCAGTTGGGAAATACATAAATTTATTTCATACATTATTCTCAATTTTCTATTTCATAAACTTAAATGGTAATTTGTTCATTTCCCCCTTTCTTCTTGGGGTAACAGAATAGGATAGTATAAAGTAAATGATATGATTGGCATTGACACAATTTTTATCTGGAGACGTAAAAAAAAACAATTTCAAAGAAATCCATACAAAATCATCAGTTTCTCCTTTCTAATTTGAAATTGATCATCTTTAGTCATTCTTTATTTATTGAGTTAATGTTGATTAGTCTTACAAATTTGGTTTTTCTGGTGCTTTTCTCCCATTCCTCGTGTTGAATGGGAGTGAAAGCAGCCTCCTTATCTTCCATTACTCGTGTTGAATGGTAGTGAAAGCAGCCTCCTAATCTTCTTCGTACTTTGATAGATACTTCGATACCCCTCTCTCTATTATGAGACATTCTGTCCTTCAACTGTTGGAAGTCATCTTTAGACGGGAAAAAAGTGGGTACTCGTAGATCTATAGCTGACATTGTTTTAGTGTTAGATATGTTTACAGTTGGAATTCTGTTTTCGGCCATGTAGGCTGAAGCCCAGTTGTGCATTCCGTTCTTGTTATCCCTTGACTGGTGTCTTGCTGTTGTATGCTTACTAACATTGTCTCAGCAAATTGTATACCCTATAAAGCAAATAATTCATATCATCAGGTTTATCACCTTTTTTAAAAGGGGGAAAAGGGGGGGGGGGGGGGTTACCACCTTTTAAAAGTTATTTTTTTATTTTTATGTATATATAAAAATACCTCTTTAAAAAGGATCAGGTGGTTAATTTTTGGGTATCATATAATCTAGCAACTGAATAGCAGATGCCTGAGACGGACATTGCAACTTTATCTCCTTGCGAGGTGTTGGTGTCAAGGCGGCCTTAATGGCAGATGTAAGGGTTGATATGCTTTTGTCACTAGCATCTACATACGGCTTCCAAGAAAACTCATCCAGAGTACCTTCATTTAAAGGCTTTGAGAGATTTATAACACCAAGATCCAACCGCTTTATCTCATTTTTAACTGCATACTTGATCATTTTCGTGAATCCCTGTCTTGCCGACTTGCTCTTCTCATAAAGGCATTTAAAGGTACTAAAGTAGTGAGAAGTACGAAGGGCCTGAACAACCTTGTCCATAAAACCCTTTGAACTATGAGTACTTGTTTTTTTTGGAGAAACAACTTTTTTTGGTGAATAAATGTTACATCTCTTCTTGGACAGGAGACAACAAAGATATATCTACAGTACTTTGAGGTGAAACAAATTCTAAAGTCTGTTTACTTGGCGTCGATTGAAACAGAGGCCGTCTTCTTTTTCTTATGTAAGAAGTGTCTGCTTGAAGTTTGTTGAACTTATCTAATGCGTTTTTAGTAGTGGACTGTGAGAAAGTCAAGAGGGACTTGAAAACAGTTTAAATAAATTAAATGATAACTGTGAAAACTGGCAACTTACAGTGAATACTAAAAAAAGTAAACCTATGACAGTAGGGCAATCAAAATGCAAAAAAAGACAACTTCTTTGAAGATAAACGGAGAAACATTAGTAAGGTCTTGATGCGTAGGTCCTTAAGGAATGGCACTAGTTGGTGATGCATTGAAGCTCTCTTCTAAAGTGGCGATGTTTAGGGTTTCTTCTACTGTGGTAGTCTCTTCAAAAGAATACTGCTCATTTGGATAAGGCGATGCTGGCCTTGGGGACAAAGACACCAAGTCTTCTGTAGTTTCTATAATTGGTGGTGAACCAATAGGCACATTAAGTTGTAATCTGACAAAAAAATGAATTATGAGTACAGAGAAAACTGTTGCATTGTATATCGTCTTTTGTCTTATGAATGTAGAATTAACAATAAACTTGATATTGCTAAACTTAATGTTGTTATTTAGATCTATTGAATTTAACCAACTTTTTGGTTTTCTCTGGTTAAGTTACTGGACTGTATACCTGTCATGTTTCTTGGGTCAGTATTACACAGAGTAGGTGTTAGTATGCTATAACTATAGATTTGCTTCAAAAATATAAAACTTTACCATGTTGACAATGTTTACAAAATTGACAAAATTAGTAACAGTACTACCATGACTAACTGTGATATACAGTACTCTTATCATAAAAACAAAGCCTATTTGTCATTAGAGGTTATAACCCCTATTGCTTGATTAATACACAAAGTACAGAACATTGTTTATTTGATTTAAGGTGGCATGGGAGTCTAAAATAAAAATGATAGAATTTGTTCATACTTTGCCAAAACGTTGTATCTATTGATACATGTTGAAAAATATAATAAAAATGATAGGTCACCGTTCATTTTCTCAAGCTACAGGACGGGATAAAATGACACATTTTGTATGGATTATACAGGAAAAAACACCATTTTGTGATTAGAAACTAAACAAAATGATAGAATTGTTAAATACTTTAGGAAAAGATAGCTTTCAGACACTGCTTTTAGAATATCAAAAGAAAAGATAGGGTCACCGTACGTTTTTTCCGGCTAAAATACAAAATAGGAAAATTCCATACAGAATCTTTCAGAAAATGCACTTTTTTAGAGTTACCTCCCCTTAAAATGCCAATTTAAAAAAAATAATAAAAACAACCCAAAATAATTAACATTTGCAAAAATATCAATATTTAGAAGTTATATTCTTATAAATTGGTACTTTTAAATGAAAAATGTACATTAAACATCTACATTCCTGCATCAAATTTTGCTAACTTGATGGAAAATCTGGACCTTTGATTCTCTGTTTTTTACAATCCAAGATGGAGGAAGACACCCATACCACCTTAAAGGGAAATAATCATTGCATTTAACATGTTTAAGTGGTAAAATTATATAATTTTAAGTTGGACACTAAAATTAAATTCTCAATCTAACTTAAAATTTAAAATTTGTATTAAGTAAGTTAACTACTTTTTCATCCAAGTCCCTACAATTACAAGTTTTAACTTTATCAAAAGTTCTGGATTGCAAGCCCCTTTACACAGAAAGTGGATAATACTTACTTTTGATCGTTGCGGTCTTTCAGTAGTCTTTTAACAGTTTTGCCTTGACTGCCTACTTTGTCTCTAAAAATATACAAGTTCATATAATCAATATTGTTCAATATAAAAAATTAGAAGCTATAGACATGATAGAGGCCAATGGGGAGAATAACCAGATAACTTGACAATGTGTTACAGGTAGTAAAAGTAAAATCTGTATAGTTGAACACATACTATATAAAAATGATATTTAGAAAAGTTACATGAAACAAAGTTTATTAATTAATTAATTGTAATAAAAACCTTGTTTTCGACATTACTGGTACATTTATAGGTAATTTAACAAGATTTTTGTTTGAGTAAAATCTGTGAAAATGGTCGATTTAGAATCTGGTCACTTTTGATTTTTTTTTAATTTAATCAATAATGTACTAGATAATTAAGTATTAGATAGTTTTAACAAAATTTCTTAAAGCAGTGAGTTTGTTGAGTTCCCCAAAAAAGTTTAGAAGGTAATTTTTATTTTTTGTATGCCTACTTCAGTTGCAAGTACTGCCTTTTGTTTCTTCTAGTGGATATGGCAGCTGCTAGTTTCTTTGATGATCCTGGAGTCTTTTTTTTATTTCTGGAAACATCTTGAATCTCCATTGACTCTAATGTTTGTTGAACAGCTGGCAACCTGTCGAATACTTTGCAAAAGTACATAAATATGTTTACTAATATTTATTAAAAGAGAGGCGAAATTTTCGATAGGATAGAGATAGATTGTACATGTATGTGTTCGTCTTGTTTTTGAGTCAAGTGATATGAGCTGCATCTACTCGACCCTTATGTTCGTATCAAAACAAGCCACTTGTCAAGGACGAACTCTATTAATAACATTTGATCAACCACTCTACTGGAAATCTATCATGATCACAAGTGGAGAAGAATGCAGTAACATTATTGTACGATTAGGTGGTTGTCATACACAGATGAGTTTTTGGGCAGTATTAGGCGGATTATGTCAGGCTCAGGCCTGAAAGAAGTACTTCAAGTTATTTATGCACCTAATGCAGTAACACATATGTTATATGGAAAAGCCGTATCCCGTGCTGTCCGTGGATTCATGCTCGTTGACACAGCTCTTCACACTTTGATGACAAATGAAATTTTTAAACATAACGTTTTAGTAGAACATAAAAACGAAATCAATCATTCCGCTTTAAGTATTGAACATCCATTGCTAACAGAAGCTTGTGAAATATGCGAACACTTACACGAAGAGAAAATCTCTCTACAAGATGCACCTGAGAGTCAAACTTTACAAGCCATACAAGAATTACTACAAAAGAAACGGAATGAGCTAAAACAATCCAGGGGATCTAAACTTTGGCTGTCATTTCTAGACATGGTGGCCATTTTAAAACGTTTCCCTAATTGCAGAAAGGACCGGGGATTGGCTGCTACATTTATCTACACTGAAGGAAATTCTACCATATTTGGCAGCTTCAGGCCACAATCTGTACACTAAATCTGCCTATTTTTACCTCTCTCAGATGCAGAACCTAGAATCTGACCATCCAGATATCCATGCTCATTTTATGAATGGTAAACATGTTGTTCGATTTTGGGCTCGCTTGTAGACAGATTTAGTGATAGAGCAAGTGCTTATGAGAAGCGTAAAGTCAACCGGAGGGTTAACTAGAGGCAGAGGTATGGGAGAATACCAAAGAACACTATGGCTCTGACTGGCACGGGATACAAAACTAGTGACCAGCACATTGAAAACAGCAAAACTAGAATGGAAGTAGACAACAAAGATTCAAATATGCTTACTGAATTCTTGACAGAGCGTAATCCTTTTACAAATGACAAGACACTAACAAACATCGAAACTGGAATTGTAGCGGATAGCGATGGAAATGCATACGAAGCAAAGACAGTCGGCGATAAAATTATAGAGTCCATAGCTGGAAATCTTGTTTCGGAAATTTAATTTAAGAAGAAAGACCAAATTGTTACACTTGACGCTGAACGACCATCAGGCTCAAATATCTCTCAACAGCCACAATTCGATCCTCAGCTTATGTTTCAACGACTTACAGCAGTAGGACAAGACTCACTAAACAATACAGCAGAACTGTTTGAATACAACCTATCAAGTTTTCCATCTTCTTTATTTGAGGCTAATGGTCTTCCAACGCAAGCAGCAAAACTTGAAGACGCTATTTGGAACATGGGTGACTGTCAAGCTCAAGAACTACCATCTGGGATTATGATGGTTGTGGTTGGGGAAATTTGGACTGCCACTGAAAAATGAGGGTATATTGGATAGGGAAAGAAATTTTGCCTTGCAACAGGCCACCTACGGACCCCTCTAAGAGTTGTTGCAAGGGTTCTTAACGTGCAAAGAGTGTGGCACTCTCTTTACACGAGGCATCGGATTTAACGTTCCCCTTCTGACCGGACGTGACTGCGAACTTGATACATCCCGCACAGCCAAACGGACGCCCCACTTCGGCAAACGTTTTACTGCAGTCGGGAGAAGACCAAGTGACAATATTTCTATACCCCAGTCACCCTTGGGGAGTCCGGTCGGGAGAAGACCAAGTGACCATATTTCTATACCCCAGTCACCCTTGGGGACATTCATGGTGTAAATTGCAGTGGTCAGGTCATTAGCTAGGATTATAATTAAAGTGATAATTTTTTATATGACCACAAAAATTGTATAAAGGTATCACGTCGACGTCGTCCGAAGATGGGTGGTTTCCGGATAATAAGTTAAGTATAATTTAATAGAAATCAATAAAATTTTAACACCATGCTTATAACCACATAAGAAAGATTTGAATTGATTTTGGGGGTTATGGTCCAAAAGGAAAAGGAATTAGGGGCCAAAAACAACATTTTTCTAGTTTCAGGACCAAAAGTTGTGTTTGAGTTTTTCAATTGTTCTGAAATTGTACCACAATTAGAAGGTTGGGAATTATTTTAAGTGGTTATTTGGCAAACAGTTCAGGAATCAAGGGCCAAACATATGCCAAAACAAGTGTTTTTCTAGTTTCATGACATCAACTTGTGTGTAACTGCATGGATCTTTCTGACATGGTACCACAAGTTTGCATACGACAAAGGGAAAGGTGGGATTCAGTTTGGGGTTAATTTTTCTGATTATGGAGGAATAAGGGGCCAACAATTGCCAAAAAAGAAGCATTTTTCTAGTTTACATACATTAACTTATGTCTGAGTGTATGCATTTCTATAAATAAAAAAGAACGTTCAATACCACTAAAGGAATGTTGGGATTGATATTGGGGGCTATGGGCACTATAGTTTAGGAAATAGGGGCCCCAAATAATCATTTTTGTAGTTTTCAAACAATAAAGGAATGTTGGGATTGATATTGGGGGCTATGGGCACTATAGTTTAGGAAATAGGGGCCCCAAATAATCATTTTTGTAGTTTTCAAACAATAACCTATTTTGAAGTGTGTGAATCTCTCTGAAATTAAACCACAAGTTTCCATACCATAAAGGGATGGATAGTATTGACTTTGTAGGGTTATGGCTCAACATGTTTTAGAATTGGGGGGAAAAATAAGTATTTCTGGTCAATTAACAATTGAGACAATTTAAAAGCAGTATAAGGGAGGTAATTCTAAAACATTTAACATATAATGTTGCGTATGTTCAGATTTACCTCCCTTACACTACTTTAATATTATGTATAAAGAAATGTCAGATGGGGGTGTAGTTGTTCTCAATTTTTTTCTTCTTCAAATTTCTCAAATTCCAAATTATTGAAAAGTTAAAAGGAGAAATCTTGCACAATATTGCATAATAGATTTGTCAGATCTTTACATTTTGTTATGTGTCAGAAACTCATATTATGTCAAAATTTTGAATGCAATCCAAAAGTGCTGTATCAAGCTTGAATGTCCATACTTGCCCCAACTGTTCAAGGTCCGACTTCTGCGGTCATATTAAGCCGTGCCCTACGAAGTATCTCATTACAAGTGGTTTCAGTAAAAATTGACCCAAGTAAATTTATTTATTTTTACAATATATCATTTCTTGGAAGCTTTTAGAAGAATGTAAAGAAAAAATGAAAATCCTGTATCATTTTCCTTGCAAATTGCTTTTGATATGATATAGTATATGTTTATCAAATTTCATTACCGTACCCCATGCAACAAAACTGGGGAGAATATAATGTTTTTGACCATTCTGTCAGTCCTATTCTTGTCATCGCATCTCTGCAACCACACAACAGAATTTCAAGAATCCTGTTTAGATAGAAGGACATACTATGTACATGTGCATATTGACATTTCAAGAATCCTGTTTAGATAGAAGGACATACTATGTACATGTGCATATTGACATGTATTCTGATCATTTTTTCTTTAGGGAGTTATACCCCTTTGACCTTATTTGCGTCAATTTACTGCTGCTACAGTTTGTTATCACAACCCCTCTGAAACCACACAACATAGTTTCATAAATTCCTTTTCAGATAAAAACGACATACTATGTAGATGTGCCTATAGGAAACTATGATTCAATTTTATTTCTCCACTTAGATTTTAAATTCATTGTTTAACTTCATTAATCAGGATGACTTTATTCATTGTTGAAACAATCCAAAATAGTCAAGTAAAATCACAATTTCTGTTTTCATTAACAAGTAACTTAAAAACTGAATGACAACAAATGAATTGAAATCCTGCCTCAAAGTTTGCCCAAGTCTGATGGATTTCTTCAATTTTAAAAAGAGAGAATTCTGTTAAGAATGTTTCAAAATTATAAATTCATTTTCTAGTGTAAGGATGATGAATTGTGTTCTATTGTCTTTCAGAATGATTCCCACTTTATAAATATAAGCGACAGTGATGCTGATACTAGTGAAAATGAGGTGCTGGTAATTAGTTGAGCAAGAACATGTATCTCATCTCACTTTTTTATAACAAGCTGATAATTTTGTGGAATAATCTGTCTCTTCGTTGAAATTTTGTGTTACTAAATTTAGTAACCATTGTGCTTTCCATGACTACATATTTTTATATTGTTTCATAGTTCATGAGCGCAAGATTTTAATTGATAGTTGTTGAACTGTGATTTACAAAACAAGACATTACTCATTTATTGATAATCTTTATAATTGCATCATATTAACCTATAACATGTTCATTTGTACCATTTGTATCAAGTGGTAATGACTGCAAAGAATCTTCTTTCATTCAAAGAGATTATATGCCCTGGCCAGTTAGGATAACAGGGCATTATGATTTTGATCTTATTGATTAAATATTTCTTTGATGAAATAATGTTATTTATTATATACCTAACACAAGTTAATTAAGTTGTAATACAACCAATGACAATCCTACTATATCGATATCAGTTGTAGCTTTATCAAACACGTATTATCAATAATGTCATGCCAAATATATTAATCACTGATGTGAATACTCTATTAAACTCCTTATCGGTATAGGTTTATGTTTATTTTTAATGAATTACTATTAAAAAGTAAATGATATTTTTTTTTCAATATAACATGCCATAATTACATGGAGCATACCTATTATGCTGTATTGGTGTCTCTGCTTCAATCGGATGTGGTTTTGAACATGCCATATGATATTTTGTATTGATATATATATATATATATATATGGGCAGTATGAACACCTGCTTAGCATTAACATGGTTTGTTTTGGTATTTCTTTTCAGTTAGCAACAATGAATATTGTAACAGGAAAACCAAGTATGTCACTAGTCTATATTTTTCGATTTCACATCTTTTCACATCAAAATGGGTACAATGCAAAATACCTGGCTTGTACTTCAAACATTTTACTTAGCTTTACGCTTTATGGAGAAGTTAATATGATTGTATCAATACTAGATATTTCTAGTTACAAGATGATCCCCCGAGTGCTTTTTTTTCACTGAATCCACATCTCTTTACTCGTTAAAGTTTACAAAAATCTTTTATTTTTGTAGTTTAAATTGTTTTACATTTATGATATATTTTTTTATTAAAATTGAGAAAATAGGCAAATGAACATCACAAAAGTTAGTATAACGTAAGGTTTCCAAGCAATGTAATTGTTGTTTTATGTTGTAATTTTTCCAGTGAAGAAGGCCGTAATAGCCGAAACGTATGGAAATTTGTCTTATAGTTTTTATTATTTAGATAATTGAGCTGATCTGTAACAAAAACATCTCCATGCCTTATATATCATGTACTGTAGTACGCCGCTAGATTAAAACTGACCAGGAAAGGTAACACACGGCCGCCGAAAGCTTTATATCAACCCAACAATGTTAGATCTGTAAATTTTCTTTCTTCCCCGACTGGGATTCGAACCCATGCTACTGAGATATCGTTACACCAAATCGGCTGAATTGTAGCCGTCCCTCTAGGCCACATGACCACCTTGGTTTCATAAAAAATGAAGCTTTCGGTGAACGGGTGTTACCTTTTCACATCAGTTTTAATCTAGCGTCGATATATATATATATATATATATATATATATATATATATATATATATATATATATATATATATATATATATATACTTGTTTTGAAGGTTGTAAAAAGCTGACTTTGAAAGAGAAAAGGAAGTTACGACAAGAAGTAAGTTTTTTTAACTTATAGTTTTAAACATATTGTACGGATCTAAAACTTAACTGAGTAACACCTTCTCTGGTACTTTCACATTAACAAATAAATGAATTATTATGACAATGATTATTAGAAAAAAATACTAATTAGAGCACCATACATTTTGTATTAACATTCAAATCAGCATCTACATTCATGCATTGTTTATCTATTTTAATTCAAAGTGTTAAACATTTTATATATGAACATTAGTGAGCTATAGTTGACTTTCCATATGTTTATTTTTGATTATGGACATACTTTTATAAATCTGTATAACTGGTTCTGTGACGCTTATTTATATAATATAATAGGAATAACAAATCTGTTGAGTTTTGTAATTTGATATAACAACTCGGAGATGTCAGTGTATAATCAGGAAAATGCCAGGGTGTAAAATATATTTGTATCCCCAATTGCAACCTCAAATAGGTCTCCATAACACCTGGTACTATGTGGCGTTGTCAAAAGCTCTACAGAACATCATAGGCTCACAGAGGGTAAACAATAACCTGCTTCTGTCATTAAAATACATTTTGATTTCAAAGCTACTCAATTTAAAATTCAAATACTTACATTTAATTGTTTAAGGTGTTATTATAAATTCTCATGAAAGATGAATTATTTTCACAGCAAGTTATAAATTCTTCAGGTATGCAGAACAAATACAGTTGGGTTTTTCATATGTGTTTAGAAAACAAAGCCACACGCAGGCATAGCAAAAAATCTCAAAACTATTAAAAACATTATAAAAAAAAAAAGAAATTCCCAGATGGAAACAGTGCAAGAAATCTTCAATTGTACAGTATTGTGCAATAGCAAGTATTTTCAATTGCACAGTATTGCGCAATAGCAAGAAATATCTAATTGCACAATATTGTGCAATAGCAAGAATTTCAGTTGGAGTTATCTTTCTTTGTCAAGAATAGGTAGTTGAATCAACTAAAATCATTGTTTTATACAATATACAATGTATATTCACTTTTACTACCAACTGATAAATTAAGACAATCTTTACCATTCAGTGATAACAAATACATTTTTACATTTTAATATTTTATGATGTATTAAAATGAGTAATTATTGTTGCAAACTCCATTAGAAATTTGAATTGTGATTAGTTTTGGAATAAATGATAGGGGGATGTGAAAATAAAAATTGGGTGGGGGGGGGGGGGGGGATTCAATTTTTCTCATTTGAAATTTCATAAATAAAAAGAAATTTCTTCAACCATTTTTTGAGAGGATTAATATTCAACAGCATAGTGAATTGCTCAAAGGCAAAACAAAAATTTTAAGTTCATTAGACCACATTCATTCTGTGTCAGAAACCTATGCTGTGTCAACTATTTAATCACAATCCAAATTTAGAGCTGTATCCAGCTTGAATGTTGTGTCCATACTTGCCCCAACCGTTCAGGGTTTAACCTCTGCGGTCGTATAAAGCTGCGCCCTGCGGAGCATCTGGTTTACCATTACATGGAGTCTGTTGTTTTTGTTCATCACCATAAACAATTTCCAATATCTTATTTGAAATTATAGAACCAATTTCAACCAAAATTACCTGTTATGAATCCTTAGGGAATTTTGAATTTAGTGTGTGTTTTATTTTCTGTTTTGTCATAAAATACATCACTGCAATGGTTTAAAAATTGAACATGAGGGACAATATTTTTTTATACATGTTCCATCTATCTCCGTAACTAAGATGTGTCATTATGCTATCTATTGATTTAAAATATGTCCATGTGCCATCTAGCGCTGTAGGCTGTGTCAGTGTGTCATCTAACTACGTACGCTGTGTCAATGTTTCATTTACCGCCGTAGGATGTGTCAATCTGTCATCTAGCGCCGTAGGCTGTGTCAAATAACGAATGAGCTATGTAGGCCTTTTCAAAGCGAAATTTTTGTTGTACAGGTTGATTCAAAGAGTGTCGAACTTTTGCCTTAGGGTTAGGATACGAGTTAAAAATTGTTAGAATTATTCGAATAGATAGGGTTAGCCTGGGAACAGTTAGGTCAATACATATGTTTATGGATTATCGTGTAGGTTAAAGTAGTGTATAAGGGTACATCGTTCCAGCGGAAGGAGTATTTAATGATTAAATCGTTATTACTGAGTAAATCCGTATTAATGAGTAAATCGGTATGAATTATGATTAAATAATTCATTAAAGTAGGACATTTTCGTTGGATCTTTTTTTTACTGTGTAATATATTGGTTGGCAGGTCAGCACTTATTAAATATTGGTGTACAATATTTATACTTAATGGTTGGCATGTCGGCAGGTCGTCACTTATTAAATGTTAGTGTACAATATTTATACTTAATGGTCGGCATGTCGGCAGGTCGTATGCTGTTGTAAGGGTTAGGGTTAGAATAAGGATCAGGGTTAGGTTGAAGATTATGATTATGTATAAGTTATAGATAGATTGTCAATATGCCATCTAGCGCCGTAGGCTGTTTAAATGAACATTCTGACACTGTAGTCTATTTCAATGTGCAATCTAGCGCCTTGGGTTGTGTCAATTAACATTTTTGCGCCGTAGGCTGTGTCAGTGTATAATATAACTCTAGGCTGTGGTTATGGTTATTATTAGGATAAGGGGTTATTAAATGTGAAATCTAGCACCATAGGCGCAGTAGCATATCAATTTAATTTCGTCCATATATGTTCAACAACAATTACAAAGTCAGTATCACCGTGAAACCTAGCGCCCTAGTCTGTGTCATTGTGCAATCTAGCGCCGTAGGTCGTGTCATTGTGCAATCTAGCGCGGTAGGCTGTGTCATTGTGCAATCTAGCGCGGTAGGCTGTGTCATTGTGCAATCTAGCGCCATAGGCTGTGTCATTGTGCAATCTTGCGCCGCAGGCTGCGTCATTGTTCAATCTAGCGCCGTAGGCTGTGTCATTGTGCAATCTAGCGACGTAGGCTGTGTATGCGCCGTAGACTGTATCAATGTGCAATTTTGCGTTGTAGGATGTAACAATGTGGAATTTAGCGCCGTACGTGCCAACTGTTAATAATCTCACCAAATTGTCTAGTATTCATACAAGTATTTTCAATTCAAATCACTTAAGAGGTATTATTTTTATATAACACGTTAAGTAAACAAGTAAGGATATTGACCGACTGTTGACTGTTTTAGTTACATAGTACTCAAGTATTTTCAATTCAAATCATTTAAGAGGTATTAATTTTATATAACACGTTAAGTAAACAAGTAAGGATATTGACCGACTGTTGACTGTTTTAGTTACATAGTACTCATAAAATGCTTTAAATGCACACTTTCGACCTAAATTATAGGCATACATATTTAAATAAGTGTCTACTGCCGACCTTCCGACTTTACTGGTAAGCAAACATAGATTTTTAAGTTCCGACTGCTGACATTACTTTATATAGTTTTTTTTACCCGGTGTTTTTGAAAGATTCCAAAGAAACTTACAAAATCATTTCGATTTTTTTTTATTTTGGAAAAAGTGGGCTACAAAAATACAAGTAATCGACAACCTTAACATATCGCATAGTTGGTTGTTTGTATTGATGTCGTATGGTCAAAAATTGCCTGATGTCCATGCTAACACCCAATTGTTTTGTTTTTTTTTAGTTTTTTTTAGTTTTTTTTTTTTCTTCTAAAATTGAGAAATGAAATCCATTCCAAGCCAGACAAGTAATAGAGGATTAGTGTAATGGTGATGTATTTTTTTTGTTTTATATTTTTGTTAATACGATAGTACCGAGTGAAGGTTTCAACTGAAAAATTTGTTCTTTTTCTTGCTCGGATTCTGTGACTGAATCCTATTAAAAGTCAATTTTATAATTCTTAATTAATAATTTGACAAATATTTTAGTTCTGGTTAATTATATCACTTCAAATAGTTGGAACTTTCATTTATTATTATATATTTAGTTATAAGTAGTAAGAGATTAGGGTTCAACATCTGTTCGTGGTTTACAACGCTGGATAAATGGTGGATCGTGGTGTCTCCATAAACACGTCCTATCTAACACTTCCATCGTGTAATATCAAATCAATGAAAGATACAAGTTAATTTTTGTGCGAAATATACCAGTTAGTGCCTATAATTCAACCGATATTCATACAATATTGTTGCTATAAGCTATTAAAAAGGAAATTGTGTTTGAAAATGTCTGTGAATCTATGTGTAACCAGGATTAATATCACGGTAAAATTCTATGGTGGAAATTCACTCAATTGGTATGACTGATATTTATATATCGCAAGAAAACTAACCAACAGTTAGGTGTTGGAGGAGGTAATTACCACAGATAGATTTTATGAGGTGTTACCCAGCCTACTCCATGCAGCATGTCCTATTTAAAATTGAACTGTATCCAAGTTTTTGAAAATTAATTGCTTTGTACAACAAAATACGTATTATCAATCGTTTCAGTCTCAAACTGAGGCGATTGTATAAAAGACATTTATACAAAGTATCCAAATTTTCAATACCAAGACGTATAGAAATATTTCAACTTGCAATAACAAGTCGTCTAGAAATATCTAACCTTACAATATAAAGACGTATAGAAGTGTCTTAAGAAATGGCTTCAGTTATATATCCAGTAGAGAAGAACATTCGGAATCAGGTTGATAACTTTATTACGGTCTAAAACCATGATAATTACTACATTTTGCAGTTGTAAAACCATCAAATTCCCTGGAACGAAACATACCGTCTTGGAGAAAAACTCGTTTGCTGATGGTATACAGAACATTCGATTATCATCAAAGGGAAATATATCCATTGTTTATCCGTAAACTTATCAAAGAGAAATATATCCATTGTTTATCTGTAAACTTGTGTCATTGGTTTGAAAAAATACCTACAAATCTTGGAAGTGCGTAAGATCTTTATCATTATTCAACGCTTATACTGATTTCGTGTTGGTGGAGATGAACTTTTTTCGCTAGGAATCAGGTGTTGAACAAGAACTTTCGTTTCTTTTATTTTAAGAAAAACATAATGTTATTAGAAATAGATTTTATTTCGGTTAATCATGACTAATTCAATATTAATATCACCTTACAATTTATTTTTCAGGGTTAAATTTCAGAAACCAAAAGTAAAGATATATTAAAATTATATTGGGAAAATAGATTTAAAGATTAAAAATGAATCCCACTGTACTTACTTTGGGACATAGTTATATTCGAAGATTATCTAATTATTGTAAAATGAATAGGATGTCAACCAACTTTGGTATTACTTATATTAATGGTATTATGTATGGTAAAGGTGGTACAAAATTGTGCAATATGATACAAGATCATGTCTTTCAAAGATTGATCACTAATTTTTCTCCTACAATAGTAGTATTACAAATTGGAGGTAATGACATAGATAACCATAATTTCAAGGTTAATACTTTTATAGAGACTTTTAAAGAGTTTTTGAGACATTTGAAGTCTAAAAATGTAAAGAAGGTGGTTATAGTTCAATTGTTTCATAGATTGAAAACTAGAGTTTCAAGGTCTGTATATGCAGGCAGAAGAGCCCAGATTAATCTGGAACTTGTAAATTTGACAAAAATGGAGTTTAAAGGTTTTCTAGTGTACTGGACACCAAAGAGGTTGACATCAAAATTTCTATTGACAACAGATGGTGTCCATTTGAATAAAACCAAAATGAGGACTTATTATTATTCCTTAAAGAGGGCTGTTAAGCTTTCTCTTAGAAAATAAAAATCAATAATGCCATTTGTTGTCACTTATTATAGATAGATACATTTTAATGTGGAGTGGTTGGTGGTGGCTGAGATATATTTTTTCGTAATAATGTGGAGTAAAAATATTTTTCAGCTTGTATAATTATTTGTATATTTCAGGAGGGGAGATGTTTTAATCTTAATTGAAAATTCTGATTTCTTGCACCCGAGACCACCAGCTTTGCATAGCAGCGCGCGTTAACTAGCACATGGACTTTGCCAGATATGCGGACATATCTGTTCTGTGGGAAAGGGGGTAATGTAACGTTTGTGGGTCACTTTATTTGGTTCATTTATTTATTTCATTATTACTATTTTTAATTATTTTTCCAGAAAGATTGCTTTTTATTATTTTATTACTTTCCGATTTTTCTTTCATTCATTAAATTTTAGTGACGTAACGAACCTCGCATTAGCATTAAAAATGTTTTCCCTTCTCGACCAATCAGAGAGCTCGATTGAATTCCCGGGGAAAATTTAGCTCGTGCAGATATTGTCTGCTAGAAATCATTCTCAGCCCAGACTTCCAGGTGTATAGATGCAAGGTAAAAAGGGGAATTTTCAACCATGTGCGCGATATTTTTGGAAGTAGTCTCGGTAGGAATCACGCGCTATTTTATATACTATAATTAGTGTATTGAAGAAAATGTGTTTTACAGTATTTTTAGGTAAGAAGTCCCCCCCTCCTATGATTTTCATGTACATATTTTGAGTCACTAAAACTGGCTGGTTTTTGATCACGGTTTGCATTGGAGATTTAGCGGAAAACTTTGAATATTTACGTGTTGAGGCGTGAATTATTTAGAAAGCGGTTCGCTGGTTAAATTATGAGTTGAGTTTTTGAAAAGTTCTTTGAACTGAAAAAAAGTTGTCAGTTGGCGAATAACGAGATTCGGTTAACTGTTCAGCTGTTCAGTTGTTAAGGTTAAAGTTATTTATAACTTGCGGGATAAAGCAAGTAAAAGTTCGGAGTCATTATTTGTTGGCATTTACGTGAGTGACTCTAATCTATTTCTTGAACTTAAGGACGGTAAATTTAAGTATTAAAGTGTTAACAAGCGAAATCCATATGCAAGCCCTGATCAGAACGGCAGAGTGAGTCGTTAAAGAAAGTTAGATACTGAAAGAATTTATTTTCTTGGTCTAAGAAATCTTGTTATAGACTGCAGAAATAGACCATTGACTCGCAAAACTGTAACTTATTAAATGTGCAGCTGATTCATATGCGTGTTGTCTAATAAAAGTTGTATCTTACTGAATTATTTTATTGCAGAGAAACGCCTTGTCCCTTGCCTGAATTGAACCTTCGATTAAAACTCGTCCTGATTACTTCCCTTGGTATTGGTAACAACCTAGATTTTGAACCTCCCATGAGTCTGCGTTTCATGGTTTGCTGATTACAGATTATTTAAGTGAAAGCATATTCAGGACAGACCGAGTCTTATGTTGTCTTAGCTTCCCTTTGGATATTTATTTTCTGGTATTTGCTTGTGTATTTGGTATATAAATCCTACTACAGGTTTGGAAATACTGAAATAGATTTGTTTTAAAAGTCTGTTATTTTTGTGGTGTCGTACTGGAAACGACCACACTTGTTGGGTCGGGCTATTTACATTTGGTCCGTCTGTCTGTCTGTCTGCCCCTTTATTTATTGTTTACCTTTAGGTTTAGGGGAAATGTTTTAGTTTTACTCCAACCCATACAGATCTATAATATAGAATTAGTGTAGGACGGTACTTCACACTTGAGCAATAAAAATACCTAGACATATTTTTAGAGGTGCAGTATATTACTCGGCTACTACCCTAACTGTAGTGTTAGGACTGATTTCTCTGGTAAACTGATATTGCCAGATCCTATATTTGGTAACAGTCCAGATTGTCATTTCAGTTTTTCATCAAGTTCTACACTAGGATAGCACGACTGCGGTCAAGGTCAAAGGTTAGGATCTGGTTGGCCCTCTGAGTAGTCAAGATCTTCTTTGTTTACCTTTGGTAATAGAATCCAGAAGTCACCCTTAACTGAGACTGGGAGAGTACTGAACATCAGAGACATCTTGTTCCAGAACACATATTTAAATGAATTATAAACTGGTGGCATAGACCAGTAAAAATTACACTAGTAGCCAGATTTAAGTCTGAAACGGTCATTTTGGTCTGATCAAGTCTTAATCGACTTAATTTACCGCTAGAGAAAAACGTTAAGACCTGTTTAGACACTCAGACTCTGTTAAGATATATTGTGTTCAGTCAGATCAGTCGTGTCAAGATAAATAAGACAGATTCGTCTAGCATCCAAATAAGACTTGATTAGATCACGTTCAGATTAAATAAGACCAAAGGCGAACAACTTGTTTAGTTGCAGTAAGATCGTGTTCAGTTGTGTTAAGATTTTAAATATTTTGAATAAAACGGGCGACACTTTATCTGTTTTTTTTATCAGGGGTTACTCCCCCTTTATGAATATAATCTCTATATCTTGGATGATATTTTTTTGTGATTTTTTAATATGACTGTATATCTATTTAATTAAATAAAGTATGCAAACTTTAAAAACAATTCATTTATTTCCGATAGAATCTTTAACATTTCATTGGTTATATGAGAAAAGATTAATTGTTGTAACCGGAAAATTTCTCATAAAAACTTTGCAGTCTCACATAAAGTAGTCCTGTATGTATGCATTCCGCCTCTAAAGATACAATGGTCAGTATTAAATATATCTGAAAGATGTTCTTAAACATTTTTTGTTTCTAATGTAGAGTAATAGTTCTTATCTATATTTGGTCAAGAAACGTATATTTTAAGTATATAATTTACTTTTTATTTTAAAATTGTACACAGATGACAGATGCTTGGTGAAAGTTATTTACATTTTAATAAACGGATTATTTAAGCAGTCAACCGAAACGGATGAGCATAAACTTCCTAAATAATTACGCATTCGTGTCACTGGACGTATAATGAATGAAGTTCCATGTTTTATCTTTAATATAAGATGTATAAGGTTAAACCGGGTTAAATTATTACATTTACAAATAAAACATTATTTTATATTTTTTTTAATAAATGCAACAATTATATTAGCATATTTTAAAAATTTAATTGACAGTTTATATTGACCATTATATACATATAAAGACCGATGTCGATAACTCATTTGAATTTTTTTTTCGCCATTTTTTTTTAGCACGAATTAAATACAAGAGTAAATCATATCATAGAAAAATACCAAACAACGTTAGTTAAGACACGATTGATAAAATCAAATGTACGGTTTATATTTCTGTTTCGTATCAGATATTTTGAAGCACCAGTGTTACTACTCATTTTGAAAAACAGCGAGACGCTTACTTGCTATTTCGGAATTGACCAAAAAGCTATAAAATAACGTAGCGAAATGACCGTATTTATAGATTAGACTTTTGTTTTCCATTTTTATTGTTTTACACTAGTCATTTTAGGGACCGTTATAGCTTGCTGTTCGATGAGGGTCAAAGCTCCGTGTTGGGGTCGTACTTTTGACCTCTTATTAAATTATACCATGTGACTTGAATGATGGAGAGTTGTTGCATTGACACACATACCACATCTTCTTATTTATATTAACTGGGAGCAGTTTACAACATTTTCATTTAGATAAAAAAAAATATATAAAAATTCAATATATCAAATGGATTTGTACCATATTGTTACATTCAAAAGTCTTTAATTTTGATTGATAGTATACATTATACGTATTGCATTGCTTCAAAAATAATGTCCAGTGTCAAATATTACACATCGATGGCCACTTAAATTAGTTACTTTATAGAAATTCATTTCCTTGGATGGAAGTACACGCTAGTATTTTGTCCTTTAAAGTTAGTCTGTCTGTTTAATAATTCAGTTTAAGGAGAATTCTTCGTCATTTGCAAATAGACAAAAAAAAAAGTTAAAAAAAATTTGCTTACGATTGCATTCAGGCAGAGAGAAATATGTTTTATTCAGATGATTTAGAACAGATATAAAAATATTCTTAATCTTTTACAATCTACAAATATAATTTGATAATGTTTTTTATACACACGGTATATAACATGCTTGTAGTATTCCGTTACTGGTTGTACGCTCATATTTAAATACCTTTCTGTTTAATAAGAAAGTGAGAAAAAAAACAGTTATTGAAATTCACCTGAAAAAGAGTAAACGAATAGCGGCTATCTAAATTATTTTTCAAATATCGAATAAACAAATAAATCGGCCACGCTTGCAATTTGTTTTTTACTGACAGGTGTCTGCTGGTATTCGATTGGACATCAGTATCAATGTAGGCGTAACAACCTATCATATTTATCCAATCAGCTGTCTTGTATAAGGTAAAATGTATTCGATGACATACGGTCCACATAGTTTAGTTTTTTTTAAGTTGATTGCAATAAAAATTATTCATACACTCTAAAACAAACAATATCCTGCCCAAAAATGACTTACAAGACACTATATTATACTTTTAAAAATAACTATATTAAATTACAAATTAAGACAGCGCAAAAATAAAATAATAACATTAATAACAATTACAGTACTATTTAACGGTAGAGCTCTGATTTAACGGGGACTATTATGCTATTAGAATGATAGTCCCAGCAAGTTAACAAATTGATCATCAAAAGGACGGTTGTGTTTATTTACTTGTGCACTCTATTGTGGGACCTCGTGTCATCATGAATGATACATTTTATTGTGTATTTAAATTGATTAAGGAATAACGCAAGATTGCAGAGAAGCCAATTAGAATAACGTATTATAATGAAACATATATCTAATGTTAGGCAGCAACCATTTGATTTTCTGGGGGGGGGCTATGGTTTTTTTTTCTGGACAAATTATTTTTTTCGCCTGCGGCGAAAAACAATCTATTTTTTTCGCGACAATTCGAAAACTATTTTTTTCTTTCAATTTTAGCATTACATATAGTGGCAGCTGAGGGTGAAACAAACATTTTTTTTTCTCAGAATCAAAAACAAATTATTTTTTTCTCCAAAAACTGGAAACAAACTTTTTTTCCAAAAAAAACCATAGCCCCCCTCCCCCCCCCCCCCCCCCCCGAAAATCAAATGGTTGCTGCCTTATTATAACATTGTACATGTCCTCCTAATGATACATCTAATAGCTAACTATAAATTCATCCGTCATATTCTTAGTTTTGTTATAATATGAAAATCCAACAACATGATGATATAATAATTATTGCAGATTTCACTAGGGAAATACGTGGGAAATAATTGTAAACAAAACCTTACCACTCAATAACATCCCTAGGGCACATATTAAAGTCTAGCCTTTTCACATTAATATACGTTATTTTCATAAATCTATTCTAAATAATTTTAAACAATTTTAAATCAAACGGTATTTTTTTCTTATTTGCCATACAAAAAACCAAATTATTTGCATTACATAACAGATCGATTGTTTTTCAATGGTCGGTGCCTGTCAGCATTTATAAAACCGTGTTTGCCAGAAAGAAAGCTACATAGAACAGGAAAACAACAATGTATTAGAAATACTTCAAGGTCCTATACGTGTATATTCTATTTTCTGTTGTAATGTGGTGTAATGCAAAAAAAGTTAATTCCTGAATACTGATTTGTACCCATCAAGCATTTGGGGTTAATAACAAATCTATGGTAGTCTCTCCTTCTTTACTCGCAAAGTATTCGACTAAATCATGTTTTATTAATGAAAATTGCTCATTGCTGGCGAATGTTAAACATTGATCTCTAGGTTTTCAATTGTTTAGTTGTTAGGTTACTGTCTGATCTCGCAAACCTGATATTTTATGGTCATTATTGTTTGCATCCAATTGCACCAATGCATTAAAAAGATATAAACGCGACACCGTACGAGAGTCGTTAATCGTTATTTTACATAAACTATTAGTATTTTCTTTCTTTAACGAAATACGAAACCACTTCTCGCAATTCGCTTTGGGGTTATTGTGCTTGTCTTTTGACAAAAAATAGCCTGGTTTCAAAAACAAAACGTATAAGAGTAATATTTAAAACTGAACTAGTTGCAAAAATGGAAGGAAATTATTTTGGTCAAATTACCAAAAATGCCATTTTCCGCCTTTTTGCATTGCAAAAATGGAAGGAAATTATTTTGGTCAAATTACCATGGCAACCGTATTTTTTTCGATTAATTAGTTATGTTTTTTTTTATTAAGACATAAATATTATCATATATGTGCAATATAAAGAAAATTGAAGAATATGCGTGGCCACACAATTTTGATGGTTACAGGGAACTGGTATTAAGTGATTAAACACGGGAATTACGCTATCAAATCCTTTCCAACGTTTTCCGTGAGGCTTTAACTCTATCTATCAATCAATCAATCAATCAACTGATTAATCAACCAACCAACCAACCAATCTATCAATCAATTAATAAGCAATTAATAAAAATCAATCATGTTTCAGAGGGGAAAGACCGTTAACAATTGTTTTTTAAACATTTGATTTATATTTGACATTGAAATGCTTCTTACGAATATCAACAAAGTCAATACAATTAATTAAAACATGTTTAATAGTATACTTGCAGTTGCAAGGTACACTTTGTGGTTCATCTTCATTTTTTACAAGATACTCGTGATTGATTGATTGATTGTTGGTTGCTTTACGCCGCATTAGCACAAAAAGGCTATATCGCGGCGAACAAGATACTCGTGTGTTATTCTAGTATGACCAATACGACATCCTAGAAATAACACACTGATCTTTTCTGCACATAAAATTATTAAACGGTTTGCCTAAATTAGGTTTAATTTCATGTAAAAGAGGGACGAAAGATACCAAAGGGACAGTCAAACTCATAAATCTAAAACAAACTGACAACGCCATGGCTAAAAATGAAAGAGACAAACAAACAACAGCCCACACGACACAACATAGAAAACTAAAGAATAAACAACACGAACCCCACCAAAAAACTAGGGGTGATCACAGGTGCTCCGGAAGGGTAATTTATTATTGCTGAACAGAAATGATGCATAGATACCAAGACAGAAGGGAATTGAATCGTTCCTCCAATTTCACAGGAAGAAACTGGAAAAAAAAAAACACCTTTTAGACTATTCTGACTCATTTAATCCATTTGATGATATTAATCATGATTTGTTAATAGAAGGGCATAATATGCTCTTTTTCAGATTAATTATGGTCAAATTCATCAAATAACTAGTTCTAATGTTACTGTAGTGATGATGAGGGAACTAGTGGAAGATGCAGTTTTAAGCTCTACCTTCTTTTGTGTTACCATGGTTTGTGTTCATTAACTTTTCGACTGATTGCTCAATAACAGATAATTCTTCTGCAGAAAGAATTAATACACCAGATTGAAATGTTAAATTGACATGGCATATGATATCAGAGGCTGTTATTGAGACTATTTCAAATATGTTAATCTTGTACGTGTCTTCACTTATCCTCTCGTACTTTGAAAATGTAATTTGTAAGTCGTTTAAAAAGTCTGCCGAAAAAGAAACCGTATCTTTATAGTCCAACTGCCTTTTGTTTTTAGCTACAATTGTTCTTTGCATCCTTTGGATGCGTCCAATTTGAAAAATCTTTGCTGTCCTATCAACATAGGCGAAGTCCTCAAAAAGATTAGCAACCCACGGCAAACGGATTGCAGTGCCTATTTTATTTAAAACATCGGGCATCTCACGATGTTCGGATCACTTTAGTCTGGTCTCTACCCATCGACCTGTCCAGCATGGGTAACCCTACCAGGAGACGACGCTCCAGCTGGCATAGCTCTTGGGGTCACTGAGACACGCAAGCCCTTTGACCACGACAAGGATAGCGATCCACCGGTGGGTAAGGGAAAAGAAAAATTGTGTCAACGAGAAAAAATTGTATACGTGTCATACTACTTAAACAATAAGTGCATAAAAGAAACCAATAGATTAATTACGAAAAGACAAAAGTAATGCACTACATATTTTTTGAAGAACAGTACATGTATCATTAATCACAGTTTCATCAAAGGTAAGATTATCACCCTTCTTCTCTCTCTTAAAAAAACGGGACGGGGTGGGATGGGGTGGGTGGACCAATACAATTTCCTCAGGACGAAGTTTGAACGAATAATGGTTCAAGTATATTTTTTTTACACGAACAGGCAATTACTTCTAGGAGATGTGGAGAACAAATGTATAACTTCCTCACAAAACTTAATGATTCGATTTACAGAAGAGGAAGCCAATACCTCTGATATAGCAAGAAAAGTACGAGAACAGACAAGTGCAATAGAAGATTATATTTTGACCGACGGAAAAGGCAATGAAATTTACGATTCAGAGGCCACAAGAGGTATGTTTAGGTTATCAAATTTTATACACAATCCCAAGTTATACAGGTTGTCTGTTTTATATATTTGTTTGGTCGCCTGACAATTTCTAGTTCGGGTGACACATACATTGTGTATTCAAAACTGATGTCGTAATGAGCAGCTTACTTAAAAATCGACTTTTCAAACTCGTGAAGTCTAGTGCTTTTCTGCATCATTTTTTAAAAACCGCTTTTAATGAATATAGCATTATTATTATATTATTTATTTTGTGTTGTTTATGCAATTGTGTATATATATATATATGTCTGATCAAATATGTGACACTATAATAAAATAAATCATTATTTATTATTATTTATTTATTATATATTACCAACATTCTATTCCGAAAATAAAACATGATAAATGTATCAACTTATTTCTGAAATTGCAATATTTAGACATCCAGTGGGCACTCCTAAAGGTGACTTAAAGCAGTTGAAGGACGGCATGACTGTCATGGTAGCGTATCTCATAATTTAAGAATGAATAAAGCTGATCAATTTAAAGAAATGTCTTCACTCACCGCGGTGTTAAGAAGCATGTGTCGGAATCCTTCAACAAAGAGCACGAGCTTTTAGAATTTGTAACAAATGTATGTCTTGGTGCAATGAATATTTCGGGAATGACAAGTTTAAACAGCAACAGACGGACACATATGACACTGAATGCTTTCAAAACAAATTATAGAGACGGTTTGGGTAGATCATGATATGGAGGCACTGGTAAAAGGTAAAAAACGGAAAGGATATTGTCTTTGTGAAGATGGTACGCACAAAATATAGGAAAGTTTTGGTCCCAACAATTTAGGAATTAGGGACCAAAAAGAGGCCCAAATAAGCATTTGTCTGTTTTTGCACCATAACTTTAGTATAAGTGAATACAAATCTGTGAAATTTAAACACAAGGCTGATGACCATAAAAGGAAGATTGGGATAGATTTTTGGGAGTTCTGGTCCCAACAGTTTAGGAAGTAGGAGCCCACATTGAATAATTGGACAGACAAGGAGTGTTTGTCTTCAATCTGAAGGCAATATATGCAGCGGTCATTTCTTGTCTTCGGTTAACGATATAGGCAGTATTATTACCAATATCAGGTCATTAACATTGTCGTGGTCTATTGCTTCAAGGAAAACAATGGATGGGAAGATCTATCTTCAGCGTGTTGCCACAGAGTGGAGGAAAAAAAGCACTGCGACGAAAGAAATATTTTCAAAAGCAAAATGAGGAAATAAGGGCCGACCCATTCAAGGGACAAAACAGACAAGGAGTGTGTGTCTTTAATCTGAAGGCAATATATGCAGCGGTCGTTCTTGTCTTCGGTTAACGATATAGGCAGTATTATTACCAATATCAGGTCATTAACATTGTCATGGTTTATTGCTTCAAGGAAAACAATGGATGGGAAGATCTATCTTCAGCATGTTGCCAGAGTGGAGGAAAAAAAGCACTGCGGCGAAAGAAACATATTCAAAGCAGGATGAGGAAATAAGGACCGACCCATTCAAAGGACAAGACAGACAAGGAGTGTTTGTCTTCAATCTGAAGGCAATACATGCAGCGGTCATTTCTTGTCTTCGGTGAATTTCGACGACTTCATATTTTTAAGAAAATAAACATTCTTATTACATGAACTAATTGCAACGATATAGGCAGTTTTATTACCAATAAAGGCAACAGTAGTATACCGCTGTTCAAAACTCATAAATCCATGGACAAAAAACAAAATCGGGATAACAAACTAAAAACGAGGGAAACGCATTAAATATAAGAGGAGAACAACGACATAACACTAAAATGTAACACATATAGACAAAATCCCACGAGAATAACAAATATAACATATATATATATAACATCAAAACCAAATACATGAATTTGGGATAGACAAGTACCGTGACACGTCTTATCGCAATGTGAATTTACACTCAAAAATAAGAGAAAACAAACGACACAACGTTATAATGTAATACACACAGAAACGAACTATAATATAACAATGACCATATTCCTGACTTGACAATATCAGATCATTAACATTGTCATGGTTTTGCCGCAAGCATATATCAAAACTAGCAGTCTAACATCAAATTGAAAGATCATTATCTTATTAATCATAAACAGATTGAAATGTTACCCAATGATATTTAGGAATAACTCAAAATTAGTACATATATATTTTGAGATCATCACATAACAGGCACAGAGAAGAATTGTATAAATATCACATTACATACACTGATTTGTTTGACTATTTAGACAGTGTAGACTTATCTAGATCTAGATTAGAATTAATAGAACCTTGGAACTTGAACTTTATTTATTATTGAAATATTACATTAATCATCAAAATTTTAAACCAGTATGTGATTGTACATGATCATGAATATATACAGAGATAGATAGTAAACACCTTATAACCTCACCCTTCTACACAAAGGCTGTGGCATAAAATAGAAAATTATTATTCATCAATAATCACTTTCATGTACCATGCTTACAGAATGTAAAAAACAGACAATGACAAACAATGAAACAAGAAAAATGATAAAAACAGAATCGTGTATTCCAAAAAGGCAAGCAATTCCTGACAGTTTTTCGCTACATTGAAGACCCATTGGTGGCCTTCGGCTGTTATCTGCTTTGTGGTCTGGTTGTTGTCGCGTTGACACATTCCCTATTTTCTTTCTTAATTTTATTTCCCCCAAAATACAATGAAATATCATATTTCGTATTTTATCTGGTATTTATCTATGTTGTAAGTTGTGATGAATTGATAATATAATTTGTATCACTAGGTCACAATTGACAAATGGATTGATTGATTGATTGATTGTTGGTTGGTTGCTTAACGTCCAGTGGCAAATATTTCATGCATATTCAGGACGAGAACAAGTTCACAATAAATACAATAGGTAGGTTGATACAATAGAGGCCATCTGGGATGATGGTCGGAGAAATTTGGACTGCCACCGGAAAAGGAGGGTATATTGGATAGGGACAGAAATTTTGCCTTGCAACAGGCCACCTACGGACCCCTCAAAGAGTTGTTGCAAGGGTTCTTAACGTGCAAAGAGCGTGGCACTCTCTTTACACGAGGCATCGGATTTAACGTCCCCCTTCTGACCGGACGTGACTGCGAACTTGATACATCCCGCACAGCCAAACGGACGCCCCACTTCGGCTAGCGTTTTACTGCCGGTCGGCAGAAGACCAAGTGACCATATTTCTATACCCCAGTCACCCTTGGGGAGTTGACAAATGGATGAATTAGCTGTAACAGATCACTGTAACCTTTGGTTCAAATGATCTAATAGTTTTGTTTTTGGCTATAAATAGAAACATTGTTGTTATTATATAGCGTAGTTTAAATTACCTCCAAAAAAATCATGAGGTGATGAAAATCTTCTATTTTTGAAATAAAGCCTACACGTCGTGATGTTTGCGTTTCCTCATTCAACATAGCTTGTTATGCACATTGGATCCGCTCATCTGCCAACCTATCTCCTGTAAAGTATGCAATTATAAAGGTAAAATCTGAATGAATATCAAAAAAGTTGTCAAATTTACTGAAAAAATGTTACTGAGAAAATGTTGCAATTTTAAATAAAGCTGTGGTTGTCTTAAGTTTACTTTTACAACAATTGTCAATGCATATTAGAAAATTTTCTCGATGAAAAAACCGATTTAAGGTAACATCATATACAATTATCAAAAAAAATGTTAAATTTACAGTAAAATGTCGAAAAATTATCAAGAAAGGTAAAATCTGAATGAATATCAAAAAAGTTGTCAAATTTACTGAAAAAATGTTACTGAGAAAATGTTGAAAGTTTTAAATAAGACTGGTCGTTTCAAGTTTACTTTTAATACAATTGTCAATACATATTAGAAAATTTTCTCGATCAAATGACCGATTTAAGGTAATATTATATACAATTATCAAATCATTAGTAAAATGTGAATATTTATCAATAAAGGTAAAATCTGAATGAATATCAAAAAGTTGTCAAATATACCGAAAAATGTTACTGAGAAAATGTTGCAATTTTTATATAAAGCAGTGGTTGTCTTAAGTTTACTTCTTATACAATTGTCAATTTATATCAGAAAGTTTTCTCGATCAAATGACCGATTTAAGGTAACATCATATACAATTGTCAAAAAAGTTCTTAAATTTACAGTAAAATGTCGAAAAATTAACAAGAAAGGTAAAATCTGAATGATTATCAAAAAAGTTGTCAAACTTACTGAAAAAATGTAACAGAGAAAATGTTGAAAATTTTAAATAAAGCTGTGGTTGGTTCAAGTTTTAATTTTAAAACAATTGTCAATACATATTAGAAAATTTTCTCGATCAAATGACTGATTTAAGGTAACATCATATACATTTATCAAAAAAATTGTCAAAAAATTATCAATTTAGGTAAAATACGAATGAAAGTTGTCAAATTTACTGCGAAAATGTTACAATTTTTAAAAAAACTGTGGTAGTTTCAGTTTTACTTCTAATACAATTGTCAAAACATATTAAAACATTGTTTATATCAAATGTTGCAATTTTCAAATAAAGCTGTGGTTACCTTAAGTTTTCTTCTAATACAATTGTCAATTCATATTAGAAAATATTCTTTATCAAATGACCGATTAAAGGAAACATCATATACAATTATCAAAAAAATTTCTCTAATTTACAGTAAAATGTTGAAATATAATATATACACCGATAGTAGGTTTAGTTTACATATTCTATATAAATATTTCAAAAAAATGGTCAATTTAAGGTTTCATTTAATACAATAATCCAAAAAGTGGCTAAATTAACTAACAAAAAATATAAAAAAAATAATGAAGCTGAGTTGGTTTAACTTTACGTCTAAAACAATTGTCAATACATATTAGAAAATTGTCTTGATCAAATGACCGATTTGAGGTAACATCATATACAATTATCAAAATATATGTCAAATTTACAGTAAAATTTTAAAATTATCGATAAAGTTTATATCTGAATGAATATAAAAAAAGTAGTAAAGTTTACTGAGAAAATGTTGCAATTTTAAATAAAACAGTGGTAGTTTCAATTTTACTTCTTATACAATAAAAAAATTGTTTTTATCAAATGACCGATTTAAGGTAACATCATAAACAATTATCAAAAAAGTTGTCAAATTTACAGTAAAAAATTTTTACTTGGAAAATGTTGCAAATATTTTAAAAATTTGGTCTATTTAAGGTTTCAACTAATGCAATAAATCAGAAAGTGGCTAAATTAATTGAAACATGTGTATTTTTTCTTCATTAAAGCTGTTGATTGTTCAATTTTATTCCTTATACAATTGTCAATAAAAATTAGAAAATTATCTTCATCACATGACCAATTAATTTATGGTAACATTAAATAAGTTATCAAAAGAAATTACAAATTTACAGTAAAATGTTCAAAAATTATCAATATAGCTTAAATCTGAACAGGGATTGGGTCGATTACTTTAAAATGTAATCGGTTTCATTACAATTACTTTGCTAATAAAATGTAATCGATTACATTACAATTACACCCTATTTCATATGTAATCGATAACATTAGATTACTTTTCTTTATTGTAATCATGATTACTTTAGATTACCTACATTGTATATTGCTATATCAAAGTTTTTTTTAAAACTTTTCATCCTCTCAATAAAGCTTATTTTGGAGATCTTTTAAAAGCCTTAATTTATTCACCTTTTTAAAAGAAGGTAAAGACAAGTAAAGTGTAACATGTGTAATTTGATAAAATATCTAAAGACATGTGTTTTCTCTATGTAAAAGATACGTCTTTATTTTTTTCTACAATATACATTGATATTCTAGATGTAAGTCAAGATATGAAGCCGACTTAACTGTATCTGTAGTATCCTTTATCCAATTCGGTGGGATAGATGCTTCCACAGTCATCAAATTTTGAATTGTTTAGTGAAAGATCGTCATCTATACAGCGGAAAGTAGAGTTAAAGGATATTGCTAACTTTCTTCCTAAGAAGTTCCTGCATGAAGTCAGCCTCATAATCATAAAGAAACAAGTCGGCAAGTAGAGGGGCTCAGTTTGTTCTCATTGGGATGCCAACAGTCTGTTGAAAAACACGTCCTCCAAACGTAACAAATATGTATAACATTCCTATCTTATCTGAAATCACCATTCCAGAAAGTTCAAATGAATTAACCTGACCACAGCTTTGACACAGTTATAGTAAATAAATCTGAACAATGACTGCAATACTGATAACACAAACAATGAATTAGAATCTGTTTTAGAAAAAGAGAACATACCAAATTCAATATTTTCACAAAGCAGTAGTATGAATTCGAAAATGATATCAATAGCTACAAGGAAAGAAGGCAATCCGTTTAGTGTATTGTGTTGGAAAACAATCACAGGTGGTGTTATAAACTTGAATATTTACTCTGGAAAGGAGGCATTATGAGCTAGATAGTTCACAAGAATAAATGGAATCTAATAATCCATTATATCAAAATTGCCATTCATGATATTTCCCTTCCTTATATTCTAACAGTAAGCCAATACATTATTTTACATTTAGAGCTCACTACAAGGCTTCCAGCATTGGGAATTCAAACACAACAGACAACCATTAATATTCAATACAACAAATGACATTGATATACGAATTTTTCTAGTTCTCAACAATAAAACTCAAAGCAATAGTACTAGTGCACACACACTAAAACCAATTCCATCTAAAAAATAATGCCATGTTTTATGAACAAACACATATTTCTTATACAATTTGTCAACAGAAGTATGAAAGTGCACATTTCTATAATGGCCCTGATACATATATTCTTAATATTGATTTTGAACTCTGACTGTTCTTGAAAGAAGTTAGTCAATAAATGTATCAAACTATGGACTTTTTCATATTGGCCCTGTAACATGCCCTTGGTATTAATAATGGCCTCTGACAGTTGAAACACACACAGAAACGGACTTAGCATTAGGCAAAATCCTATGCGAATAACAAATATAACACAAAAACCAAATACATGAATATGGGATAGATAAGTACCGTGACACGTCTTATAGTAATGTGCATTCACTCTCCAAAATTAGAGAAAACAAACGACACAACGTAAACACACAGAAACGAGCCCCAATAAAACAATGGCCATATTCTTGACTTGATACAGGACAGTTTTAAGGGAAAAAATGGCGGGTTAAAACTTGTTTTGTGGCATGCCAAACCTCCCTCTTTTTTTACAAAAGATCCCAGAGGGACAGTCTAACTCGTAAATAGAAAATAAACTGACAATGCCTGAATAAAAATGAAAAAGACAAAATAGACAATCAATAAAACAAATGACACAACATAGAAAACTAAAGATTAGCAACACGAACCCCACTATAAACGAGGGGTAATCGCAGGTGCTCCCGAAGGATAGGCAGATCCTGCTCCACATGTGGCAGCCGTCGTGTTGCCTATGTTATAATAAATCCGTTAAAAAGTCTAATTCGGAGGGGCACATTCATGAAAGGGAAATTCAAAATTGTGTTAAATAGAGTCAACAGTAGTATACTGCTGCTCGAAACTCATAGATCGACAGAAAAAAACAAATCCGGGTTACAAGCTAAAACTAAGGGAAACCCATTTGATATAAGAGGAGAACAACCGACACACCATTAAAATCTAACACACACTTAAACCAACTAAGCAATAGACAAAATCCGATGAGAAAAACAAATATAACATCAAAAATAAATACATGAATTTGGGATAGAAAAGTACCGTGGCACGTCTTATAGTAATGTAAATTCACACTCAAATATCGCAGGAAACAAACAACACAAAGTGAAAATGTAACACACACAGAAGCGAACTATACTTTAACAATGGCCATATTTCTGACTTGGTACATTGTACAAGACATCTGATAAATTTTCATTATTGGTGTTGTGCAATATTCACTAAACTCTCAAAGAGAACTGTTCATGTTCATTCCTCATTTGTTACACGTTTTGTTGCCAGTTTCTGTGACCTACATTTTACACTTTATTGACTAAGGTTATCCTATATTTTACTGAATTGTGATAAACTACTACATGACTTCCACTGGTTCATATGTGCTACAAATTATCTCTGATATTGTGATCGCCGATAGTTTTTGTTTTGTTTTTTTTAGACTCAGCTGTTAAAGTTATAGTAAATGGATAGTATTATAAATTAGAAAGTAATTAGCATCATGTAATACAGACACACCAAGTTATAGTACCCCATTCATCTCTGAACAGAAAGAGACTAGATTGATTAATTGTTGGTTGATTAACGTCCAGTGGCAAATATTTCATGCATATTCAGGACAAAAGATTGGTCTTGTCATAGTAGAGGCTTTTGGGAATGATGGTCTGGGAAATTTTGGACTACCACTGAAAAATGAGAGTATATAGACAGACAAGAAGATATTTTATTGCATACCAGACATGATGAGTTTAAAAACAACAAGAAATCAGAATACATTTCGTGAAATAAGTATCACTTTGAAATGTAACATTTCAGGACGAGTACTTCAATCTGAAAATCAACTCCTCATAGATACCAGGTTTCAATTTTCATTGTCATGCCGATGCTCAAATTAATATCAAACACGCCATACCTATGAGTAAATTAACTCTAGAAAAATCAAAGCGCGAAAGCGCTGTAAAGGCAGTTAATTACAGGTTGTGTGTATTTCTAGTCCAGTTATATCATTATCTTCCATAGTACAGAGGTGGTTTGTAGTATTTGAGATTAAGAATTCTCTTGTACCTAGTTCACCTATATTTTCTGTACCTCGCATTTTTCAGACCTAGAAGAACTTTTCCTTATTAACATAAATAGACGTCTTCTAATTATTGATTATATACGCATATTCAATGACTTCCATCCCATGAAAAGAAGTTCACAAAGATTGACTAGTGACCGTACCGTGTGTATTGCAAGAACATCAAGTAACATAATGATAAATGTACATAGTACATGTAGTAGCATGTCAACTATTTTGATGACCATATCTTTCAACTCAAAGCAAAATTGTATTTTAGTATAAACATGATAAAGTAATTTACCGGTATGATTGAAAAATTAGTTTTTGATTAAGAAAACAATGACATCTGGTGGTCATTTATAACAGCTGTCTCATTAGCATTTTAACCACTTCCCATATTTGCAATTAAGACAATCATTACAATAGAAGAAAATGATGCAAAGCAAAAACAAAACTTACTTGTAAATCTATGAAATTCTTTTTACGGTATGAGTGTTGGAGATTGTACAGTAGTACCTGTAACTGCTTATACCCATGTCTTATGCACGTCAGTTTGATAAACTCACTAAATATCATGTATATACCACATTTCCTTATTTTAATATGCATTACAATATAATTTACAATTGTAATTCAAATCTATATATCAAAGCAAAATGAATTGCACCAATTTCATTTATGCATCCTTTGGCAAAATACAAGTTCTTAAATTACACAATATAAATTTATTCATATAAAAATAAAGTTTAGTATACGACTCCCCCCCCCCCCCCGAGTTATGGTCTTTAAATAGTATGTTTAAGTTAAGTTTATACTAATATTAAGTTTTTTTCAGTACATTTCAACTTTTTAGATAATTTATTCATATGTAACCTTAAATCGGTCATATTCTGAAGATAATTGTAAAAAATGTAACACATAAGCATCCATCGGTGTATCGATATTTTTCTACATTTCACTAAAATATTTGACATTTTTGAAAATTGTATAAGATGTATTTTTAAATCGATCATATTTTAGAGCTATGTGTATAGAAGATATACCTTACCTTCAAATATACAGTAAAACGTAGAAAAATGATTATTTAAATGGTGTCTGGTTCGGGTCACACTTTAAACAATTATCTTCAAAAATATGCTCGATATTAGATAATATCTCAATGAATTATAAAAAAAAATAGTATTATTTACTGAAAAATGTAAAATTTTCAATAAAGCTTTGTTAGGTTGAAGTTTACGTCTAATAGAAATAACCGATTAAAGGTAGCATCAATTACAAAAAAGCAGTCAAATTAACAGTGAAATGTTGAAAAACTATCATTAAACTGATAACAGGTGTGGTGCTACATTCTATACAATTATCTTTAAAATACTGTCGATTTAAGGTAATATCTAATAAATTATTAAAAAATATTGAAATTTACTGAAAAATGAAGTTTACATCTAATGCAACTGAAAATACATCTAAGAAAATTACCTGAAACAAATGACCGATTTTAGTTAACATCAAATACAAATATCGAAAAAGTAGTCAAATTTACAGTAAAACGTAGAAAATTTTTCAATTAACTGATGTCAGGTATCGTGTCAAATTTTATACAAGTATTTTTTAAATATGGTCGATGTTAGATAACAACTAAATGAATTATAAAAATATAGTAATGTTTATTAAAAAAATGTAAAATTTTCAATGAAGCTTTGAAGTTTACGTCTAATACAAATGACCGATTTAAGGTAGCATCAAATACAATTATCAAAAAAAGCAGTCAAATGAACAGTGAAATGTGGAAAACTATCAATAAGCTGATAACAGGTGTGGTGTTACATTCTATACAATTATCTTTAAAATATTGTCGATTTAAGGTAGCATTTAAATGAATTATCCAAAAAATGGTAAAAATTACTGAAAAATGTGGTAATTTTTTCAATAAAGCTCTGTTTGGTTGAAGTTTACAACTTTACATCTAAGAAAACTATCTGGAACAAATGACCGAGTTTAAGTTACATCAAATACAATTATCGAAAAAGTAGTCAAATATACAGTAAAACGTAGATAATAGAATTTATGATTCAGCATAAATTCGGTTATTAGTGTAAGCAATGACCGTGCTACTTTTTTTCTAAAGTGGGTTATAACTTATCCAATTGATCACGCACAGTATGACTGCTAATGCGATCTTTTCAATAGCTACATTCGACGAAAGCAGATATATTTTATTTGAGGATTTTAAAAACAGGATTTTGATTATTTAGGGTTTCACTACTTCCTTTTCAACTCGGGACTCAGGTTGTATATTTAATATTAGTTTCCCGTATTAATAACGGGATGTTTTATTTAAATATGAATGTTTCAAGCAAATTGAATTTCAATTAAGTAATTATTTTATATGTTTTTATATTTGGTCTTATCCGGAGCGATCGGCGTCTGGTTTTAGATTCTTTCTGTTATTTACGTAGATATCTTTATTTTTTTTTAAATTTATTTCATTAACGATAGACCAACCCTTTGACTAGTTTCCGCTAGACAAAATATTGAATTCAATACCGAAAGTTTGAAGATAGAAAGTAACATTTAGCACAAGTAACCCCTCAATTATATCAAGTTCCAAATACAAGAGTATTATGCACAGGTAAATATATATTCAATTCTAACTTGGTGTAATATACAATGTGCAGAGTGTTTTTTAAGATAGGACTTATTACTTATTACTTCACACCATCTGTGGGTGGGTCATTTTTATTTATTTGTTATGTCAACTAATAAATTCATACTTGCTCGTCCAGGCAAATCTGAAAATCCATACAGAGGCAATGTCTGATTTATGTTATTTGCTACAGACAGTGGAACAGAAAACAAACAACTTATATAACATGGAAACAACTTGCAACATAAGCACAGGTTCTAAATTTGAAAAAAAAATATTGTAGCTCTATCTATGTTCCAGACCGTATGAGTATTTGGACCGTACGCGTACGTTCCGGACCGTATGTGTATACTCATACGGTCTAGTACGAGCTGGACCATACCGGTATTTGGACCGTATGGGTATATTTTAGACATACATTTATCAACAAACTTTTATTGAGTTTTACAAATTAACATTTAATAATTAATTACAATTAGATAAATAAAGTAAACTAGTGAACATTTAATTGTAATTGAATAGTTTTGAAATTAATTGTCTATCGGAATCCTGTTTTGGCACTCTCGGCCCGGGTGACACTTGCTGCCACAAGGAACGTCTGATTTCTTACATGTGCACGTCTTTGTCAGGCATGTTCCTTTACATTTGCATCTTTTACTTGCAAGAGAAAAACTTGCTTGATTAAAACAAGTTTAAACGATAGATATCGGTGTCAAATTCAGTTGGAAGGCAAACGCCTGAATCTGACAGATAGAGGTCAATTTGTCGACAAAAAAAGAACCCGTATGTAAAATGTTTACGCCCACAAACAGGGCCACCTATAATTTTTTTACGGCATCCTTGATTACATGTCCCATTCTGTAGTAAATTAAAACATTAAATTAACTAAAACATAGAAAAGTAAGTGTAACACACAAATTGAAAGATATATATGCAGATGACTGTGTATCCATGATACGCTGGCAATGTGCGCAATGTCCTTTAATCCAAGACTGAAAATTAGTTTGTTTCCTACGTCAAGATGGCGGATTTCAATGTTTACATTTTTTCACCTATTTATAATCTGACACAAATTCGTATCCAATCATTTATTAGCAATTTTAATATTGATCTTTGAAGATCATCCAATTAGATTTGCCGTTAGAAAGTGACTACACGTTACCAGCCGTCGTTACAAAGTAGCCATGTGTTTTGTGGGGATACCTTGGGAATGTTGTGTATTCAAAAGTTACAGTAAAAATCATTGTTATCTTCCAGCAAATCCATTCTCAAATGACCCCATAAGGTAAACGGACATATTTAACTGTCTGCTTGAGCAGAAATTCTTGAAAATAAGCTGATGGGTCGTTTTGAATTCAAGCACAGCAGACAAACACGTGGTAGATAGTTTATGTTTGACAATTTGTTTACCTAAATTGCACGTTGATGTTACTTTATACTTACCAATAACCTTTATCGTGTTATACTTTCAAGAGTTATATAATACATCTTACCCAAGAAATATGTCTAGGTATGGTGCAGGGACTTCCTTTACTTGGTCCTTAACAAATGAGGGTGTAATGATACATTACAGCAAGGATTTGTATAGTGTCTTACTATACAAATCCTTGATTACAGCATTTTTTGCATTTGATATATTTCATGTACATGTACATTTTATGTACACAAAAAACAATGAAGTAAATGAACGTACATGGACTTAATTCCCACCCTAGGTATACATTTTGACTCTCATAACAGGTTGGAAGAGATAAAGCAGACAGCAATTGACAATAATGTGATGCTGATTGATGGGTTCAAATCATCAACATCATTTTTTCTAGTATACAGCGGCTCCTCTAAGGATTAGTAAGGGGATAATTTACTAAAAGTCCAGTGGCCAGTGCAGATTGATTTTATTTTCAATCTATGGTAATGGTAACAATTTTGAAGACTATATTTCCTTTTTTTTCCATATTTTTGTTTAAATGTAATCTTCTGCTTCTATTGTAACACAGGTTCTTCTGACAAATGACTGATAAACCCATCTTGTATCCTTCTATCTACCAAAAGGGTGTTTGATAATATATATATACAATAAGTTCAAGTTTCAGAGAAAAAGTCAGTCTGTTATAAAATGTAGGTAATTGTCTTCTTTGGAAGTGTTCAAAAACCTGTAAGAACTTGAAAAAATGTCATATTCAACCTTTCCATGATTATTTTAATGTTACAACAGTAGAGGAACATGGAATATTGAAAGGTATTCAAGAACTCGTCGAAATAGATCTGCAATCATTAATTTTACTCAAATTTACTGTTGTGAACTTGCAATATCCTACGATGCGCGTACCGAGTTATCTGCCTTTGATCTCCGCTTCGCCACGAATAAACTGACACAATTGCGTATCGGGGGTTCTTGTGATCTGATATTGTATTAGAAGGAGCAAAAAATGATTTTATATCATATTTTATACCCTTCAACACGTTACCAAACCTATTTAAGGATTTGTTAAGGATTTTCCGTGGACCTACGCAAATTTTCAGAAAAAAAGTTTCACTTCACTCGTAAATTAATAACATTTTAACAATCCTTTTTCTTATTATAACTATATAAAATAAGAAAGATTATTCAATCTAGAATTGAACACTTTGGTTTTATTAATGTACGAGTACAAATAAGACGATACGAGTGCAAAAACCACGAGGCATGCACGTTTCCAAAAAATCGTAAACTCTGACCTTTTATCACGTGACCAATGTCTTGAACTTAAAAGCCATTAAATCGTTTGCCGTTCAACTGATTGGATGGTGATGATGATGATAGTGATGTAGAGGCGGATGATACTGACAATGATGATGTTGATGATGGCTATTGGTGATAATGGATGGTTGATAGGTCGGATTCATATTCAGCACGCCAAGTAACCAGTTCACCACTGAACGAAAGTTGATATTAGGATAATAGGAGAAAACACAAGGAGATGGTAAGATTATATGTAATACAAACTAAATAAAGATTATTCTTAAACCTGACCTCATTTGCGGGAATGCAGAGTTCGTTTTCCATTCCAAATTCTGGACAATTGATCAAAGCGAATTGCTCTCCTTAACATATTGTCGGAATCAATTTTCCCATTTATCAAAACACTTCTAATTCTCTCAGTTTTCTCACAAGTAAACAGCTGGTTTGACGGTTTATCTAGTAAAGTTCCTAAATATTCTAAAAACTTTTCTTCCCACATTTTGTTTACGTCTAAATAATCTAATAACTTCAATTCAGTGAGCAATATTCAATTTCGTGTACATGTATTTCTGACATGCTAAATACATGAGATTAACGGATTAAATTAAGGCGACTTTTTTGAATAATTAAAATATTATGTTTTTATTCCAATTACTATTCTAAATTTTATATTAATTCGAGATTTCAGTTATGTTGACCTGTAATATACGTTCATATCTACGGAACTTGATCTACTTCTTAAAATCAGTCAGACCGTACGCGTACGGTCCAAATACTCATACGGTCTGGAACATCTACACAAAATTCGAGGTAAAGTGTAATGTTGCATAAAATATGTTTGTAGCTACAACTATACATCTACATAAAGATGGAATAAAAATTCAACCCATTAATAGATGTTCGATTCATTGTATACATGTATTTGTACGATTACAAGATAATTATGGTTTTGATTTGCCTTTAAATGCTTTTGTAGACTGAAGTCAGTGCATTAATAAGGGAGGAAATGGGAAAGCCTGCAAAACCCAGATTTACAAGAAGGGTTATCTTTCATCAAAAGAAAGTTTTGCACTGAATATAGACCTGCTACGTTAAGAACGGTAACTTTACATCTTCAGTAATAAACTTTTATTTTGAAATATTACAAGAACAATAATTGATGTGTTGCGGAGTAACCATGCTCAGTTAATCAACTACTTAATGAACCAATTTAGATTTAACAATCAGCTTTTACAAAACGGAAGTCAAGAAACAAAAATAAGCATATAAGAATAGTAAATTCGGAGAACGGAACAATTATATTAATATGATTTAAACAACGAAAAAGAAACGTCAACAAGAATGGTGAATGATGGAGGGATAATTTCGAGAGAAGATTTTTTTTACATTTTAGTGTCGTAGAATAGTCATTTTACAATTATAATCTCGTATCGAAGACCTATTTCATTTAAATAATTTTCATGTACATATGTGATTTTTACCACGCGGCGTGTGGTGAGTGTTGGTAACTGTCGTCTGCACTCATTTGCGTCAAAATAGTGATTACTAAACTTTGAGACATTATATGACTCTTATCGTTTTAAGTTAAGCCATATTTTTATTGACAATTGGACATTTTAAACTTGAATACACAAATTTTCTGGTATTAAATATGGCGGCTGAGTGAAAAGTCTGTGCAGCTGATTGGCGCCATTTTTGAATTTTGCTTTTATATTTCTGTTTTCCGCTTATATATCACAGACAATATATACAATACAGTGCTTTATTAAGAGCCTTGCTTTGATTAACCAGCTTCTATACATATAATAGCCAACTATGGCCAAATATAGTGATATATCATATAACTTGAATAACAACAATGTATATAATCTATGACTTCAAACAAGCTCCAAAAATACCTTGCTAAAGTACAACCTTCTGTTCACGGTGTTCTGCGAAGGAAATCTCACCAACAAACATAATACATCAAAGCATTCAATTTCGCTGTAAATCTGGTGCAAAAACACATGAATGCACAAACTGGTTAAGACACCATATTGAACAAGAAATCCAAACCCATGGTGACATTAACATATACATTTGGGCTGCTACTTGTGATCTAACCACAAAAAATCGTGTAATATTGCATATATTGCAGTACTTGAAATTAATCTTAAATTTGTTCTTCTTTTGAAAGGCGTTGATATCATTGATAAGACAAAATTGGCGTCTGTAATAATGAAAATTTAGACATTTTATATAGTAATGTATAATACAACTTGAGTCAAAGTACATTTTTTATGGTTTATAGTATTAGAATAATGATTGTATCAAAACCAAATGATAAAAAAAAGTATTAGCCTATCATGGTTATTGTAGTAAATGCACATCTTGTATGTGGGTATTTTATAATTATTTCTGAAATTAAAGTATAGTACTGTTAGATGATTCTAACATTATATGGATACTATATTGTTTTACACTAAATGTAAATCCAAGGTTAAAAGTGGACTACTTTTTTATTGCCTTCTATTTCCCTTGGATAGATGGTTTATTTTTGTAAACAGGAACCCTTAGCCTGATCCTGGACGACTAAGGTATTTGTACACAGGAAATATTTAGAAATAAAACGTTAATGTCTTAAAAAAACAAAACAAAAAACACGAGGAAAGGTAACACGGCCACCGAAATCTTTATTATAGAAGCCAAGGTGGTCGTGCGGTCTAGCGGGACGGCTGCAGTGCAGGCGATTTGGTGTCACGATATATCAGTAGCATGGGTTCGAATCTCGGCACAAAAAATTTGCGAAAGCAATATTAATAAGAGAAGAATTTAAGAAATATGGTCACGTAGAAAAACTATTGTTTGTGTAAAAACGGAGGAAAATTGCATACATTGTTGCAACCATTTAGAGAAAAAGAACAAACGACACAAAAGAAAATCTGTGGACGGTAATACTAAGTTCCAATCAGGTTCTGTTCGCAAAATTCTTGAAATTAGCTTAGGTTCACCAGTTACACCTACAAAAAATCTATATATATGTGACTCATGTGCTTCTCTATGTGTCAAATTTATGGCCTCAAAGATAGTACAAAAAAACACATTTGATGAGTTTGAAAGGTCAAAGTGTGATCGATCCTACTTGGGCAAGAGTTAACAGTCTTTTTCTACACCTTCTAAAACAGTTGAAAGCATTTCACCGTTTTCTCCGCCTCTATTTGATTCTGCTGTAAGAAAGAGAGTCAGTATATTGCAATCACCTGTAAAAAAAAAGGGTTCATCGACAGAGCAGTAGCAAATCTTAAAGACTCTAAATATTTGACTTGTTTCAATATTTTGCTAAAGAAAAGCAAGGCAGCTCCTCTAGCTCTTGCTAAAGTTATAAGACACACAATTTCAAATGAATTAAAGCATGCCAAGAAGAAAGACAGCTTTCTCTCAAAGAAACTATCATTACATTCTGTAGAGGAGTTTAGTTGGATGCCTGCAATAAATGAAATTGAAGCTAGACTGCCAATTTTTACATCTGCTGTCAAGGGAGCATTCACAACTCCAAGAAATAATAATAAAATATCATTGTAAGCTTATATCTTAGTTTCATTAGAATGACTCAAGTATTTGTATGTACACAATGATCTGGAAGGGGGTTTACAGAAAAGGAATAATATATTGGGTAATACATGAAGGTCATGATAAGAAAAAAATAAATAATATAGAAAAAAAGATATAAAAAAGAAGCACAGTAAATATGGGGTGCTGAAACAGAATAGAGAATTTTTACAGATACAGTTTAAAGAACTGCCATCTAGACTCACATATTTGTACAAATCCTTAATAAACTATAATGTGGTAATAATAAATAAGCTTTATTTCGAGTCTGCAAGATAAAGAGACAACATAAGATCTTATGAGCTTTTAACCATACAAGACATTTATAGCAATACAACACATAATAGACATACAATGAATTACAAAGCACACGAAGCACTTAAAGTAATGGTAATATTAGTAAGCAGAATATAAGCATAAAAGAGGGACAGTCAAACTCATAAATCTAAAACAAACAGACAACGCCAAGGCTAAAAATGAAAAGGACAAACAGGAAAACAATAGTACACACGACACAACATAGAAAACTAAAGAATAAACAACACAAACCCCACCAAAAACTAGGGGTGATCTCAGGTGCTCCGGAAGGGGTAGCAGATCCTGCTCCACATGTGGCACCCGTCGTGTTGCTTATGTGATTACAAATCCGGTAAATAGTCTAATTCGGTAGGTCACATTCATGAAAGGGAAGGGGATTGTAGTTACGACGTAAGGAAAATATTCGATATCATTTGTGAAACGGTTATTCCATAACGGTCAACCAACTCGTGATGGCGTCCGTAAAATTTACGAAGCTAGGTATTAAGCTAAAAGCATATAAGTGTCAACTAGGCACTAAATGGTGTAAATGTTAACAGAGATATTATACATATAAATAACTAAATAAACCAATATCAAACACAATCCATACAACTAAGTATGAGAATATAGCATCACACCAATAAAACAATCCATACAGTTAAGTATGAGAATATAACATCACACCAACACAATCCATACAACTAAGTATGAGAATATAGCATCGAACCAATAAAACAACCAACACAGTTAAGTATGACAATATAGCATCACATCAACACAATCCATACAACTAAGTATGAGAATATAGCATCGAACCAATAAAACAATCCATACAGTTAAGTATGACAATATAGCATCACACCAAACCATTCCATGCAGATATTACACCAATAAAACAATCCATACAATCAAGTATGACGATATAGCAGGACACCCATGATATTATCCATATTAAGTATTTTTAATACCCATTAGTCTAAATTATAAAATATGTATTTCTATCCTCCATATTTTTAAAAAATTTATGTTTTTTTTTTAAATATGTTTCAAAAGACACAGTTTAAGTCGGAATCTTCTGTGTTGCTCAATTGAAAAAAGAAGTAAAATAAAAAAAACTTACCATATTTCTCTTAAAAATGGGACATATGTTTGCACCCCCCTTTTTCCCCTTTTCAAAATGGCTGGATTCACTCCGGCATCACCTACATGTAACACAATCTATATCATTAAGTGTTATTGTGAAATACATTTATTTTTGGTAAATTTTCAGCAATGACAATAATAAGGGTGGAAAACTTGTTCCAGGATATGGATTTGCTTTGTCTTCCATCCTACAACAAAGAATGCCAAGTCAAATTAGATTTCTACAGGAGACTTTATCTGTTGAGATGTACAGATCAGGTTGCAATCAAAAGGTAATTAGATAAAAATAGTACCCAAATAGTAACTTAGTTCAAACAATTATTTGTTTTTGCAAATGATACAACTTCTCCTATTATCTAACCAAAATGGGAATCATACTTGTTTAGTGTTTTGGGGTAAAGACAGGAAATCTTAATTACCAAACCATACAGAATTTTCACAAATCTACCAATATACTTTTAGGGAGAGAAGCTAGGATGAAATAAAACAAAATAGGCAGGACAGGAGTTTTGACTTACCTTTAAGGATGAGACAGAACGACAATTTATGTAAAAAGAAGTCAGGATACACCAAATTGAAATTAGGACAACAGAGTTAAAAGCCTTGTACCAGAACTTATATCAAACATCGCAGACAGTAGTGGATAAGTTACAAAGTGACAAAAAAGACCTCAGACCTCATGAGGCTTACACACTATATTTCTTAAAAGACTTCGTGTACAGTGGAGTAATTTATTTTCATGGGTACCAATTTTCGTGGATTCAGGAAAACTTGCATTTTTGTTGATATTTAATTTCGTGGCTTAGACCAAGTCCGCATACATTTCATTAGAAACTTTGTAATTCTTTGAATATTTGAATTTGTGGTTCCTCTATTCCCACGATATCCATGAAAAATTGGTATCCAACGATTATTGATGAATCCACAGTACTTATTTTTTTGTATTCATTACTGGTTCAGATGGTTTGCCAAGATACGACATTGTTGTCGCCTTCAATACTCGTTCGGGAAAATCGCGTGTTCCAGTAGCACACACATGTAGGAATACATTAGAGGTCTCCAACACTTACTAGACCATCCAAGACTTTCAAAGATAGTTTATGTAAGTTTTGCATTCTAAAGAGGCTTTTCAGCTGTCAATAGCTTAGCCGCAAATACAAGATCATTAGACTAGTTAAATTATCTATTGAAACTTCAACATCTAAAAGTGCTTAAATCTTTGTTTTAACTGGTTCCGATAACGCTTGTTAGCAAATATGTTAAACGATTTGATAAATTATTTAATCAAAAATGTATGTTTGATTAAGGTTCTTGTGTTTTAAAGCAGCTTTTGTGACAAATGTGTTTGCAAATATCTATTCAAACAATATCATGTGGAATTAATAAATTTTATTCTTTATAAAAGTTTTATAGTTGATCTATTGCTTCTATATTCCAAGAACCAGACCAAACCATGAAAACTTTGTATTTAGCAATGAAACGTAAATATGAGGTTCAACTAGACTGACATATAAAACATGACGATTTGGTATGGTCGTCAATAAAACATCTCCCCATTAGAGACCAAAATGACACAGCAATTAACAAATGACATGTTCATCAGAAAATATTGTCATACACTAAATATAGTTGACCTATAGCAAACTGAATTAGACAAGAGTGCATACACTAAAATGTCTCGCCTTCTTTACTAACCATTGCTATTATGTTGATAGTCATAAATTTTCAGCTTTACTACAACTATCTCATTAACTTGACATGATCCAAAGAAATGAAGTTAAGATCATATACAAAGCATAACAGTTGTGCTTATTTTAATGCATATAATTCAAAAAAAATATAGTAAATGCACTAATTAAAGCTCCGAGAATGTATAAAAATAAACTTTTATTAAAAGTACGCGAAATATCATGATTGATTTGGCGAATATATGAAATATAACAGTATAGATGTAAATAAATAGCTTTTAAACCACAACACAAGGTCCAATGTACACAAAATAGTAGACAGGAATGCAAATAATAATGTTATGTCAAGTTACATATAGTAGAATAAGAATAATAATTCTAGTCTTCATTCATGTATTCAATCTCAGAAATGTTTAATGATGGCACCAACTGATTTGAATTTTATTCATTTTCAAGCTTATGCATATCCTGTTTTATGCTCTTTGGTCAGCTTGTTGTTTCTTTGACACATTTCCAATCTCAATATTATCTTTAAAATGAAATCAGCATGGCCACCTTTAATATTAGAAAAGCTTAACATATTTTTGTAATTAGCCTTCTAAATATAAGTCATTAGTTAGTTGACAAGTAGCAGATTTTTTACAGTTTTCCTCCAACCCGTGCAGAAAGCTCAACATGGGAATAACAATCCTGCGGTGTTAGCTAAATTCTCAAAAGCTTAATGTTAAGAAGGTAAAACTTAAAATACAATTTGGTATAATTACAAATAGGCCTTCTTTTTACCAGAAACCAATGGACAAGAATGAAAGCAGCTAGTTGTCAACAATCAGTCCTACAAAAATATATACTAAGCTGATTAAGATTAACTTATATATTCAAACCAGTAAACTTACAAGATGAAAGTTACAATTAATGCAGCGTTATAATCTGGAATATCACTTACATAGTAATTATACCCCCGCTTTAAAAGAGGAGGGTATACTGTTTTACCTCTGTCTGTCAGTCCGTCCGTCCGTCAGTCAGTCCGTCCGTCCCATGAAACTTTCGTCACATTTTTCTCAGGAACTACACATCCACCCTTTCTGTAATTTGGTATCAACATTAACGTATGTCAGCCATAACGTGTGATGCGTTTTCAGATTCATTACTTGACAACTTCCTGTTTACCGAACACTTGTATGATTTTACACATTATAGCCAGGTTGAAAATTTTCGTCACATTTTTCTCAGGAACTACACTACAAGGATTTCTGAAATTTGGTTTCAGGATTTATATAAGTCAGCTATACCGTGTGGTGCGTTTTCAGATTAATCACTCGACAACTTCCTGTTAACCGAACACTTGCATATTTTTACACTATTAATATTATCCACATGCGGCGGGGGTATCATCAGTGAGCAGTAGCTCGCAGTTTCACTTGTTAAGTAAATTTTATTTAGATTCAGGCATGACATGTACAATTCAAAAAGGCAAACATATATTCAATGTCTTAAAGTTGTAAATGTTACTTTGAAAAATTTCTCAATTAATGTGCAAAATATTTGTGAGCAGCAGCAGATACAGAAATTTTTGGGTTTGGCAAGGGCTCAGGAACCAAAGAGAAGGGTGGCAGTGTCACAATACTTGAAAGACACCTGAATAATCATCTTATTCTTACAACCCAGTGAGGACATCATATTGCATGCTCTCATAACGTTAAATGTAGAAACAAATGTCGAATATTATAGCTTAAACAAAGGGAATGCTTTTAAAGATTTAATAATTAACTTCCAGTAATGGCGGCACCCAGCGCTTTTCGTTGGTAAAGCAAAAAATGACTTGTTTTCTTCCTGTAAGCTGAATATACGCCATACAAAATATTAAATCAAGATATTCGCATGCACAATGTCAACAACAGACCTATCTACGTTTTCAAACTACCTTAATAACAGTTTGGGCTTGTATCATATTTTCCCTCCGGTTTATATGATCCGTTCATCCTATATTGACTCTTAAAATTCAAGAGTTTATCTAAAATGAGGGTATTTTTCATATGGACTTCCAAATACCGTTTCGATCCCTAACATCACTGAAGAGACATTTATTGTCGAAATCCGGATCTGGTGTACTAAAAACATATTGACACCGTATGTTTGTGGCATAACATCGTGGCCACAAGTTAATTTTAATCTGTTTAGTATTAAATTTATATTAAGATCCATTTTGTAACATCTTGTGATCAATTTTATTTGGCAATCGCCAATGGCAGTCAGCAGGGTTAAAGAACATCAGTTTTTCGACCTGTTAGTCAAATGCGTTTTGTTTAAATCTACTTTTTCACTTTTTTTGATCTTTTGGAAAATGTTGTTAGAGTTGTGTTTAGACCCTTCTACAACGAAATTTGTTTTACATGCACACGTCTAAAAATTGCGATTTTTATCCAACCCTTTGGTTACACAACTGTCACAAATTGTACCTGATAGAGCTGTCAGAATAAAACATTTGAATGTTCAACATGCTCAATACAATATTTCTCAAGAATCATAGGATGAAAGCACAACTGATTATTTTTTCAATGTTTGATGACAACTAAATAATTTTCCCGTAATTGCTGTGCGACATACCACTTTTAATTGTATATCATTGACATTTTGTTCATTTTTAGATTGATAAAGTATATATTTTGATAATTAAGTCCTTGATTTTTTTATTGGTTTAATCAATGCATATTTTATTATAAAAAAAGACATACGGTCGTCTACCGAGGTCCACAAGTTTGTCCTTTCCAACTGTTTATAACTGGGGTTCCTTGAAATGTTTCAACAGGTCAATATTGAAGCCTTCAAACTCTTCTGTTGTTTCAAGAACCTGAAAAATTATATGAATTGCAGTGGCTGGCTATATATAGGTAGGAGATTAATATTGATTAGCTCAAGTGGGAAATTAGTTTGTATTTTATCTGTAGTTTTAACTTTTTCATACGACCGCAAAAAAATGAAAATTTAAGAATACGGTTCTGTACTTCAAGTGAATATACTGGGTCAAAAGGATAAGTATAGCTGGTTATGGAGTATGTGTGTCTGGATAGTATAGTGCAAAATTATATGAATGTATTTAGTTTCGTACTTCCTGTGTGTGATGTGGTATATGGTGATATACTACATGTAGTTGCGTACCATATTTGTAATTTCGTAGGAATATTTAGTGGTATCCTTTGTTTGAATTGCAGAAAATAGAAGATTCGTTTATGCAATCAGTGCATACATGTAATTAAAGCATTTTGGTGATGAGCTGAATTAAACTAATGCAGCCTCATGACGTGAATAGTAGAACTAATGATAATTTGTTAACTAGTGAAGAAACGTGTTTTTTCTCTTTGTCGGTTCAATGCTTGTTTTCAAATTATCTGTTTCTTTGAGACATATGTTTTTGCTGGTATTTTGTGAATAAACATACATATAAAATAAATTAAACATTACACTGTTTTCTATTGTGGCGTAATCAATTACATCTAAGATTTGATGGTCAGTTCTTAATCAGTTTAATGATCTTTCATCTTTTTTTAATGTGACACTATATACGATACATTAGTTGCACAGTTGAACTGCAATAGCATTTACAAGTTTATCCAAATAATCTAAGACCATTAATCAATGCCTAATCTAAATTAAGAACAAATGTTTATAGCTCGATCTTGTGAGAAACGTTATGTAATGTCAGTTATATTAGAGCAGTAGCTTGAAGTAACATGTTGTTTTATAGAGCTGGAATTTTATAACGTTTTGTATTGGAAGTTATAATTGTGAACCTTCAAAATATATTATATATATACATGTACTTTTATAAGATTAAACATGTGAACATTAAGGAGGCTTAGTTCAATTCTAACAGTAACTTTTTTTGGTGGCAAATATACAATAGCTAGTTCCCTATATTGACGTGCAAGATGCTGTTATCGTTCCCGGATAATGACTTGTAGTACAAAACACTAACACACACAAGAAAAGCCAGTTATATCTGGTGGAGGTACCCGAGTTGACAATGTTGACTGGATTGAAAATGTACGCGAAATTGGGACGTATGTGCAAAGTCATGGCGGGTGTAGAAAGAAGAACCACTTAACGATTTCATTCAAGTGAGATTAGCGGAGCAGTTCTCATCAAATTAGACGAGAGATTAAAATAGGATGACTTTGCATATGCCATAGGGTAATGAAGTGACTTGCTGTAAATATTTGTGAACTTTTGTGTCGTTTTTTTTAAGGTTGTTTTGTTTTTGATTCGTTTTACCAAACATGGATTTTAACGTTTATACGCGAGAGTATTATATTGAAGAACATTGGAGAAGACGCTCGAGAACAATTTCGATGATTAGAAGTTTGAGATGACTCTGAGATGTGACAAAAGACCAGCAGTAACGTGTATATATGTACAATATAAATACCAGTATGGACTGACGAATCTGTCGCTCCGCAACAGGCAACCTATCTACAGGAATCGTCAGAAATGAAGGAAAATGGCACCCCTGTTGAAAGATTAGGAGAAGTGGTTCCGCAAATCCAAACCGAAGAAGAAATGTGGACAATATTTTTATTTTTGTAAATAACTTTTAAAGTTTGCATAATGTTTTTATCCATTCAGAATGTTTTATGCCTAGGTTTAGTTTTTTATTATATTTTTTTTTTGCATTTAATTTTTCATTACACATGTTTGATTGATTAAGCTAATTTTTAATCTCTTGTTATTACGAGAGTGGGCGTATTGGGTGTAGTTAAGTTAACCGAGAAGGGTTCCTTATACTAGTTGGAGGTTCATGGAAGTGTCCATGTGAAGATGATTTACGGTGTTGGTAGTTCTAAGGTGATACGGTCACATAGAAGTGAAAATGTACTACTTTTTTATTTACAACTATTTACATCTGAGCATAAGAAATAACACTGCATGGGACTGCTTCAGTGTGTATTTTGAACCTAATGCTAAAGATTAGATCTAAAACATTTTCTGTTGCAATAAGTTTGAGGTTCAATCTTAGTTTGACCGGACTTAACATTCCAGACAATCCAATTACATATCAGTTGACGAGTTTACTAATCTAACTGCTTACAAAAACAAGTGAAACTGCGAGCTACTGCTCACTGATGATACCCCCGCCGCAAGTGGATAATATTAATAGTGTAAAAATATGGAAGTGTTCGGTAAACAGGAAGTTGTCGAGTGATGAATCTGAAAACGCATCACACGGTATAGCTGACTTATAAAAATCCTAAAACCAAATTTCAGAAATCCTTGTATTGTAGTTCCTGAGAAAAATGTGACGAAAATTTTTAACTTGGTTATCATGTGTAAAATCATACAAGTGTTCGGTAAACAGGAAGTTGTCGAGTGATGAATCTGAAAACGCATCACACGGTATACCTGACTTATATAAATCCTGAAACAAATTTCAGAAATCCTTGTATTGTCGTTCCTGAGAAAAATGTGACGAAAATTTTTAACTTGGCTATCATGTGTAAAATCATACAAGTGTTCGGTAAACAGGAAGTTGTCGAGTGATGAATCTGAAAACGCATCACACGGTATAGCTGACTTATATAAATCCTGAAACAAATTTCAGAAATTCTTGTATTGTAGTTCCTGAGAAAAATGTGACGAAAATTTTCAACTTGGCTATCATGTGTAAAATCAGACAAGTGTTCGGTAAACAGGAAGTTGTCAAGTGATGAATCTGAAAACGCATCACACGGTATGGCTGACATATATAAATGTTGATACCAAATTACAGAAAGGGTGGATGTGTAGTTCCTGAGAAAAATGTGACGAAAGTTTCATGGGACGGACTGACTGACGGACGGACTGACAGACAGAGGTAAAACAGTATCCCCCCCTTTTTTAAAGCGGGGGTATAATAATTATGATATATATTTGGAAACATTGATTCTAGTATTTAACTTTTAGCCATAGTGTGAAAAAAACTGCATTTGGAAAAGATCTAGAGAAATAGTTATTTCAGTACAATAACCTAGGTCAAAGAAAAGTTTATGTAATACGTTTCATTATAAGACATGGCTTAGTCATAAGATACTTCCAAAAACTAGACCCTAAATGTATTCAGAACCACCGATGAAATTCCACACTTGATTGATTGTTGGTTGCTTTACGCCTCACTAGCACAACAAGGCTATATCGCGGCGACGAAATTACACAATTAATTAAAGCTCAATTGCGACTATTTATTAAGAAACAAATACTAAGTTTAGTATCCAGAATCTGATAAGTGTAGTCAGGAACCTTAATTTATTTTTCTGCATCCATATTTGCAAATAAATGAGAAACAAAATATAGACTGTTACAAGTATCTTTATCCTAAGAAAAGTTCCTTTAATATTGTTCTCGGATCACTAGCACACACATTGAATCACGATCTGTGTTATATTATTACTCAGAATCGGAACATATCTCCATATCTTTATAATTTGATTTCCAATATGCAAGATTCTGTAATTTTTTGTTAATAAGTGGTTTTAAATATTTACCTGTCCCATGAATGGAGAATATCGCTTTGACAATGTAGCAGCAAGCCATTTAGCCATTTTAGAAGCTCAATATGAAATGCCATCCTTGGTTATTTTGGGTATGCAGACCAAAAGTCCATCCTCAACAAACTAACAGGCTCACATGAACACAATTGAACTTGTCTCTAGTGTTGACATTTTATAATGGCATACATAAAATTGTGTACAATAACCAATAAACATAACCAAATATAGATCATCTTTGTTATTGAAAACCTACATCTTTTACTCTTTACAATTAACTACATTTGTCATACAAATATTCCAAACAAACACAAAAAGAATACTAAAATGTTATTAATTCTTTTTAGTCTTTTTTACGCTACACTCCTCTGATCTTTCTGGAGCATATTTGTTAATCTATAAACGATTGATTGATTGTTGGTTACTTAACGGCCAGTGGCAAATATTTCATGCATATTCAGGACGAGAACACGTTCACAATCAATACAATGGGTAGGTCTTGTCACAAGAGAGGCCATATGGGATGATGGTCGGGAACAATTTGGACTGCCACTTGAAAATGAGGGTATATTGGATAGGGACAGAAATTTTGCCTTGTAACAGGCCACCTACGAACCCCTCAAAGAGTTGTTGCAATGGTTTTTAACGTGTAAAGAGCGTAGCACTCTCTTTTCACGAGGCATCGGATTTAACGTCCCCCTTCTGACCGGACGTGACTGCGAACTTGATACATCCTGCACAGCCAAACGGACGTCCCACTTCGTAAGGCGTTTTATTGCCGGTGGGGAGAAGACCAAGTGATCATATTTCTATTCCCCAGTCAACCTTGGGGTTATTCTAATAAAAGTTCATCGGAAGGTACTAAGAACTTGTTGATAAATATTTCGTATCAACTTCACAAATAATACAAAATGGTAATGACGTATAGATTTTGCGTACTGACGTTAAATTAGTTATCATCTTAAAAACGTGTCATAGTATTCTTTTATTTGTCTTCATTAATATTACTTTTACTGATAAGTCAGTTTTTTTAGATATTCATTTGACGTGACGCTGTGCTTATGTATACCATCATACTTTGAACGACACAATTATTGTATTAATAAATATTACTTTCCTTAGTTTTGTCATTTTCATACTTCGAATGACAAAACTATTTTATTTCTTAACACTGCTTTTTCTGTAGTCTGTTTATTGTGATATACATTTACGTGACTCTGTACTTATGTATCCCGTCATACTTTGAACCACACTGTTATTTTATTTAATATTACATTTGCTGATAAGTCTGTTTTTTGTTATAACTACTTTACGTGACTGCATTTAAGTATGGCTGAACGGGTCGTTGTCGACCTTGGTACTCCATCAACGTACCCTGGGTACTTTTAATTTCAATGATGGTACCCTGGGTACCGTGTTTTGGATGAATGGTACCAATAGGGTACGTTTCCGTCGATAATCGTACCCAGCTTCGTACCGATTTGAGTCTTGAAATTTATCGCGAGATTTCTTAGGAGTTCCGAATAAATAGTCGGATGTTGGTGGTTAGCCCGTGGGTTGATTTTTAATTATATTCTACACTTGTAAACAACAAATGGACGATGGATTTGATTCGGGGTTACAATGATTCAGAAACAGAATCAGATGAGAACGAACATGATCAATTTCTCCGAACCTTCCATGTTGCTGTTGGTGGCAATGAGTTAGAAAACAGTTTGACAAGTCATTAGTTGTTGAAGGAAATTGACTTGGTCAGGTACAAACGTGATATAAAGAAGAAGTACATCACACCTAAAGAGGATGACAATGTTGAACGTTTTTCATTTAAGATCAATCGAAACAACCATGAAATCGTTGCAACACGGAATAGATATTCCGACATGTTTATTTTAACTGAAGAAGGGAAAGAAAAACAAAGGTTAATCAAAGCTGGTTTGGATAAAGATTCTGTTGCTGTGTATTGGACCATTTATTGCCCTGGTAAAGGAACTTGCAAACGTGTTTGCGGTGGAATTGGGACATGTGATGAAGGTATGATATGACCAAGGATAGATAAGAAACAAGCCTCAAGCAACCAAGGCTTGTTTTTTTAAAATATTTTTAACCTGACATTGAAGAAAAAAAATAATTTGGTGATGATAGGGTAAAATATAAAAAAAAATACTCTAATGTAAAAATTGAAAAATTTGCTTTGGGAGTTCAAAAAATAAATAAATTCTCACCCTCTGTGTGCCGAAAATATATTCTTAACTGAAAAGCAAACCCTTCAAGTTAAATGATCGGTCCCTAAAATATCAATTATAAAGAACATAAAAAGTTTATAACATGTGGATGATTACAAAACCAAGAGGCTCATAAGAGCCTGAATCGCTCACCTGGAAAAAATAACAACAACATTTTTCTAATTACAGCCTGTTATAAATGATTGTTTACAAATGTTTTGTAGGTTGCATTTCTCAGAGAAAACGTCATGATCGCCACAACTGTCAGGTCAGTGTAACAGCAAAAATTATGTTGTCAGATGAAACCAAGTGGAATGTTTGTATAAGAGGATCCCATACTGATAGTGGCTCAGAATGGAGTGAACCAACTGGAAACAGGAAAATATTAGAACGTGTTAAAGACAATATTATGGTAAGCAGATCATATGGACTTAAGCCATTTGAGGTTTTCAGACGTCAAATAAAAGATTTAAAGGAGCCTGACATGGAGACAGAATTTAAAGACACAAGAACAAATCCCACTGATAAACGTGTGGTTGACTTCATAAAAAATACGGAGAAAAGACACTCTTTCAGTTCAGGACAGTGGACTGCTGTCCATCATTTAGCAGTTAATGAATTGAGAAACTCTGGCCAATTGCTTTTGTACCAGAAAGGGAATGCAGAAGAGGCTGCTATGGATGATATAGATAGAGGTTATGTATTGGCAGTGTCCAACCAATCAGCACTTTTGTCAGCCAGAAAAAACCAAGCTGTCCTTGGAATTGATGGAAAACATGGTTTACAGGAGGATGGCGCAGCTCTAATGACTGCTATCACTCAGCATAAAGATGGATTTGGATGTCCAACGTCATTCACTATTATGAGCAGAGAAAATTCAGATAATATATTTAATGCTTTACGAGCTATCAAGGAAAATGTGCCGTGTCCTGATGATGAGTGTGACCATCCTTTTAGATACTTTGAGCTGCCAAATAATCAGGGTTATCGTCGAGTTACCCAGTGTTCCAGGGTCCAAGAGTATAAACCTTTAGTCATGATAGACAAGTTTGAAGCTTCTGCTAATGCATGCCAGCGCCTAGAACTAACATATGTCCTTTGTTGGTTCCATTTAGTTAAAGCGGTGATGGAAAAGCTAACTCATGAATCAGTTTCGCTTCATGACTCTTACTTAATCATTCTTGGATTCAAGATTGTTGCAAGGGCTGTGTCTGAGGAAAGGTCTTGTGAAAGATGGCAGATGTTTTTACAGGTATTATGTTTATATAATGTAGGTATACAATGTACATGCTGTATACATAATATTTTTTTTAAGTCCAAAATCACACATGACGTATAAAAAATACATACAGCAGCAGCCATTTAATTTGCTGGGAAGGGGCTATGGATTTTTTTCTTGACAATCTTGTTTCGTCTTTTTGAAGACTCAAAACATTCTGTAAGTTCAAAATTCATAAAAAATTAAACATGACTAAGGTATAAATTTAATAAGACAATTATATATTATCCATTTCCAATTTAAAAAAAAAGTTGGGGCTTGTCACAAATAGCTGTATAGTCACACGTTATATTTTTCAGTCTGTCCATTCAAAACAAAAGCATGTTGGAGCTGTATCTTCTTTGACTAATAAGATAGATTTTTTTATATATTTCATGTATTTTGCATGTGGGAGATCACAGCAACATGATCAAGGCAATATGCCATGTACCATGGATGTTGACCTTTGACCTTATACTTTTGTTACAACCATTCTGTACATGTAAATACTATTAATTCATATATTTCAACTAATTTGATTCGTTCAGGGATGGTCACATGTTAAACTATATTATCTAAGGTAGACTGAAAACGGTGGATTGAAAAGTGATATTGCACGTTTAAATATTTATAGAAAACTGATATTGCACGTTTTTTTTTTAGAATATCTAAAAACCGATATACTTTTTGACGTCAACTAATGAATTTCATGATATTGTTTTAAAAAAGTGTATATTTATGATCGATTAACTTTCAAAAAATCTTCAAAATATATAAAATGTACTAAAAAAAACATAATAATTTGAAATCAGAACAAATATGGTAAACTTGTTAAGAGACAATATGTTATACCTGTAAAATAAAAATAAAAAAAATCGAAAACAGGAATATAGTGCACTGATGATTTTGATACAAATATGGTCGGTAATTAATAATATAACAATTATAGCCTTTGTATTCAGTCAATACAGGATATATCGATCCAAAGAAGTATATCGACTTCAGACTTCGTCCTCAGTCAATATATCCTTGTATCGACCTCATACAACGGCTATAATTGTATAATGTGTCTCGTCTATCCATCATGTTGTACATGTGAACAAGGAGTTTAATAGTATATGCTATAAAACTCCTGATGTACAATATGTGCCATGCATAAAATTGAAGAAGAAAAAATTTCATTGAAAGGTTATTGACCTCCTCTTCAAAGATGACAAGCAGATACGACTGAAAAAGTACTTTATAGAGGAATGGTGGTGTCCAAAGTGGAGATATGCATGGTTGGATATTACAAGACGCCCACTTGCATGCAACGGAAGCAGAACAATGACTACTAATAACTGTGATGAAAATCTGAATTTGAAAGTAGCCAATTGTGTTGGGGGAAAAAGAAAAAAAGTTTCAACTCTTGTGTTTGAACTGACAGGTACATTTATATTGTTGTACACATTGTTTCTCATTTTCAGCTCACCTCACATTTTTATGAGACCATGCAATTTATTGTCATCATTTTGTGTCTGATGTTGTAAATTTGCCCTAATATCTTCTTTGAAACTACTACATGTTCAAAGACAATCAATATTTTACCAAAATAGGGCTTTAACATTGTTGAAAGCAAATAGTTGATTTTTTGTCATTTTAAACTGCTTCAGACTTCCATCCCTTGAAGATATAGTAACCAATACCGCTTTACTTTTTCTTCCATCCCTCTGTAAGCTGTATATATCTTGAAAACTATAAAAGGCAAATAATATAAATAAGAAGCAATTTTTTCCAAATGGTTTTAAATAAGGTTTGTCAGGTGAGCCTCTTGTTGGTTAGTTTTGTAAACTTGATTTTGGGCAAATTTTACCCCAAACTGTATCTACTCCTTCCTATCATTTTCACATTTTAGGTTTTGAGAAAGCGAAATCAGGAAATGAGGCAGCAGTAGGTCAGAAGAAAAAAGCTTCTTTGCTAGACACGCATGCAGCAAAAACAATTTGTCACAAGTAAGTTTTTTTGTACATTTATGTACACTACAATGAAATGTGGTTGTTAGAACATTAACCATCAGGACAAAAAGTTTACTGATCTATAAGGCTTTGAATATATTTTAATAGAAATTGTATTTAGATCAGTTTGCATAGGCAGCATAGCTATTTTTAGACCTCAAGTTGCCTCAACCTATTGGGGTTATAATGCAACTTCAATATATATATTTGTACGTCCAACTTTGGCAAAACTTAGCAACTACTTGTACTAGAGTCATTTAAACTTGTAAACATGTACATTTATGGTTATCTGTCAGCATCCAGATCAAATTAGGTCACCATGACCTATATTTCATAGTTTATCGACGCATGTTTTTTTACATTCTTTATCGATAAATATATGTGAGCCTAGCTACGAGACAAAATGTGAATGTATACTAGTAATTGTTGATTACATGTGTTTTTTATTCTTTCCATCAGCTTAACTAAATAAATATCTTTATTATGAGCAAGTGTTTACTTGTTATTTATCATTGTCTTAAGTTTTCCTTATAATTTTAGTGTAAATCCATTTCAGTCTTGGAACAAGAAAGGCCACACCATCAGACATTACTTTGCGTGACAATCAGGCGAGATTTATGTTTCTTACCTACAAAGTAAAAGATACCGAAAAAAATGGGATTTATATTGTTACAGATGAGCACCAAAAGGTTCAAAGGTTTGTTTGCAAATATTATGATATTATTTTATTATTTTAATTTAGATTTGAAATACTGTCAGTTATTGTGACAAGAGAAGGTTACCTTTAATACATTTATTTCCAATATATAAATTACTTTTGAAAAGATGCTAAGCCAATTCAATAAACTGTGCTTGTCATGTGTCAAAGGAAATTTACTATCAACATAGGTAAAAGTATGATTCAATACCAGAGTATTCTGGCCTTGGCACAGCTTTAAATGAACTATATAATCATGTATTCACATCCCATGCATAGAGTTAAGGATATAAACAGTCACTTTAAATCTCTATTTTAGATTTAAGGATCGCAAAGGAAATTGGATCACGATTTCGGACACCAGTGTTCTGAAGAACTTGCTTTCATCGCTGCATCCTACTGGTCTGATTCCTGCAAATGATGAAGTTTTGATTGATATGAATACAACAACATGTACATGTACAGATTTTGTTTGGCGTAGTGCTTTAAGAGATATGTGTATACACATGAAGCAGTTTTACTTTTCATTGATGATCAGAAAAGGAACAGTAATGTCAGGGAATCTGCCAAAGGGGAACTTAGACGTAAACAGCTTGCAAGGCCAAGACAAGGCAGAGATGAATTGCTTTGTGATGCTGATGACAGTGTAAGAACAACAATATTGAAATCCTTTTCCTACATGTAAACTTATCTAGGTGTTAAAATGTTCTTGTTAAAGTTTCAATATGTTTCACTTCAGGACTAAATTGGATCTAGATCAAAATTTATATAGAATTTACTGTATCTTGTATTATCATTCAAGTATTTTAAGTAAATACACCATCTCTGATGCTGTAATATTTTTTATCTTATGTATCTGTGACAGTTCACAAAGAACATTTATGCATTTTTGAAGTTTTATAAAGTTTAAAGTTCATGGATGTAAGAGGATGAACTTCGTAACTATTTTACCTCATTCTGAGATTTCAGGCACACAATGAAAATTATCTTCATACACACTTTTTTCATTTTCACAGATTGTGTTTGAACGTTTATCAGATTTGTATAAAGAACATAAAGGTAAATTATGGGAATTTCTGTCTGTGGTACAAAGGTCAGATAGAAATGACAAATTTAGACCTAAAGACCTCCCAAAGACATGTCTGACAATCGGGAAACCAAAGGAAAGAGGAGCAAAACCAAGAGCTGCCAATCCTTTCAAGAGAAAAAGAGTCCTTCAAAAGGTTTGTTTTAAAGAAATATGTTCAATTCAATTCAATTCTGCACAAAATTATTGAAATAACCAAATCAGTCTTCCAATACAAAATCTAAGCTATAGAATATCAAGAATGTCTGTAATAATTCAAGGTAATGATATCGATATCCAAGCATAACCTTTCAATGATACAGTATCTCGGTACAAGATTTATTTTTACTGCAGACGCTGCTCTTCAGATTGAACAACTGTTAAATCAAAACTATAGAATGTTAAAAAATACCATAAATAGATGCTTAGTTTTTGTACCCGAACAAATGCACACACACTCGTGCTCTGATTTGGAGACATATTTGTCCTTTTTTTTTTCATCTGTAAAATAGCTTGCGAGTACAACTATCTACTCCATTGACTTGCATTAAACTTGATATGCAGTTGTGTATCTTTACAAGACCATTATAATTCCCTAGATTTTGTGGATTTTTATTAAGGTTTCAAAGAGCAAGGATGATCCAGTTGAACCAAAGAAAAGAAAGACACATAATGGAAGCCTGAAAAGAAAACGTAACACAGCACGGCGTGCATCTTCACGGATAGGTATATGATAAGGCTGATTATTTTATATATTTACTTCAACATTATGACAAAAATGCTTGACATGATTAGATTCAATATATTTTTCATCACTTTAGTCTTTACAATATTTGAAACATTGGCATTATCGAAAAAGCCCACTACTTTCTTTCTGCAAATTCAAATGAATTTGATAAATCAGTCACAGAATTTATGATTCAAACTTTTGAATTCCAGTCTGATTTGAATGGTTTATTCACACATATTTTACAGTTGCCAGAGCCAAACAGACTTTATTGATTGGAGCTCTTGTTAAGCCTCGTCTCACTGATCCAAAGTTAGATTCTCCACGTGAGTATATACCATCTTTTTAATATACAACTGAACTTTTTTGCAGTGGTACAGTATTTTGTTATTATTGCAATGTGTCATCCTTGTTACTAAGCGATGCCTTTTAATAATTGGTATGTATAATAAGTTACCAGGGTTCCCATATTGTGGGATCCAGTTTCAAACCAGGCCAATATATAATTCAGCCATTTTTATATTTAGCCCCTATTTTTCAAATGAGAATGTTTATTCAAAATTCAATCTTAAATGCGGAATTTTTTTCTTTTTCAGTTTGATATTATTTGAAAAAATATATATGAAAGCATTGCAATTTATTATCAAAGGGAGGTAACTCCAAAAAGTTCTTCTGAGTCACTTTTAGAAGGTGACATGGATTTTACCTTAATTTATGACTGTATTTTATTACAAGATATATTTTCATAGTTTCAGATTATGCAAGATTAAGGCAAAAGAGGATAGAAATGGACACCAAACAGAAAGAATCACAAGCACAGTTTGTAAAAGAGCTGGTAGCAAAATCCCCATCTCTGTCAAGAGGTCAAATAATGGCACAACTTTCACGAAGAAAGTCAGGTACATTTGTAATACTTATTTTGACTATTTTGTCTCCCCTTTCAAGAAAGCAGGAGAGTATTATAGGTTTCATAACGAGTGAGAATTAGATATCGCTTGATATCAACTCGAGTTATTTAATTTCAATATAATAATAAACGAGCCTGTGGCGAGTTTGTTATTACTATTTAAATTAAATAAAGAGAGTTGATATCAAACGATATCTAATTCTCCCGAGTTGTGAAACCTATTTCTCTTATGGTAAACATGCTTTTTGTGCTTAATAAAAAAAATCCGCGAAACGTCGACCCAGTCGCTTGAACATAACTGCATTGTGACGTCATATGTCCTGTTCGTCGTCAATCTTCAACATAAGACTTTTTTAAACATTTTGTACGCTTCAGAATGTAATAATATTTGAATAAGAATATATAATAAGGTGAAAAGTGTGCGTATTTTCTATATTATTGAAGAAATCGCTTATCTCCGTTGCAATGGAGGAAATGTACATCATTGTGACCTTTAACTGACCTAAAGAATAGCCAATGAAAATGCCGCAATATCGTTTCAGGAGGTTTCGTTGGCCAATCAAATTAACGCATTTTTCGTATCACTTTTTCGTATCACACTCCGGACAGTGTGATACGAGAATTATCTATTCATGCGAGAAATAGATAACAGGCCCCAACCATAAGAGAATAGTATTTAGCTTTCTGAAATTGGTAATTTTCAATACCTTCATTATCATATAATTTCATGACTATATTTTATGTCTTTAAAGGATAAAAGTCTGTCACACACTTAAATATAAAGAAGTACTAAACAGAAATATATTCAAATTAGTTTTGTCACGTCACATACTCTCTGGCTTGATCTAAATAGAATAGAACAATGCTAATATTAGCAATTTTGATTTCTTTTTCAGGTGGCTTTAAATCACGCTCAGGCAGACACATCAAGAGGAAAAGTTTTGGTCCTGATTTTGAATCATTTTGATTAAATCAATCATTTTAAGTCTATGTCTTTAGTATCAATAACTTTTAAGTTAAAGGGTGTTCCTTTAATGGAGAAGGCAGGCGACCAAGATTCTAATGCTAGACAAAACTGAAAGTCCTGGTATTTGTACAAGACCTTGAAAACAATCATCTACAAAACAAATTATATAAAAAAAATTAAAAAAAATGTGTGTTACATGTGAAAATCAGACTCCACAAAAAACTGGGTGCACTGGTAGGGTAAACATCTTTGCTTTTCATGAAACACCTGCTGAGTTTCTCATATCGACTCGTATGATGAGCTAGTTCTAAATATCAGGATTTTGTTGATAAAGGAGTTCTTCTCTCTCAAAAACTAAGACAAGGGTCTGAATCAATAAAATAAAAATCTGCCATCAAGAAATTTTACGGATGTCATCACTGATCATGACTATCTGGTTGATCATTATAATAACACTTTCTCAATCTTATATTAACCATCCATCTAAACCGAATATGACAAAGAAATAACTCAACAGGTGCTGTAAACAGTGCAGGAAATACTTGCCCTTCCGGAGCACATGATTTCACTTCCGGTTTTGGTGGAGTTCATGCTGTTTCTACTATATTTAGTTTTTTTTGTTTAATACTGTTCTTGTCACTGTCCTCTGATTTTACTAGTTTTTGTTTATCCCTTGGCTATGTTAAATTTGTTTTATGCTATCGACCATACAGCTTTCAGACCAATATTAAATACCAAAGTCTTAACCTTGCTCAATTAGCTTCACTATTAGAAACTTTGCATAGTTAAGAAGTCTGTTTAAGCTTAAGGTCAAATATCAATTTTTTACATTTTAATTACTGACAACAGATGCTTTATTATAGCAATACAAGGAAAGTATTTTACATGTGAATTGGAGAACTATAAAGCTGTAAAGCTGGAGCTGATATAAGATAAGCAATAAGAACTCAGAGCCTCTTGTTTCATTTAATATCAGAAGAGGTTATACAGACATTTGACTAGAGTTTGTTTGGGTGACTTGGGCTCTGAAAAAAACATATATCACATAGTAGGATTTATTCTTATCTGCAAAGTGTTATTAGGATGGAATTGTTTGTTATTTTTAGGTATCCCTAAAAGGTTGTCTTCCTCTGCAGACTCTTCATCTGATGAGTCTGAATAGTTACTTAGTCTCATCACTGTCCCATCTTTTTTTTCCTTTTTCTTCCTGTATTGTATAAAAGATTGTAGTTGTTTCTGACTAACATCTTCCTTCAGATTTAACTTTATCTTTTTAGATGAAGTTATCCCATCTTTCATTAAGGTTAGAGCTCTTTTACGAATCTGTAAGAAAAATAGATTTTTTTTCTAAGTTTAAAATGATTCAATCAATAATTCTGAGTTTTTCAGAAATGTTGTTAAAAGAAGTGTTTACAACAGAAGCCAAATCAATGTACAAAAGACAAACCCAGGAACAAATTAGACACACACGGACAAAAAGCATCATTTAACATTGAAAACTAAAAACAAATGAGAAACACTGACCCTGAAAAACTGGGTCGACCTCAAGTGCTCTTGAACGGTAAGCTGGTCCTGCTTCTTGCAAGACACCTGCCATGACCAACTGTGAATATGGCTTTTTCTGAAATTGGAAACTGTTTTGTGTGTTGTTTTGAATTTGTTTATATTCTTTATGTCAAAAAACAGAAATAGACCCAATAGTAAATATGTACAAACGATTTACTTTTTTTGTACTATCTTACAAACTTTGAAATGGCAATATTAAGATTGTTTAACTTAAATTACCTCATTTTGCTTTAATGGGTTTTTGTTTGGTGCAACCCACACAGTTGTTGGAGGGACGTGGTGTCCCTCAAAAGTGACTTCCCATTGTTCCATGTCATCAGAGTATAGATGCAACTGTACTCTAAAGGAGCATCTGTGGCCTGACTTTGCCCTCTTTTCGTCCTTTTTTGAGCAGCCTAAAAATATTCAAAAAAATATTAAGAATTGTTTCATATTTGAAAGCATTCAATGTCTACAAGAATAATGTAAACTTATCCAATATATAAAATAAATGTTGGAAAATTAGATGCTGTAAGTGAAGGACTATTTGACTTTGAGGACGGGTTGGAAGATTTCTATGTAAAATAAACAAAGCAAATGGAGGGGCATGGAAATTTTTTGAAATAAATAGTTAGCTTTCACATTATTGAAAGAAAAATGTTTGTTTTCAAAAATGTAAAATATGTTTTGCCATCTTGGTTTACTTGCTTAACTGTATAATTGAAAAAAATAAATTGTTTTTAGATTAGTCGTGAAAAAAAGTTTGTCGGTAATGTTAAATCCATGCACCCCGCCTCCCCCTGAAAATCAAATGGTTGCTCCCTTAGGATCATAGTTTCTTGGATTATGGGCTTCAAGGTAATCAAATAATCATATGTTGTTTTTTTTTTTGGCATTGTAATCGTTAAGTTTTCATGCATTATCCAGTTAGATTATCGGGTGTATATTCTGCTAGAAAATTGGTATTCAAATAAACAAAAAGGACCATTTAACTTACAGCGGGTGGGGGGGGGGGGGGGGGTACATTTTTTTTTCTGGTCAGAATATTTTTTTATTCGTGGGACGCAGCACTACATATTATTTTTTTCAACTTTAACATTATTTTTCAATGCTCTGTCAGATTTTTTTTCTTCCCTTTAAGCTTGCAGGCCAGATTACTTATTTTCTCAAAATTCACTGTCAGGGCAAAATATTTATTTACAATAAAAAATGCCCCTCCCCCCCCCCCCCCCCCCCCCTCTGCAAGTTAAGTGGCCGATTCCTTACTACTAAATATGTACTTATACTGTAAGTTTTAATCATTCATTGAGATTTTGGTCATGAAAATAAGGACCAAGTGATGGTAATGACTAAAAAAAACAAAAAAAAAAATAAAACATTTTTCTTATTGAATATAGAGAGAATAGTGAGATATTTTCTTTCTATCAGATTATCTCCCTTATACCATAAACTTTCCTTAGTTTAATACTAATAATATAATATTTTACTACATGTACATGTCAACTGCAAGTGATGAAATTATTGAATATTTGTCATGGGTTCTGTTCTATTTGGTTTATTTTATATATATTTTGCTAGAAATGTGTTTAGGAATAACAAAGAAATCCCAACTACATATTGGTTGTTGGAATATAAATGGACACAAAAACAAAGGTTTTGACAAATACAGTGATCCCAGATTTATAAATGAAATTTGTAATAAAGATATTGTTTGCCTCATAGAAACGCACTGTTCTTTAGAAGAATCACTATCACTTGATGGTTTTAAACCAGTTCATCTGATCAGACCTAAATCTAAAGGTACATATAAACGTTCAGGGGGAATTTCAGTTTTTGTAAAATCAGAATTGCGACCCGGTGTTAAATTTTTAGAACATGAAAATAATGATTATATATGGCTGCAATTGTGCAGAGATTTTTTTGGAATGAAAGATGATATATATCTATGTTATGTTTATAATCCTCCAGACAACTCTTCATATACAAAATCCTTAGATGAAGATATTTTTGAACTTATAGAAAAGGATATTTCAAAATTTTCAGATTCTGGTAAAATTCTCATAGCGGGGGATTTAAATGCAAGAACTGGTTCTCAGGTTTTAGACTTTATAAATGATGATCAATTATTAGATAAAATACCTGGTTTTGAAAATTTTTCTCCTGATCAAAATCTGCTAGTACGATATAGTATGGATGAAGTGTTGACCACACGAGGTAAAAATTTAAACGAGATTTGTATTCAATCTGGTCTGCGAATATTAAATGGACGTGTCCAAGGTGACTTTATAGGCCAGTTAACTTGCTTCACACCAAATGGCAGTAGTGTTGTTGATTACTTTATATCTTCAGAGAGTTTGATGGAAAATATCTCATTTTTTAAAGTACATAAATTTTTTGGAGAATTATCTGATCACTGCCAGATTTCAGTCATGTTAAAGATTGATTGTAGAATTAATAATAACATAAATGATAAGTTACAGTTTGCCCCATCAACTTATATCTGGAATGAAACTTCATCTCAAGAATTTATAACTGCCTTATCATCAGACAACATACAAAGCAAAATAAATGATTTTAACAATAAAACTTATGATAATGTTGATATTTTGGTTGCTGATCTAAATTCCATTATAACAGAAGTGGCTGACAAGTCTCTTAAACAAAAACAACCTAAAAAGAAAAACTCAAAACATTTAAATAAAAGAAAACAACCTAAATGGTTTGATATGTCATTAACTTGCTTAAAGCGTCAATTAGACAGTAAAGAAAAGCTTCTTAAAAAATATAGCAAAGATCCAGTTGTTAGGACATCTTACTTCTCCTTATTAAAATTATATAGAAAATCAAGAAAACATAAATTAAAGGAATTCAGACAGAGTGTCATGAATGAACTTGATAACCTACATGATAATAACCCTAATAAATATTGGGATCTTCTAAAAGAATTATCTAAAGATAACAATAAATCCTCAAGCCCTGACATCCCAAGTAATAGATGGTTTGAATATTTTAAAGATTTGAATAAAAGCAAAGTTAATACACCTAATGATAATTTTGTTAATAACTTTAAACAAATGGAAAAGGAAAAAAATATTTTCAGAACTTGACTTTCAGATAAATGATCAAGAAATTATAACAGCAATATGTACATTAAAGAATAAAAAATCTAGTGGCTTTGACATGATCTTAAATGAAATGCTTAAATGTAGTCAGTCTTTTCTATTAAATAGTTTTAAAAAAGTATTTAATCATATATTAGTGACTGGTTCTTTCCCAAATTTATGGGCAAAAGGTTTCATAGTACCAATTTTTAAAAGTGGTCCTACCCATGACCCCTCAAATTACAGAGGTATAACTATTGGAAGTTCATTGGGCAAACTTTTTGCTAAAATATTCAACACAAGGTTAGAAACTTTTTTATCAAAAAGAAATATAATTTGCAAAGAACAGATTGGTTTTTGCAAAAAGAAGAGAACAAGCGATCATATGTTTGTTTTGAAAACACTGATTGAAAAATATACCCAGAAGGGCCATAAGCTTCTCTTCTCTTGCTTTGTTGACTTTAGAAGGGCATTTGACACAGTGTGGCATATGGGCCTATTCTACAAACTTAGAAAGTATGGTATAAGTGATTTATATTATAATGTTATTAAAAATATGTATAAAAAGACAGAGCTGAATGTGAGAATTGATAAATCTCACATGACAGACTCTTTTGCATCTAATATAGGTGTTCGCCAGGGTGATAATTTAAGCCCCAACCTCTTTAAATTGTTTATAAATGACCTTCCTGAGATATTTGATAATACTTGTGACCCAGTCCAACTTGACTCAATTAAATTAAACTGTTTATTATATGCTGATGATGTAGTTTTGCTCTCTGAAACAGCAGAAGGTTTACAAAAGTGTCTTGACAAGTTATCCCAGTATTCTAAAAAATGGGGGTTGGAAGTAAACCTTAAAAAGACTAAAAGTTTGGTTTTTAACGGTACAGGGAGATTAAATCACTCAAATTTTTATTTTAATAACTGTCCTATTGATAAAGTCAGACAGTATACCTATTTAGGGATAAATTTTAGTGCCTCTGGAAGTTTCACAGATGCAAAACATGATCTATATAAAAGGGGACTTAAAGCTCTTTTCAAAATTTATAAAATCTTTAAAAACCATAAACCAAAAATTAAAACTTTATTACATGTATTTGACCACACAGTGAAACCAATACTAACTTATGGAAGTGAAATTTGGGGTGCTTTTGATTCTAAAAAGTTAACAGATAAAGGAGATTGTTATTTTGAAAAAATATGCAAAGAACTACAAATTGAATTAATTCATACTAAAATATGTAAATTTTCCCTCGGTGTAGGAAAAAGAAGCTCAAATATGGCAGTGATCGGCGAGCTTGGGAGATACCCATTATTTATTGAAATTATAGTCAATATGTTTTTATACCTATCACGTTTAGAAAAAACAGAAGACAAACTGTTGTCTGAAGCTCTCTCTGTATCCAAGGCCTTATCTAACCAGAATAAGAAAAGTTGGTATAATTTTATGAGCTCACTATCAAAATATTTAGACACTGATCTATTTAAAAATTTTAATATGAAATTCAATTTAAAAAAGTTCATTTTGAACAGGTTAAAACTAAAGTATAATCAGTTGTGGTACTCATCTTTAAATGATGACAGGAAAAGCATGTCATTTGGTAATAAACTTAGAACATATAGACTTTTTAAAAATAATATAAGTTTTGAACCCTATTTGTCTATGGGAAATAGAAATCTGAGAATTCAGATGACAAAATTTAGAATTAGTAACCACAATCTTGAAATAGAAAGAGGTAGATACAGAGGTCTTCAGGCAACAGATAGAATTTGTAATCTTTGTAAAAATGGAGTGGAAGATGAACCACACTTTTTACTTAAATGTAAATCTCTAGAAAATGAGAGAGAGTCAATTTTATCAAATATAGTTAAAACTTTTAAAAATTTTAAGAATCTAGACATTCATTCACAATTTATATGGCTCATGTCTAATGAAGATAACTATATATTGAATCAAGTATGTAATTTGATTAATAATTTAAATACTGTAAGAAAACAAATTCTAGAAACTTAATTAGAATTGCTAATATTGTTAATATTTTATTTTACTTTTATATATCCATGTTTACTATGGGTACACTACTGCCAAAGGTTTGTCTGTTATTCGCAGCTAGATTGGATCTTATTTAATATGAACTTCAGGGCTAACTGTATTTGTCAATCTCATTGATAATAATAATAATTATAAATATATAAAAATAAAAAAAAAATGTATAGATATATATAACTATATATATATCACATATTGATGTTTTTGGGGGTTTTTTTTTATGATTTTCTTTTGTTTAACATAATCATTGTAATCATTGTAATCAAATGTACATTTAAATTTATCTTGATTATTCTGCTTGTAATGGGCGTCTTTAATTGACAATAAAAATATTGAATTGAATTGAATTGTAAGTTGTAAATTACTGTAACTGGTATATGCCTCCTATCTCAAGAGCACTCCACTACGCCTAAGGGATCACATATGTCTAGTTAAATCACCAGATAAGATTTATTATATCTTGCCAATAGGTAACAAATTAAAGAATTAAGAACGCATCAGTGTTCTCCTTTTTTGAAAGAGGTAAGGTGGGTGTTTTGAAAATCCAACTTCCAACCGGACGTTACGCATAGAACAGAACGCAGAAGATCAGCCCCCCCCCCCCAGAATACCCAGGTCGACAACGACCCGTTCAGCTTAAGTATGCCGTCAAACATTCTCTCCGAGTACTTCGGCTTCCTCCACCATAATAACAGACTTCCCGGTGTCCTTCACGCTCCATTTGGGAGTGTTCATGGATCCGCTGTACTCTTGTAGTCGTTCATAGGTGTGCGTCTAAATTGGCGGAATCTCGAGTACATACATTTAACGACAAAATTATTTTATGTCTACCTGTGCGAGTTTTAAGTTTCGTGTGGCACAAATTATTTGGATGAAAAAGACTTGACTTTGTTTAATTGTTAAATAATCAATGTTATCAATGTGTAATCACTCGTACGAAATTGAACTTAATTGTACTGCTCAAATTATTGGGCGTCATAATCGACAATAAAAAACTTTGTATGTATTCGTGGACCCTATGGCTTAAATGGCCGTAGTTCCGCCTCAAAATTTTCTCCGAGTACAGTCAAACCTGTGCATCTGGAAAAGTTTTAAGGCATAGCATGCCCTAGATAAATAGACTTCAAATGCATTGTATGATTTAGAAAATTCATAACTTAACTAGATTTTGCCGTACACTCATCTTCGTCCATGTTTAATTATATATAAATTCACTTTTTACAGATGCTTTGAATGGCAATTATAGGTGTTTTGATTAAGAAAATAATTATATACTGATTTCGTCTGTTTGCAATTAGTTTATCGCAAAACCTGTACATACCATAAGATATGTACACTATTTAATCATTATACAAATATGTAAAATTACTACACAAGAAACAACACAGAGAGACAAAGAATACCATGAACTAGATTTTGAGGGGATTTTTTTCGTGATCTATTTCTCTGGAAACAGACGAATTGTTCATGGAGAAATAAAAACAAAACAGTCATGGATCTTTTATTTGCGGTGTGATATTCACAACAAAATATACATGTATGTATGCAGTTAACAAATACAACAAAAGTAAACACTAAAACTGTACGTAAAACTCTCATACAGTTAGCACTAAAAACCTTGCATTTCATTTCACAACAAACACTCATGCCTTATAAATAACACATATAAACTACTACACACTCAAATAGCAGAAAAGAAGACCAAAATAGCAAGCACTAAAAAATAACATTTACATTAAACATTCTAACAAATATACACTGACAAAAACAAAGATTGTATTTTTTTCAAAGAGAAAGTTTCATAAGGATTTTACTTTTAAATGTAATGACATTATTGAAATTAAAGATTCATATGTTTATCTTGGTCTGCTATGTAATTACAACGGAAACTTCTCTTAAGCTCTAAAAAAAAGTTGGTAGACTGTATTTGATGCATTGGCGGTTATTTTGACCTACTCCTCGGAAATATGGGGGTTGGAAATTAAAAAAAAATACTGAAAAAAATATATCTACAGTTTTGTAAGGGCATTTTTGGGGTGCGATCATTTAGCCAAATTTAATGGTGTATGGGGAACTTGGAAGATTTTTACTTGAACTTCAAATCAAGTTAAAATTGGAATGTTTTTGACACAAGCTAGCAACAAATGATATACACAAGTATTGGGTAAACTGTATAAGGTACTTTAGTATAGACGGTTCTTAAAAGTTATTCATGTATGCATTGACCCAGAGTTCAATTTTCGAAAATGAGGCTAAGCTAGGCACCGGTATTATCATTAATGGCTTCTCCAGCATCATCATCAAGTAAACAAAGAGATGAATACTGTTGTGTGCCGTTTTGTAATGGCAATGCCAGAACTAATAAAGAACTGAGTTTTCATCATATACCATCAGAAAAGAAAATGCTAACAAGAAAACAGTGGATTGTTGCAATCCGTAGAGATGAAGGTGAATTTTTCAAGGTAAATACTAGAAACACGTGCATTTGTTTACACTTTTCATAGAAGCCGATAATGTTCTTTTATATGTAATACCTGTCCCAATTTCAATAATTAGTTTCAGACAGACTAAAAGATGATGTTCAACAATATTTTTCTTTAACAATACTTTTATTTTAGCCGTAAAACATCTGTTTAAGTGTTCCATGTCAAACTGTTACCACATGTTGATAGCGATTTTTCCTTCATCATATCTGTAGATATGTGTAATTAATTTATCCCATGTTGTTTTTATCACTGTGTGTATGAGACTGTTATAAATATAATATGCATTTTGAACTTCAAACACGTCTGTCATCATGGTCATAGGGAATGAAAATAATGTGATGTATTCGTAAACAACACCAACAATTTCATTCTCAACATTCTTTTAAAATTGTAATTTACTTATAAACACATTTGTAAATTGCAAATACTTTTATTTAATAATAAAAAAAAATAAACTTCTTAATTTTTTTTTATAAATATGTTACTGGTCTACATTATAAATATGATAAGTTAAGAACAATGTTATACAAGAACGAAACCTATATATTTGTGTTTGTTTTCAGATTGGAGGAAATACAGTGGTTTGTTCCAAACATTTCAAGAAGGAAGATTATCGCTGGACTCCTAACAGAAAATGTCTCAAACCAGAAGCTGTTCCATCTGTCTTTGATTGGAAATTAAATAAAAGCAGCAGAAAGGCCCCCACATCAAGACAGTCCCTTTTCAAGAAGATGAAAGTTGACGATCGTGAAGATGAAAATGAAATGGTTGTAGAGGAGAGTGTCTGTGAAGTTCATAATTCACATAGTGTTGATCATGAAAATGACATGTAAGTTTAGTTATCAGAATGTATTAATTCAAAATAAAAAAAATATTTAAATGCACACACCCAAATTTAAAATTAAACTTGCATGGTTTTTTTTATGTATATAATTATTTTCAAAATAATTAAAAAGAAAATATAAAAATATTTTATAAAATCAAAAGGAAACACAGTGTGCTTTAAAACTACTCCCCCCTTTTTACTTTTAAGGAGATTATATCATTACTTAATACATTTATTTTATATTGACAGGAGTTGTGATTATTCATGCTGGCTGTCTTGAGAAAATTGAGAAACTGGAACATGTGGTACAGCAAAAGGACTCTGAACGTAAAGGCAAGACCTATGAGCTGGCAAGTTTAAACCAGAAATTACAAATGGAACGGTTCGGAGTAACAAGATTTTCTTATGACCATGAAATGATAGAGTTTTATACTGGATTTCCAACTTTTGATTTATTTTTAATTTTCTATTCTGTTATCAAGCCTACTGCAACAAGAATGAAAACTGTGTATTACAAGTCTTCTGAGGAACCCAGCAATAGAGGACGTCCAAAGTCAATGGATCCTATTGATGAACTGTTTATGTTTTTATGTAGGTTAAGGTGTGGTTTTCTGACTGATGACTTGTCAGTAAGATTTAACATTCATGCATCAACAGTAAGCAGAAAAATAATAACTTGGACAAATTATTTATATTTCATATTGGGTGGCATTAATATCTGGCCTAGTAGGGCTAAAATAATGGAGCATATGCCACAGGACTTCAAACTTCTGTACCCTAACACTCGTGTGATAATAGACTGTACCGAAATTTTTACAGAAAGACCTTCTTCTTTAGCCTTGGCATCAAAAACCTTTTCATCATACAAAAGTCACAACACCTGGAAAGGACTGGTTGGAATATCGCCACATGGTGCTATCACTTTCATTTCTGCATTATATTCTGGATGTATGTCTGACATAGAAATTACCAAGCATAGTGGACTTATTGACTTATTAGAACCAGGAGACCAAATAATGGCGGATAAAGGGTTTATTTTAAATAAATTACTTAAAGATACAGATGTATCAATAGCTACGCCACACTTCCTTTGTAGTGATGGACAGTTTACACCGTCACAAATTGAGGACAATCAAAAAATTGCATCCTTAAGAATAAATGTTGAGCGGCATATAAAGCGGACTAAAGAATATAGACTTTTACAGTATACAGTCCCACTTTCATTAGCTGGATCTGTGAATCAGTTATGGACTGTTGCTAATCTATTGACTCTGTTCAGAAGACCATTAATTAAACAAAAAAACTTAATTCATCACTAATTAAAAGTTGGTATTGTGTTTCATTTATATATATAAATATGCATACAGTGACATAATTTAATTAAAAAAATAAGTGTTGAAAAACAAATCAAGTTTGTCTTTTGTAGCTTCCCAAAATTCACTATCAAAATAAACTGTTTCCAAATGTGAATCATTTTCAAGCCAAACAAAAAAGTCACACCAGTCTAATCCTGTAACGGCCATTTGCATTTGTATTTGATAATGATAGTTATTATTTTTTTCAATTTTAGCTCCCCGTCTATTAAATGAAGACATTTGACGCTTGATAATTGGTCAGTGTTTGGACATTTTATTTCCAACAAACCATGTGGTTGATTTCTATCAGGTACATATACTTTTCTGTCTGGGGTAGCTGCAAGCCAGTGACACCAGGGATTTTCAATCACACCACATGGATATAAGTTGACATTGTCATTCATCACCTTGCTATAGGTTTGTGCTGCAGTAACCTCACATTCTATACCACGTTTCATAGCTGCTGTCTGAACATGTCTAGTTGACTGCAAGCGTTCAGCAAGTTTAGCCCCATCAGCTCTTCTCTTGGCTATTTCTCCTGCATGTGATGCTGTGATACGATCACGTCTAATTTTATGCCATTTAGGATCATTCGATTGAAGACGTGTTCCTTCCTCAATCTCTTTACTTTCCAGCAGTGTAACCTTCAAGGAGTCATACTTTTTTAACTGATCTTTCATGAGAACAGTTTCAAAATTGTTAATCATGACATTCTTCAATGGTAATTCTGGAAATGAATTATTATCCATTAAGTTTAGGAGGTAGTCACTTGCCATTTTTTGTTGATAACTGAGAATGCTTCCTTTAGGGAATTTTCCAAATTCAGTTTGAACTAATTCTGTCCTATGTTCTGTCACCACAGTGTCAAACAAAATGTCCATATCTTTAACCTGGCCCAATTAGTCATTTAAATTGATAGCTTCGTTCCCAGGAATAGGATTATATAGGGTAGACTTTATTCCCTTTGTAGCTCGTTGGGGATCCTCACGGTCATAACCCTGCACAACGATATTATCAGCCTTTTCACCATGTAATTTCTGGCCTCGTGGAACATGCCACGTCTGTGGTAAAGATGTTTTAGCAATATCTGTTGGAATTAACTTCATTTTCAGGGATTTGTAAAACAATACAGCACAACTTCGGAAAAATAATTCTATCATGCACCATGCACCTCTTCTAGTGCGTTTATATTACATGTTGCAGACAATTCTATAGTTATTAAAGTAAATACCTCATTCACCTTTACTGATGGTGCTTCTGGTGGCTCCATTATGATTTCATGTGTACTCTTAAATCTAAATGAGGCTCCATTTGTCCTGGTGACGGACAGTGCAACAGTGGCTGAAGTTGCCACTTCTAGTTCTAAAGCCTATTAAAAAAAAACTTGCATTACAAAATAATTCCAAATCTAATTGCATGTTTAGTAGGTTGACGATGAATAAATTATTGGTAAGATATGTTTGCATTGTTTTCTTAAATTGAACAATAGGATTTTATATTGATAGGCACTCATACCACATTTTTCTTATTTTGTTTTCATTCTATTTCAACTACAAGATCACATGTACAACATACTGAACTAACAACCTGCTGACGAGGATTACGTATATTCCTATGATCTATCTGAAGAAATTTTTAACTTCAGAAAAATCATTCGTAATTCCTCATATTTTGACCAAAAAGAGCTAACAACACTCCAAGGCAAACGATTAGATCGAGAGCTAATTAATTTCACCAACAAAAGTAGGGATCATAAGAACGACTTTCTATCACAAGTGGTTGAAAATAACCTAGCAACCGAAAAAAAAATGAGCCGGTATTCATCACCCCAGCTGACCGGAATGAATATTTTGATATATCTAAAAGAACAAAAACCGATATAGTGAAAGCTGTGGAGTTAGAACTAGAAGGACTGGATGACGAGAAAGTAACCAAAAGGTGGATGAAAATTAAGGGAAAGAACAAAATAGACCTATTAACTTTTCTGAAAGAGATAGAAGATATAAAAAGCGCAGATAATAGTGTTTAATTACCATTTATATATATATATATATATATACACATGCGTAACAGATAAATATTTTGTATTACAATGTTAAATCATAATTCCAAAACTAAACGAGACTTACCTTGGTAAAAGTTGAAGTTCAGTTGGAATTTAACGTAGTCATCTTTAGTTGTAGGGATCAGATGAGATGTTCGTGCGCATGTGTAGCTTCAGTCTTCAAAGTCGAAGGGTTAGTGCATACAAAAGTACTAAGTACAACATCACAAAAAAGAGGGAGGGATATCGGGAGGGCATCTGATCCCTACAACTAAAGATGACTACGTTAAATTCCAACTGAACTTCAACTTTTACCAAGGTAAGTCTCGTTTAGTTTTGGAATTTAACTACGTCATCCCGTTTCCGGGACCAGATGAGACTTCAAAGAGCACAAGCCCTGAGATAAGTCAAAAAGTTATATTAAAAACCTCCAAAAAAAAAACAACAAATATATCCCTCCTATATACAAAGTTCATTTACAAATAAAGTTCTATGTACTCAGAACAGCTCTCTGAAAACATTGTTCATCTGACTCGATCGGCTTCTTGTAGAATTTAGCAAAAGTCTTTTCACTGGTCCAACCAGCTCTTCGTAAAATACATTCCACAGGAATCAGATTATGGAAAGCCTTAGAAACAACTGCTGATCTAGCGCTATGCGAAGAATAAGATTTTAAATTAATTCCTGATTTAGACATCACAGTTTTGATCCATCTGCTAATTGTTTCTCTTGAAACGGCTTTAAACGGTTTCACATAACTTATAAAAAGTTTCTGACTATTACCACGAGCTTGAGCTGTTCTCATCAAATATTCTTTTAAAACAGTAAAAACACACAATCTCCTATCTGGAGGATAAGCAAAAAGTTCAACAAAATGTACATTAAACCCAGGTCTATTCTGTTTTAATAAACCTGAATAAAACAAAGTATAACTATCCTTTCCTTTAACTAAATTGTCTAAACATAGCAAAAACAACGACTGTGTCCTACAAGCCGTGGATAAAACAATTAACATTACTAACTTCAATGTTAAATCTTTCAACGAAATATACTTTACGGGAGATAACTTCCGTAAAAAATTAAAAACTTTAGATACGTCCCAAGTTTCACTATATCTAGGTTCTGAAGGTCGCAAATTATAAACACCTTTTAAAAATCTGATGATTGTAGCGTTAGAGCCAACTGTCACTCCATTAAACATTATTCCTAAGGCTGACAATGCAGATCTTGCACAATTTATCGTACTATAACTTAATCCTTTATCAAAAAGCACTGTTAAAAAATCTAAGACTTCATTTAAAGCTGGTTGAAGTGGATCAATTTTCCTTTTACTACAGAAACGGAACCATTGCTTGACATAAGTTGAGTATTGCTTTTTCGTACTGTCTCGCCAAGACGCCAAAATGATTTTGGAAGCCTTGTCTGAAATGCCTTGGTTTTCCAAATTTTTCCTGATAACCGACAAGCAAGAAACTTTAACTGATTGTGAAGAGGATGAATCTTTTCCGTTCCTGGAATGGACAGAAGTCTTTTCTTTCGAGGCAACATTTTTGGAAAGTCTATCAACATTTCTAGTAAAACTGGATACCATGCCTGAGTCGGCCATAATGGTACAATCATCAGAACCTCTGCACTGTCTTTCTGAACTTTCTGTAAACATCTACTAATTAGAGAAAAAGGGGGAAAAAGATAATAAAATACCTCATCAGACCATAAAATACTAAAAGCATTTACAAATACTGCCTCAGGGTCAGGTTTCCACGACGAGAAACTCTTAACTTGACAATTTAATCTAGAGGCAAATAAATCATGGTCTGGAGTACCCCAAATCTCCACTAATTTATGGAAAACTTGCTTATCAAGCATCCACTCTAAATGATCGTCAATTTTTCTTGATTCAACATCTGCAGCGTTATATTTACCAGGAATATGTTCTACTGAAATCCATAAATTTCTTTCAATACACCAAACCCACAAAAGTTTGGTTATTTCATTCATTTGCTTGGATTTTATACCACCCATATTGTTAACATAAGCAATTGCACTAGAATTGTCACAAAAAATCTTCACATGTATATCTGAATAATTTTTACAAAAAGCCTTCAGAGTATAAGAAATGGCTAACAATTCCAGAACATTTATGTGATAAGTTTGCTCAACATCATTCCATCTTCCTTGAATTTTTTGGTCTTTAAATAAAGCACCCCAGCCTTTTAATGAGGCGTCAGTTGTCATAGAAAAATCTGGATTTTTCCTATTAATGACTCTTTTCTGACAATGTAAGTTTTCAACCCACCATTTTAAATCTGCTTTCATGGCAAATGTTATAGTCATATTTTGATCAAAATTCCCAAATGAAAATTTTAAAGCCTGAATCTTTTCAATTTCTAAATTTCTGTAATATAAATGACCAAAATCCACAGCTGAAAGAGTGGATATTAGCAAGCCTATAACATGGGCAACTAACCGTATACTAGCTACGTTTTTCTTGATCAGATTCTGACATTCTAATACAATTTTTTCTACTTTTTCTTTTGGCAACACAACTGTCATAGATACAGAATCAATAATATTGCCTAAAAAGACAATTTGTTTAGCAGGCTTGAACACAGATTTTCTTTCATGAATTATAAAACCAAGCCACTCCATTAAATCATTAGTATTTTGTACATTTTCTATGCACTCATCTTCAGTATCTCCAAGCAAAAGAGAGTCATCAATATAAGCTACATTCATATAACCAAATTGCCGTAAAGTTGCAAAAACAGGCTTCATTAACTTTGTAAAGATTCTAGGTGCTGATAGCAAACCATTTGGTAAACAGGTATATTGAAAAATAGTGTTTTTCCATATAAAACGTAATAGTTTCTGATGTTCCTCTGCTATAGGAACAGAATAATATGCATGACGCAAATCAATTGAACTGAAAAAACAATTTGGTTTCACCAATTTTAAAGCCATTTCAAAAGTGTCCATCTTGAAATGATGGGGAATAATAAATTTATTCAATTCTTTTAAATTAAGAATCACTCTATGCTCATTTGTATTTTTCTTTGGAACTGTAAAAATTGGAGATATATATTGATCTGTATCAAATTTAACTTCCACTATTACACCTAATTTTTTCAAATTTTCTATTTCGTCATTTATAATCTTTTCCTGGCCTTTATCAAAAATTCTTTGATATGGTGTGAGACTTTGAGTGGGTATTGAATTATCAATAAATTCAAGGTGACAGTGTTCAACTGTATCCAAAATAAATTTATCAGAAGTAATTTTTTGCCAGTTTTCAACATAATTTTTCAATCTACCTGCTGTAAAAGGTTTAATATCAGAGACACCCGCTAAACTTACCTGTTTAGCATAATTTACTTCCTCAGGAAACTTGGAACACCTCTCAAGTTTTTTGAACCACCTTGATCATTTGAATACTGGCCTCTACCGCCGTAACCACGGCCTCGACCACCTCTGTATCCACCACGACGAGACCCTGCACGGCCTCTACCAAAACCTCGTCCTCTACCAAAACTACCTCCTCGAGAAAAACCATTTCCTCTACCTCTTGCATTATTATTATTATTTAAATTTCGACCAAGTCTGTTCATGTCTTGAATTTCTTTCGACTTTTGATGGACATTGTCACCATAAAGCATGTCAGTGAAAGGAATTGAGGGTGAACTTAAATGATGATATTCAGGACTTAAATCAAATCTTTGATATTCCTTTCTTTTTATATTAGTCATCTTGTTATATTGTGACAGTAAAGCTATGGAATCAATCCCCAAATCTATGCAAGACTGCATTTCTTGTTGACAGTCGTCACCCAATTCAGATTTTAGTTTGCACAACATATTTAATAATTTTGTAATGTTACATGATGCTTTAACAACAGTCTCTTGATGTTGTTGTATGACCGAATCAAAAGATCTAGTTTGAGGAGAGAGTAAATCCCAAATGAGCTGATTTACTCTAGTCCTTGTAAGAGAAACACAATTCTCTGGTCTAGCTACTGATTTCATCAGTTCATTGTATTTTTCATCAGATATTCCCTCACGGAAAAATTCATTAACCGTGTCAGCTAAAGTGTCATCTACACTTGTATCAACATTATCTTTTGACCTATAAGCTTGAGCAGCAGCTTTAAAAACATTGTCACCCTCTTTGTCAACAGTTTTTTGTTTTTTAGCTGGAGGTTCTGCAACCTCAGTATCACCAACATGATCATTATTGTCATTATTATTTTCATCATAAACCTCAGGGTCTGCACCCTGGCTTTCATCGTAACCCTCAGGCTCAACGTAATACAATTCGTCGACCATCGACTTGAGAGACACAAAATCAGTTTTTTGGGAACTCTGTTCCTGTTGCATGTTCTTCAGAACTGAAAAAACCTCAGCTAAAGTGGGCTCTTTACTAGCTTCGCCAGTATTTTGACTCAGACCTTTAAGTCTTGAAGCAACAGTTCCGGCCTCGCCGGAGCTGACAATTTTTGCACCACTACTACAACTATTTGTATCGTCATTCTTTGAACGAGAATCATCACCGGATGATTTTCTTTTAGGATTTTTACCTTTTGCCTCATTTGAAGCACTTGAACCTTTCTTCAAGGATTTTGAATCAGTTTTCGAGAGCATGGCATCCGCCATTGTTTACACCAAAAAATATCAACTGCCGTAAAACGGTCTATTTATCGTAAATTTACAACAGAGAAAAATATAAAAAAATTAATATAAACAATAAACCCCTCGAGTTTATTTACATATTAAACAACAAAAAAATAACTACCTCGTAGTTATTGTGATAAAATATTTCATTATAGAAGCTACAATTACAGACCACGTCTGCCTTCTATGAAATAAAGCTACGAACTGAGGCTACACATGCGCACGAACATCTCATCTGGTCCCGGAAACGGGATGACGTAGTTAAATTAAAGGTAACATGATGCTCTACTATTTGCTAACTTGTATGTTATTTTGGAGATATAAAGTTGTCAGTTTTTGTAATAATCAAACATTAACCAATTTATGATTCCGAAAAGGTTTACGAAATTTGAACGAATATAATAAGTACTACAATTCCAAATTCCTTTGGCATTTTAAATAGGTTAAGCTTTGACAATTGATAAATTATTGCTGATGTGTGCTTGCATTTTTTTTGTTGAATTGAACAATAGGTTTAAATATTGAGTAAGCATGATAAATAAATGAAAGAGATATAATTAACTGCATTCTAATATTTTATCTTTGTTATTATTTCATACCTTTTGAAACAATGTGTCCGTTCTTCCTGAAAAGCACTTGTTGATGTCCTTAGACGCCACCATCGTCCTTAGTCCCTTTTTCTTGCTGTTGGTGGGTTTTGATGGCACCTTGATTGTATGCAGACTTTTTCCCCCACCTTTACTGACTTTTTTCTGTTAAATAAAATAATGCCAACTCTGAGTATCAATGATTGCAGTATTTGTTAATATTATCTAACAACGTAAATACTATTATACTATGAATGAGGAAGACATGCATTCGTTTTTGGAAATAATAAAGTGAATGTAAGAATTATATATTGTATTTGTTTGATATGTAAAAGTATCAATTATTAAAAATATGGATATTAAATTACACAAATTAACATTCTTTATCGTTGTTTTGATATTTCCATGATGAGACCACCTCAATAAAACTTACCCAATAACATACAAATAATGAAAACAAACCGTAAAAAAAAAAATGAGCTGAATGTATACGTAGAAACTTGGTTTATCAAAATGCATAATCATCCCACAATCTTACTACCCTATCAAATATAAATACCTAAATTAGTGAGATAATGTGTTTTTTCTAAGCAACTTGTTAAAAGATTTCCAAAAGAATACACCAATGTATAGAATTATCAGGAAACGGAACTTTTATAAAAAATTGAATATATATTCCATCATCGTTTTTTTTTATAGAAAAAGAACACGAACAAACAAAAAAACAAGGAAGATACTAATTAAAAAATAAAAACCCAAAGAAGTGAGGTATATCTAATATACTTAGTTAGTTTGAAGATATCAGTTATATCCGTATACTTAGTATCTTGCAGCATTTATGATACAGATATCATATATTTAAAGGAGAAAACTGATATTCAATGTTCCCACGACTATGTGCAATGATCATTTGGTGTATTTATCTATAATTTCAATATTGAAATTATGATATTTGATTTAACAACAAATTAAACCATAAAAATTGATGTTAAGATTCACTGGATTAAACTTTATTCATTACGTTCATGATTCAAGTGAGTGTATTATTGTGAAATTGGCGGTCCATACTTTTGCTTTCGCCTTTGTTTTAAAAGGTGAATTTTGATTGGTTATTTTGATCTTGTGATCTTTATATTGTTCAAAATGGTAGAAGAGAACGAAACAAAAGTGGCTGTGCAAAATTTTTCGTAAAAAATGTTGAAAAATACTATTTGAGAAGAAATTGAAGCGTAAAAAACAGCTTCCGGTTGAAGTAAGTGTATTGTTCTAAACGTTCAATGACTATATGGTTAATATTATGAAATATTATTTACAGAATTAGAAAGAAAAAGTTAACATTTACATACCACATGAGTTGTCATGGTACGAAGCTTCCAAATGAAAAATATCCTCGATTAGCGGTCTTTATACCCGTGCAGGCGGATAAACCCCATATAGAGGTATAATCACCGTCCAGAGGGTTTGTTCCCAACCTGGTTAACACTGGATACGGCTCATAGATATTTAAAAAAATTGTCGTTTCAAGTATCTGTAACAGGAGCAGCTGACAGCTAAAGGTGGTGCTCGGATCGAACTAGTGTAGTGGCTTATCCATACATGTGCGTATCACTCAGATGCTTGATAAGGCATTGAAACGAAGATTATACCAATTCAGGTTAATACTACAGACCAGAGTATCATTAAAACTTTATCAAATGCACTTAGGTATATTGATTCTTACATACAGACATTTCTAAACAGAGGCATTATAATTTTTCTACACTTCATAAGAACTGCCATGCATTCAATGACTGGAAGGCTCACAAAGAAAAGAATCAATGGTACAAAATGATATTAGATTGTAGAACCTCTTTTTATATGAATATTTTTTAAAAGAGAAAGTAAAAAAACAAAAAAGACAAAAATCAGTTTTAAATAATTTTATATAGCGACATGTTTCTCTTCTTAATTAGGATTGTAGTTTTCCTATCGAAAAATCGGTGGTTTCCTCCGAGCACTTCGGGTTCCTCCATCAATAAAAAATGACCGCCACGAAATAGCCTACATGCGGGCCTTCTTGGTATGCAGTATATAAACAATATGACTGTTTAAACCCATACATCACTCTCATTAAAAAAAAACATTCATTCCCTTTTTATCCTAATTTGGTTAATTGGTGAACAATACAAAACATATAAAATTTTAAAGTATCAATACTCTATGTTCAATTAATATCTAGCTACAACAATTGTTTGATTGCACCGCTGACAATGCTAACATTGCATTCTCTTCACTCTGAACAGACTGTTTTAACATCCTTATCTCTAAACGAAGCTTAGTGTTTCTTAATTTCAAGTGTTTTGTTTCAAGCTTTTCTCTGTTTATCTCCATCTTCAGTTGAGTGGTCAACAAATCCGCTTGACTTTTCTGCTTTTCAAGCACCTGTAAAATTAACAAGGCGTGACTATCGCATGTATCATACAATGTTTTAAATTACACAAGATAACGTTAATAGTTATATACAGAATTCTATATAAATGTATATATATATATAAACAAGTCTAAATTTAAAACAACGTTCAAATGTATACACACACACATATATATATATATATATATATATATATATATATATATATATATATATATACAACTCGTCTAAACATCAACCCAACAATGTTAGATCTGTAAATTTGCTTTCGCAAATTTTTGGTTCTTCCCTCGCCGGGATTCGAACCCATGCTACTGTGATATCGTGACACCAAATCGCCTGCACTGCAGCCGTCCCGCTAGACCACACGACCACCTGGGCTCTCAATAAAAGAGCTTTCGGTGGCCATATGTTACCTTTCCACGTCAGTTTTAATCTAGCGGCGTACTACAGTACATGATATATAAGGCATGAAGATGTTATTGTTACAGATCAGCTAAATTATCTATAGTAAAGGATCCTACAAATTAATGTAAGATACAGTCACAGAAAATAATTATATTCATAAGTACGTCTGAGTCAGTGACAACCCTACAACAGATGTATCCATCGGATCGCCATCAATGATGGTGATACATGGCTGTGTACATAATGTATATACAACTCGTCTAAACATCAACCCAACAATGTTAGATCTGTAAATTTGCTTTCGCAAATTTTTGGTTCTTCCCTCGCCGGGATTCGAACCCATGCTACTGTGATATCGTGACACCAAATCGCCTGCACTGCAGCCGTCCCGCTAGACCACACGACCACCTGGGCTCTCAATAAAAGAGCTTTCGGTGGCCATATGTTACCTTTCCACGTCAGTTTTAATCTAGCGGCGTACTACAGTACATGATATATAAGGCATGAAGATGTATATATATATATATATATATATATAGTATACACAGTGAAACCTGCTCAAGAGACCACCTTTATTAAGAAATCACCTGTGTGGCCACTATTTATAGATACTCAAGTAGTGCATTTCATTTAAATTGAACCTGTATAAATCCTAAGGCATCACAAAAAGATTTTGTAGGCAGGTGACATTCCAGGTGTAATACAGAAAGCAGCTCCATGAAGCGAATATCAAAGGCAATTTTTGGATTTGATGGTGTTGCTGGCCACAAATTGTACCGTACTAAAGTTGCTGCTGCAGTTTCACATCTGCAAAGCTGGATTTTACAGATATGTTGTGCTCCTAATTAAATAAAGGATGAGTTTAAAATGTATTCTGATGTTTTTAATATCATTCTATGTAAGAATCAGGCAATTTAACCAAAACAAAAAAAAAAATATCTTGAGTAAAAAATTGTGAAACTTTTGACCCATGATCTTGTTATTCAAGTGTTGGTTAAAAAGGTTGAAAATAACCTAGTTTATCTGCCCTTAACTGAACACTAATTTCTAGTGTATTTCATTCAAACTATATTTTCTTTTACCAGAACTGGTAATGGAAATGCATGTTATTTTCATGTAACATGCTTAACCCTTTCCTCCATTGATTTTTTTTTTGTGTACATGATTCACATAGGATATTTTCAATAAAATGCTGAACATAGTCTTTAAAGTATTTAGACATTGCGAAAAACAACTATTTCATCAAATAAATTTAAATCAGATATTCCTATGATATTCTTTTTTATATTGGTTACAAATTTTATTAAGTCTTCTGCAGACACTTTATAGTCAAAGTGTTTCAACTGAGGTACTACACAGACGTAAAAAGGCGTCATTATGGAGTAAAGGGGGTGGCGTCAAAAGGCATCATTATGGAGGAAAGGGTTAATTAAGTACTTAATTACAATTCCCAAATGTCAGCAGTGCTAATTGTCAATTATTAGAAATTAATTTGCCAAATAATTCCTGCAAAATAACATTATAGTTTCTCGACCACTTGCTCAATATTGAAACAGATAGTGATGATGCCCCTAAAAGCACAAATGATGTTTTTGACGGAAATCCATCACACTCTTAAAGTTGTCTATTCCATTTCTTAAATTTGCCTTTAATGGTTTATTTCGTGATATAGAATAAAAAAAAAGCTAACAAATATGTTTGTGATTGTAATTGTTTCAAAGTACTATACATAGCAAGACACATTATAACAGATATAAAAAACACACCTTTCATATCAACAGCATAAATATTGCTGAAAAATGTCTGGTCACATTTGTGATCTTTTCTGGTAAGCTCATTAATTTGCTGTATTGGTACATACATAGATCCCTAGGGAAAGAAACTAAAAATAGAAAATATAAGTAATCCCCTTATCTATAAGTTAAGACAAATACATAATTTAACTGCAAAGATGATGATGATGGATAGCTGCTTAATGTCCAGGGACAAGTTAATATACATATTAAGAATAAGAATTTATTAGTGTAATTGGAATATAAATCAAGCTTTGTTCTACACCGACAAGCTAATATAAAAAAGAAGATGTGGTATGATCAGATTTTTTATGTTATTGGTCTGAAGGTAGCAGTTCACAGGTAGATATGTCATCATACCCAGACCTAAATCAAAATAGCTGTTTTTTCATAGCTATTATACATGTAGTTTGATAGCTATGTGTTTGACTGACTTAATCACTTTGATACTAAAGATTTTCAAGTAAATATAAAAATGCTGCAAACTTTAACATTGAATAATATTGTACATGCAATATAAAATAACATTTAAATTTATTTTCAGTGGAAACCATTACTGCACAAATCATTTAAGTGCAATACTAATAATATAGCTCATCTGATTAGAAGTGACTTCGTAATATCATGTTTAGACGGTTATATGTTGTACAGCTGTAAAGCATGAGTCTTCTTGCAAAATAAAATGACTCCACTGGGACTTGAACCAGGAACCTCTGTGTCACAATGCAGCACGTTTACCAACTGAGCTGAATAAGAACTTCTTTCTCCCCAACCCCTTACAGCTGACTTAAGTATGTACTAAGTTTTTTTTAAGGGAAGCAATCCCGTCACACTTTCCAAACCTCAGGAGTCAATATACACTATGATGATAGATCTTCATCTTTTTTATTCCCTGGCTAGGTAATTCTTGTAACAAAGGTTTTTATTGTTAGGCACCAATATAATCGTAGAAAATAATTCTTCAGAAGTCTTCACCTGGACTCAAAACTGTTAAAAGATAGTTGGTTAACAAACTTAGCTAAACAAAAGTTGTTCCTTAGCTTAACTGCTTATGGCTGACTAAGAATCAACTAAGTTTTGAAAGGGAAGCAATCCTGTTAACAATGCACTATATTTTTGACACTGTGGATTTTACACTAAATAAGGTAAAGCTGCTAATATATAGATTTAGGAAGATGAGGTTTGAGCATGAGTGGCAATGAGACAACTCTCCATCAAAGTAACAGCTATGAATGTAAACCAATAGAGGTCAAAGTATGGCCTTCAACATGGAGCTATAACGTAACGGTACCCAAATTGCACCGAGTACCCAAATTGCACCTATTTAAAAAAAATAGCAATGGAAATCAAGATTTCCTAGAGACTGAACGATTTGTATTTTTGTGATTTGATACTATGCACGTCTTTCAACAGAGGTAAACATATTTTGACATACACAAAACGTTCTCAGTATTTATCAATGTTCAGATATACTGTTTTATAAAAAAGCAAAATGTACGAAAACGTCATCATGTGACGTCATCAAAACGTCATCTTTTTGAAATTAGCAAATACGATATATTATGAGTATCCATTTCGAAAAATATGAAGAATAAGCATGGACTAATATCCAATTGTTCAAAATATTTGAAGAAATTAAACAAAAGCTCAGTTATTAAGACTTATGACGATGTGAATTTAAGCATGGATGCAATTTAGATACTCCTCATTTCAGAATCATGGATAGTATGGAGGTTGATTCAAACTCACTTTTTTATGACTCAATATGGATTAGAAATTAAACTGGTGTACCTATACAATAAAGAAGGATAGGACTACAAAATAAACACATTAAGGACATTTATTTCTTGATCATAAAAAAACGTAGGTGAAAAAACTGTCAAAATAGGTGCAATTTGGGTACTGTCACATTAGCCTATAGCTCACATTGAACAGCAAGCTATAAACATGATAAAAAGGCCCAAAAATTACTAGTGTACGTAATTTTTCTGTATAGTTAAAGAGATGATAGAGCTAAATTCATTCAAATGAACTTACCCAGATTTTGCCACTAATTACATAATAATTGATTACATAATGATATAAAAATATTGCATTCATTTAAAAGATAAATCTTTTATCTATCTATATATACCTCTTTTATTATTTTCTATGCATTCATAAGAAAGTTACAGCATTTAACAGGTTAGTGATTGGAAGTAAAAAAATCTTTGTATTGTGCTACCTTAATGCATGCACTTTTAACTTACCTTAATCTTTTTTAGCATCACATATGCTGCAGGCGTATGGATATACAAGCATACATTAAAGTTAATCACTAAGTTTATCATAAAATGGCCTCTAGACTTTATAGATACATGTGGCTTGAAATTTTTGAGCATTTTAAAAAATATTTATACAAGAAAGACAATGATTGGACAATATTAAGCCTCTGTGTCAAAACCAAAATTCCTGTGTTATGCACTTCAATGAGATAACCCCATACTAAACATTTGCTAAACGCTAACATTATATTTTTAGTGTTACTCTATTTAAATAGGATAACTCTATACCATATAATAAAATGTCATCATTCCAATGTTAACTTACTGGAGTAAGATAGCCCCATACCGTATTCTAGCATGGTTTAATTTATATGTTACTGCTGTACCCATATTTTGACTTTTTTTTTAATTTATTATGTCTTTTTGAACCACTGTCCACGCATCGTTGTAAATATAACGGAATTTGATGACAAGCTGTTTGTCAAAGTGAGAGGTTAAGCGCTATAAAGCCAGGTTTAATCCACCACTTTCTACATTTGAAAATGCCTGTACCAAGTCAGGAATATAACAGATAGATGTATATAAGATATGAAAAAAGTGTGGACACAAATCAATTTAGTGAGGATAGTAATTTAGTTTAAACATATTTATTTAGAGTGGATTGGGAAACAGGATAGTAATTGTTTAATTAATGTTTGTAGAGCTTGTATTACTTTGTTTACTATGTATCGACAATAAATAAAACTTTGATTTGATTTGATATATTCGATATTTGTCAGTATTATCATTACTGAGTTTATGTATTGGTTGTGCGCCCTGTAAATACTGCTGGAGCTATGACTCTTTCGTTCACAAAGGGTTACATGTTAAACTGTGTTCAACTGTGACCGTCATTTTACCTTTTTAGAAAAGAGGCAAAAAATAAAAATTGGCGTTGTGTAGTGAACAACTTTTTTTAGTTTTAAACAACTTGCCCCATTTACAAGTGACTACACTAAAAAGTTCACAACTAAACGAGAAAACAAATGTTGTAACATGTTGTTACAATGTACTTGACTCTGGAATTTCTATACTTCAATTTGCAGATATATGTAATATATCAAATTGCTGTATCCTGTTTTTTTTTTGGTAGGAATAAGCCGCCATATTATCTTATACTAGATTTGCTCAAGATTGCTATAAAGGAACTTTAAATGCTCTTTATCCTAATAAAATGGTGACGGGAGAAGAAAGCTAAGGTCCCTGGGCTTTAACTAGGATATACAATGTATACTACATAAGCTTCGTGTGCAACCATAACCTACAAATATAAACATTCCTACGAATTTGGGTTTTATTTGCGGGAAGAAAGATTTTGCAACAGTTAAAAATGTGAAAAGTTTTCAGACGATAACCAAAAGTATAAGGATAATACCTCACATAATCCGTTGGGACTCATCTTGAGTGAAGTAATAGGTGTTGAAACTAGACTTTCGTCCCTTTATACAATTATGGAGTATACCCGAATCACATCTTTTACTTGGGAGTCTTTTGTAGGCGTTACAAATGGTAAAAAGGTTTAAAATATACCTTGCATCTTACATGTATTGCAATAATCATTGTTTGTGTATCTAATTGTGTTTTCATTTCATTGGTTGTGCGGTAGACAGAGAATTTTAGTTTCATGACATATACCGGTATATAGGAGTGGGACAATTATTTGCCATTAAATTCTAATTTAAAACTCAAACGAACATAAAATATTTATCAAATTACCACAAACTCGTACATGTTAGACGCCACTTGATGAGACCATAGCAGATTTTATTATAAATAATGAGTATAATATGGTTAAAGAAATCTTCTCCTCTGAAACTACTGGGCTAAATTTAACCAAACTTGGTCAAAATCATCATTGGGGTATCTAGTTTAAAAAATGTGTGGAGTGACCATGCAGCCAACCAAGATAGCCGCCATGGCTAAAAACATGGGGTAAAATGTAGATTTTGGCTTATAACTATGAAACCAAATCTGAAAAGGAAAATTTGCAGTTTTTGGTTATTATCGTGAATACCATTATAGATAGAGATAAACTGTAAACAGCAATAATGTTCAGCAAAGTAAGATCTACAAATAAGTCAACATGACCAAAATTGTCAGATGACCTCTTAAGGAGTTATTGCCCTTTATAGTCAATTTTTAACAACTTTTCGTCATTTTTGTAACTTGTATAAAAATCTTCGTTTCTAAAACTGGGCCAAAGTAAACCAAACTTGGCCACAATCATTACTTGTCTATCTATTTAAAAAAAAGTGTCTAATGACCCCGCCTACCAACCAAGATGGGCGACATCAGTAACTACAGTAACAGGTGAGCGACACTGTGAGGCTCTTGAGAGCCTCTAGTTTATCTTATGTTCGAAACCTTCAAACAGAATTACAAGCCATGAAGACGCCTTGGAGCCTCTAGTTTTATGTTTCTAATTTCATAAAACTTCTCAACTGAAACTCATGCAGCCCTATATGACTGTGTCATTTTCTAGTGTTCGATCATTTAGTTCCAAATAAACAGTTGCATGAGCAATCCATGTTCATGGGTTGTTCCATATACAGGGCTATCAAGCAGTGAGCAAAGTGATGAATTCATCTGATTAGACTTCAATACATGCATGACCAAATTAGTTTAACCTCAACGTCTTTGATGACCTTATACAATGTATTGTATTTTATGTTATTTATTTAATTTTAGTTGAACATGAAGAATACAAGTCTGTGGAAGGGTCACAGGACTCCCAAGGAGCAAGCACAATTGTATTAAAAGTTAACTTAAACCAACCGCAGCTTTCTGTTCCTATCCAATATACCCTCCTTTTCCGGTGACAGTCCAAATTTCTCCGACCATCATCCCAAATGGCCTATATTGTATCAACCTATCTATTGTAAACTTGTTCTCGTCCTGAATATGCATGAAATATTTGCCACTGGACGTTAAGCAAACAACAATCAATCGACAATAAATGTCTCTTCAGTGATGTTAGGGATCGAAACGGTATTTGTTTTATGTTCCAAACTGTAGTGCACATGCATCAACGCAAGTCCGTTTAAACGCTATTGCCCCATAGTTGTTATCATGTAGGTTTTTAGAAGTGATAACTCACTGTTGGATCGGTCACTTTCGCAACTCATCACCCCCATGGTAGCTATGATTTTTAAGATAACAGAAATAATTGGAAAGTCGGTTTTGCAACATTCAGAGCACTGGCTACAGTTTCTGTTTTTGAAAAGTCTTTTACCACAAACGCAGTACGGAAGGCATTGTAGATGGACTCGGTAAATCAGTATGGTAAAAGTCTACAAAATGTTTAATTTCATTAAATGTTGCGCTTTGTACAAATGCCGGTACCAACTCCAGTGCTTGAGTTGCTCTTGATGTTAGGGAAAAAAAAGGGGGGGGGGGTTTTCAAGAGATAAATAAAAAAAAAATATTTTTTGCCAAATGTACATAAATGAAATTTAAAACCGAGACTCCGTTAGTTGGAGAATGCAATTATATATAAAAATTTAACTTAAAAATTCAATAATAATTTGTATTTACCTTTCAAAATAAGAAGTCAACTTCTTCATCTTGACGAGCTGTTTTGACAATTTAATTACATGTATACAGGTGAAACACATTAATCCGTATTCTATCATTGTGACATCTCCAGGTATACAGGTAATTCATAACCAATTAGTGCGATGAAAGGATTAATCTTAAGTGTTAATTTGTTAATTAGCTAGTTATTGAAAAAATAGACACTTTAAAAATATTTGAAGTTCGTCATGGGTGTGGTCCTGTTCGCCGTGAAGCCACCTCTGGATCCGCCACTGTAGTTTGTATTATTGGGGTGTAAGTGCTACATGGGATTATCTATTTTTCGTAAGAGTGACACTGTAGGTCGTAAGATGTTAATATCATTTTTTTGGTAAGCGAGACTCTGGAGTTAAAATTTTTCGTAAGCGTGACATGTTATAATTTTATTATTGTGTCCTGAATAAGGGAAATGAAGTGTAGGTGGACAATGTTTGAATAATGAAATTTTTTTACATGCATAGTGTTAGTTGGATACTGTAATCTCGAAAAAAAAGTAGGTTGGATCAAAGATCAGAACCTCCCCAATGAAACCTTTATATTGCGAATTACTGTATTATGACTGAAGAGAGTCTAGTGTTAGGTAGTTAGTTAATCTGTAGTTTGTAAAATTTGTTGAACTATCTTATTTGCAGACAGTCATAATTTATATAGTAAAATTACAGCAGATATTAATTTTATAGTTAAAGAATTAAAGGAGTGATCTTAAAATATTAGAATTAAAAGTTTTCTTCGTTAATTATTGATTCTGGCATGAAAGTGCTAATCATTTGATGAAAGAGTGGTGACATTGTTTAAACCATGAAACTTTCGTAGATTTAATGTGTTCAAATGAAAGATTTGAACTGGTTTTTATTAATGACATAAAATTCGTCTATCGAAAAAACAACAGCAGAAGGTCACTAACAGGTCTTATAAAGTGTATCGCTGAAGATGTAAAATTGACAATGGAGATGTGTAAAATCTAGTGATGGAATTATGCTTATTTTAGTGCGTATGATTTGAAATAAAGTGTAGTGATGAAAAGTTAAGTGTTTGAGATATAAAGTGTGCAGTGTAAAATCCAGCTGTTAATTTTAATTTTAGCGTTAAAATTTACATTTTTTGCCCTTGATTTTACATCTCTAACGCTTGACTTTAAACATCTCCAGAGAATCTTTGCATATTTCCAGTGGTAGGTGTTACACATTAGAAGTTTTAGATTTTTAATCCCTAGACATAGACTTTACATATCCAGCGTTGGAATTTGCATCTCTAGCTTTAGACTTTAGATTTGCATGGTTTAATTTTACATGTTCTGCGCTAAACTTTTTTTTGCCGTTGGATTTACATCTCCAGCTCTAAAAGTTACATTTGTAGTTCAAATTTTACTTTTCTAGCGATACTCTTTATTCATTTACAGCGGCGTACTTTAAAAGACACTTTATGGTCTAATTGTGTGAAATCAATTGGTCTTTGTAGTTTTGAAATTTATTCTTATATTTTCATTTTTAATAATGAATGAGAATATATGTGTATTCAACTTAATGATTTTTATGATTTGAATTATGGACGGGGCTGCATTACTTTGATTGCTGCTACTTGGTGTAGAAATAAATTTTTATTAAAAGTTAATTTTTTTAAGGAAAACCTGGTTTGTATAATTTATGTTTATAATATACGCAACACTAGTGGTAGTGAATGTGAAATGCATTAGAAATAATTCCAGTTTGGTCTGTTGTTTATCCAGGAATTTCATAACTTTTGAAGCAATGACTGCTTGAGAGGGGAATTTGTATAAATATGTTTCATTGATTTTTTATATAAGCAACCTTTTTTTTATCTCAAATTTGGAGGGTAGTTACGTATACACCCCCTTAAGTCTTTATTTACTTGTAACCTTTAATAAGTGCAACGTTTTGAATCTTTTTTGGAATTTACTTCTTTTGTGTCAAAAGAATGGTTAGCAAATTTACATGTTTCTTCGTTTAAAATCGCCCTTGGTGTGATTTTAAAAAGAAATGTCCTTAAACTTAGAAAAACTCCGAATAAGTTTCTTTAATACATTAAGAATGTTAATTGATTACACATAAAACAGCTGAGATACACACTTAATTCAGATAGTACCAATAAAAAACTAAGAGTCTTTTTTTATTATTTTTGTGAACCAATGTAGTCCTAAAGACAGTTTCTCATATTGAAGAAAATAATACACCAATTTCATAAAAAGTTATTAACAAAAAATAAAGGTCATATAAAAATGAAGTGGACATTCCATTCAACTTAGATCGTGGGGATAAATTACCTTGTCCTAAATAAAATGGAACGGTACTTCCAATAACTGTGTAATGCACAATTCAATCGACAGGTTCTGTTAACCTGTTATTCTATTGTTTTGGATTCAGATGAGGATCAAGGGATATATTACCTTGTCCGAAATAAAATGGAACGGTCCATCTAATAACTGTGTATTGCACAAATCAATCGACAGGTTATGTTAACCTGTTGCTCTATTGTTTTTGATTCAGATGAGGCTCAATAAAGGGGAGGCTCGTAACACGGTAAAACATGAAATAACAAATAGAAATAAACGTTATACATAATAAAAATTGGCAAAAAAGAAGCACGAATAACAAAATGTTTAATATGAATGAAAACTAAACATAACCTTACATCGGGAACTTTGCAAAAATCATTGAAATTTAAAAAGTTTTTTGAAAAATTAAATAGTTATAACTATATCTAGATTTGACTTCCCTGATAATGCGTCTAGAAAGATGACTTGGTCTTTACCAGACTGGCAGTAAAATGCTTGCCAAAATGGAAATGTCCGTTCAGAAGGGAGAAGTTTAATCAGATGTTTCGTATAAAGAGAGTGGCACTCTCTATTCACGTTAAAAATACTTGCAACAATTCTTTTGAGAAGTCCGTAGGTGGCCTAATGCAAAGCTAAATTTCTATCCCTTTTCAATATAACCTAATTTTCAAATGGCATTCTCTTTACACTGGGTATTTGATTTATCGTTCCCTTTTTGACCAGACGTGACATGCGAACTTTATACATCCCCCTCAGCGAAAAGGAGGCCTCACTTATGCAAGTGTTACTGTCGGTCGGGAGGAAACCAAGTGACTATATTTCTATTTCCCAGTCACCTTCGGGGTGGGATGTGTTTGAGTATAATCATATGTCCTCATAGGAATGCATAGGTGTTCCAGAAAGGGGGGGGGGGGTATATCAACCCCTGGATTTTTCTGGAGACACAAATGCACACGTATAGGATGCATTTTTAAATCAAGGTTTTGTATAGTGCGATTGCATTATACAAATCCTTGATTATATTAAGAAATTGTATATTTACTAAAATATACGATTTCTTGATAAAATTAAGGGGGGTTGTGTTTCTACCATTAAGTTTGGGCGCCGTTCTATAAAGAACAGCTAATATGTTTGTACAAATTCACTATTTACAATTCATGAACATTTACAATTTGTAATATTTACAAACTGATTTATTTACACACTACTGAGTAAAATCTTTACTAATATATACATATGTACATTATATATAAAATAATTACAAAAAAATTAGGTTGGGTAAGCAGTAACAAGCCTACTATCACTTTCGAGTACAACTTTCATAACAGAAAACCGAGTTCCATCTTCAGCATATCCAGTGGGGGTTGGATATTGCTTCAAGAAAACAGTTCTGCCATCAGACTGTAGTCGTTGAATAGTAGGATGGTCAATGCACTCCATCACTAATTCATAAACAGACGTTAAGTCGTAAAAGGATAAATCATCTATTGACAGTTTCAGTACTTTAAAACATTGCTTGTCTTTCGGTAAATTGAAAACATGGTACATTATGTAAAGAAACTCCACACGATTGTCAAATACTTCAAGATCACAGTCTGTACTAATGACGTGTAAAGTCACAGAAAATGATTTTGTCGTTATATGTGTCAAACTAATCTAGCCTAACTTATCTTTATCTGTCAAATGTTTTAATACTGTTAAAAGATGAAAGAGAGTTAGATTGTATGTACTCTAAAAGATCTTTGGAATTTTAACTTATCTTTATCTGTCCTCACAATTTGAATAGATTCCTTTTTGTTTACAGTTCAGTTCAGTATATTCCAGAAATTTGTGAGGTTTTCATTGAGAAAACGGAATCGCTTAAATTTAATTTCACTTCGCACTAGTCAAATACCATCTAACGTTCATACGCAAAGTGACTAAATTATTTTTATTCACCTGAAATTCAATACGTTACAGGAAAAAAGGGAGACTATGTACAAACTTTAAATATTATGAGAGCGATTGTTGCTGCAGATCAAATGTTTAATTTTCTTTTCATATGGTCAAATATATGAAGTGAAGCGACGGCATAAAATGTCAATAAAATCTTAAATTATTTCTTTACAGGTTTAGTACCACATAGTTACAACCACAAAATTATTTTCAAGTTACCTGTGTGACAAATTCACATGTGCATTGTATTTTCATTTGTGTAGACTTAAACACTCAACGACTCATTATGAATACCCTGGTGAGAGAACAATTTGAGGAAATTAAAGCAGATTTGAGGTTATTGTAGGATTTTATTGACACAATCTAAACGGGAACTGTGCTGTTAGGCCCACCAGTTAACAAGAACAAATTCAACGTTCTGCAATTACCAAATCGCAGTGCGTTTTATGTTTAAATTATTATTGCATGACTTAAACATCAGAATTAATCTATATCAAACGTCATACAACGGGCTGTGATGAGGGTAGGAGTATATGACTTCGGTACAGATTTCATCTTCACTAGTCATCCTAACGAAACAGCTTAATTTTAATACCAACCACTTCTCAGTGTCTGGGAGTAAACATGAGGCCAATAAGGTCTTTTCCCGATGATCATTAAACCATAAGGGCTGTACAAATCAGTGAACATGTGTGTTCAGAATGGCGACCTTTATTATGATGCCATATGTAGAGATCCTGTGTGAAATACTCTACGGTATACACACCCATCAATCAATCATCTAGAACATATCAAGTCAAAGTTAACACAAATAAGAATTGGAAGCAATTTCATCTCCTTATTGACTCTCCGACCTGTAGTAAAACGCTTGCTATAGTACGGCGTCCGTTTGGTCGCACGGGATGTACAAGTTAGCAGCCACCAATTATTATTGATGAGATATTATTGCATCAAGTTTAATTTTTCTAAAGACTGTTAATGTTTAAGTCATGGTTCTGGAGGCTTCTTCACAGTATGTAAACAAAAACAAAATGGCGTCCATAACATGTGCACATGTTACAAATTTATATCTGACATACGTCAGGTTTCTGCTGTCAAAAGGGATTCACATTTATATTGCAATAAATTATTGAGAAGGAGGTGCAATCAGGTTACATTATATTTCTCTGGATGCATAATCAATGCACAATACCACCTGTACTGACAAATCGATATTGAAAGTACGGGTTATTTGTTCTATTTTAAAACTTACAAAATCAGTTCAAATTCCGGGAATCCCGGATGACGTAGTCGAATCTGATTGGCTTAGATAGAATAGTGATGAGGGGATTTTCGACTTTCTATTTTGGATACGCCAAGAATTTTTTGTTACTAGTCCGTCGGGCATATTGGGTTACAAGTTTTGGTTGCCCGAAGCCTAAATGATGTAGTCCCGGGCGTCGGTCTAGTGGATTTTTTAACCCCTGATTTGTTCCAAATTAAGAGATATTAAAACAATTGCTTTTTTGGCCTGAAAAATGTCAAAAAAGAAAAACAATTTTTGATTATGGTGCTTTGGAAAATTTTGTTACCATGGTGACTTTATGGAAATTTTAAATAATTTATTTACTCATTAAAATTACATAGTGAAATGAAAAGGTATATCTATATTATAAAAAATAAGGTCCTGGTATCTATGATGAGTTTATTTACAAATCAAATGATACACCGGTTTTTAAACGACCGCAAAATTTGAAAAAATTTTCGTCGTATATTGCTATCACGTTGGCGTCGTCGTCGTCCGAATACTTTTAGTTTTCGCACTCTAACTTTAGTAAAAGTGAATGGAAATCTATGAAATTTTAACACAAGGTTTATGACCACAAAAGGAAGGTTGGTATTGATTTTGGGAGTTTTGGTCCCAACATTTTAGGAATTAGGGGTCAAAAAGGGCCCAAATAAGCATTTTCTTGGTTTTCGCACTATAACTTTAGTTTAAGTTAATAGAAATCTATGAAATTTTGACACAAGGTTTATGACCACAAAAGAACGGTTGGGATTGATTTTGGGAGTTTTGGTTTCAACAGTTTAGGAATTAGGGGCCAAAAAAGGGCCCAAATAAGCATTATTCTTGGTTTTCGCACAATAACTTTAGTTTAAGTAAATAGAAATCAATGAAATTTAAACACAATGTTAATGACTACAAAAGGAAGGTTGGTATTGATTTTGGGAGTTTAGGTCCCAACAGTTTAGGAATTAGGGGCCAAAAAGGGACCCAAATAAGCATTTTTCTTGGTGTTCGCACCATAACGTTAGTTTAAGTAAATAGAAATCTATGAAATTTAAACACAAGATTTATGACCATAAAAGGAAGGTTGGTATTGATTTTGGGAGTTTTGGTCCCAACAGAATAAGGGGCCCAAAGGGTCCAAAATTAAACTTTGTTTGATTTCATTAAAATTGAATAATTGGGGTTCTTTGATATGCCGAATCTAACTGTCATGACTGTGTATGTAGATTCTTAACTTTTGGTCCCGTTTTCAAATTGGTCTACATTAAGGTCCAAAGGGTCCAAAATTAAACTTAGTTTGATTTTGACAAAAAATGAATCAGTTAGGTTCTTTGATATGCTGAATCTAAAAATGTACTTAGATTCTTGATTATTGGCCCAGTTTTCAAGTTGGTCCAAATCGGGTTCCAAAATTAAACTTTGTTTGATTTCATCAAAAATTGAATAAATGGGGTTCTTTGATATACAAAATCTAACTGTGTATGTAGATTCTTCATTTTTGGTCCTGTTTTCAAATTGGTCTACACTAAAGTCCAAAGGGTCCAAAATTAAACTTAGTCTGATTTTAACAAAAATTGAAATCTTGGGGTTCTTTGATATGCTGAATCCAAAAATGTACTTAGATTTTTTATTATGGGCCCAGTTTTCAAGTTGGTCCAAATCAGGATCTAAAAATATTATATTAAGTATTGTGCAATAGCAAGTCTTTTCAATTGCACAGTATTGCGCAATGGCAAGAAATATCTAATTGCACAAAATGTATTTAAATGAGTAGTTATTGTTGCAAACTCCATTAGAAATTTTAATTGAGATTAGTTTTGGAATAAGGGAAAGGGGGATGTGATTAAAAAAATTGGGTTCAATTTTTCTCATTTGAAATTTCATAAATAAAAAAGAAAATTTCTTTAAACATTTTTTGAGAGGATTAATATTCAACAGCATAGTGAATTGCTCTAAGAGAAAACAAAAACTTGAAGTTCATTAGAACACATTCATTCTGTGTCAGAAACCTATGCTGTGTCAACTATTTAATCACAATCCAAATTTAGAGCTGAATCCAGCTTGAATGTTGTGTCCATACTCGCCCCAACCGTTCAGGGTTCAACCTCTGCGGTCGTATAAAGCTACGCCCTGCGGAGCATCTGGTTGGTTATTATCTTGAATATTATCATAGATAGAGATAAACTGTAAACAGCAAAAATGTTCAGTAAAGTAAAATCTACAAATAAGTCAACAGGACCAAAATGGTCTGTTGACCCCTTTAGGAGTTATTGCCCTTTATGGTCAATTTTTAACCATTTTTCGTAAATCTTAGTCATCTTTTACAAAAATCTTCTCCTCTGAAACTACTGGGCCATATTAAACCAAACTTGACCACACTCATGATTGGGGTATCTAGTTAAAAAATTGAGTACGTTGACCTGGCCAACCATCCAAGATGGCCGCCATGGCTAAAAATAGAACATAGGGGTAAAATGCAGTTTTTGGCTTATCACTCAAAAACCAAAGCATTTAGAGCAAATATGACATTAGTAAAATTGTTTATCAGGTCAAGATCTATCTGCCCTGAAATTTTCAGACAAATTAGACAACCTGTTGTTGGGTTGCTGCCCCCGAATAAGTAATTTTATTGAAATTTTGCAGATTTTGGTTATTATCTTGAATATTATTATAGATAGAGATAAACTTTAAACAGCAATAATGTTCAGCAAAGTAAAATCTACAAATAAGTCAACATGACCAAAATTATCAGTTGACCCCTTAAGGAGTTATTGCCCTTTATAGTCAATTTTGACCAATTTTTTCGTGAATTTTTGTAATCTTTTACAAAAATCTTCTCCTCTGAAACTCCTATGCCAAATTTAACCAAACTTGGCCACAATCATTATTGGGGTATCTAGTTTAAAAATTGTGTCCGTTGACCTGGCCAACCAACCAAGATGCCGCCATGGCTAAAAATAGAACATAGGGGTGAAATGTAGATTTTGGCTTATAACTCTGAAACGGCAGCCTTTAGAGCAAATCTGACATGGTATAAAATTCTTTATCAGGTCAAGATCTATCTGCCCTGAAATTTTCAGATGAATCTGACAACCTGTTGTTGGGTTGCTTCCCCTGAATTGGTAATTTTAAGGAAATTTTGCTGTTTTTGGTTATTATCTTGAATATTATTATAGATAGAGATAAACTGTAAACATCAATAATGTTAAGCAAAGTAAGATTTACAAATAAGTCAACATGACGGAAATGGTTAATTGACCCCTAAGGAGTTATTGTCCTTTATAGTCAATTTTTAACAATTTTCATAAAATTTGTAAATTTTAACTAACATTTTCCACTGAAACTACTGGGCCTAGTTCATTATAGATAGAGATAATTGTAAGTAGCAAGAATGTTCAGTAAAGTAAGGTGTACAAACACATCACCATCACCAAAACACATTTTTGTCATGAATCCATCTGCTTCCTTTGTTTAATATTCACATAGACCAAGGTGAGCGACACAGGCTCTTTAGAGCCTCTAGTTTAATTTAAGCACTTTGTACCAATTAAACCACAAAAACAGGATTTAAATTGGCCTGTGTTTTAAAAGTATATTATATACACTGAAAGTTTGTTGGGCATGTAAATAGCATAAGATATGTAAGGTTAAAGAAGAAAGTACTTTCAACACTTGTCATCACTCCACATTATCACTTTCTAGCCATTTTTAATCTGATCGGATTTCCACCGTCCATGTATTTTAAATAACCTATCTGAAATATTGTTTCGAGCGGCAGCTGTGGCACCAGCCGATCTAAAACTGTACAGACCAAAGTCTTCAAATTTAAAACCAATCTCTGATAATGCACATTTAATCAATGTTTCTGTGGACACAGTCAATCTGGCTGGAGGGGTTGCAGTCTTTTGTGATCCCAAGACTTGGCCCCGTGTACCGTTGAGGCTACAGCCGCAACATGATGCCAGAATATTGCCGCAACGGTGCCAGAATATAGCCGCAATTATGGTGCCAGAAAACTAATTTGCATACGAAATATGCTATCGCTGCATCGAAGCCGCAACAGTTTGCAGCAACAAAGCCGCAGCGTATCCATACTGCTGTTGCAACTACATATATGTGCCAGAGGGCTTATATTTCCATAAGGGACTCTATCTCTGCTCAGTTGAAATTTATTTTTTAATAGTGTCTACATTCGAATTGTACCGATTATTTGGGAATGACTGACAGATGTCTTCTATTAGAGAATCAGAGAATGGAATGAAACCGAACATGGAATGAATGTTCCTTATGAGGTGCTGGCCAAGTGCTGTTACTTAGTTGCAGATCCACCATCCAAGCTGGAAGCCAGAATTGCACTTGGTTTAAAATAGGACCCTATGAGAAATTCATACAAATATCTTCTTTTAGAGAACCACAGAATGCAATGCAATATTAAACCAAATTTGACCTTAATCATTATTCAAGTATCTGATATGATTCATATTTTTTTTTAAGCTTTCAAAAACCTAAATAGAGTCAGCTGAGCGACACGGAGCGTCTAGTTTTACATTAAAACAGTGTTAATGCACCTCTCCATACCATGAACGACAAGTTTATTATTTTACCTGTGTGACGTACAAAATGTAATTGTCATGCCAGGTTTATTCACACGATTATCGCAAATACATAAAGGAGTGTCACCTCCGCGTGTTACCAACGAGTTAAAAATCGTGTATGGCATGTGCCGATTGAAAAGTTACCGAAGTTGATTCTAATTCATATGGGTCATTTTCAAAAAATGTCGAATTTCAGTACACCCATGCTAAAATTTTTATTTCTAATGGAAGTTTCAGTTGTAATGGTTTAAATGAAAGCTTGTCGGATTTGTGATTCAGAACATCAATAACAAACACACCTTGCATCTATTTTGATAAGATTAAACTGCATTTAAGTCCGATTTTGGGGGTATTTGTGTGCGTACATTGTCAGAAAAACACATTTCAAATGATTTTTTTCCGATTTTCTGATCGCCTTGGTAACTGCAAAAGGGACTTTTTAAGAATGTTAATTATAATGCTAACGAAAAATCGTAGCTTCTTTATCATTGTATGTAACAGATTATCTACAAACTAAATTCAATCAGCGCACAGGAGGTTCATGTCTATCCTGTTACCGCTACTTAAATCAGTCGTTAAATTATTCTCCCTATGAATATTGAATCAGTCAGTGTTGATTTCAAACATGCATAGTAAAACTTTTACATGGTAAAGAAAGCGTGGACACAAATCAGTAGGGATAGTATTTACCATTATGAATGTATTGCATAAAACTGTAAGTCAAATATGATACTTCATCCCATATTTTAATAATGACACTTGAATAAGTTAGGATTTATTAAATATATGACTAAGCATAGGTTTCTGAATGTGTCACATTAAATTGGAAGAACAAAATCAAAATGATTGCACATTCTCATGCCTCGGACAGGTGAGCTAACCTACGGCCAGATGTGTTGTGATTAAAGTATTGTAGGTACAGGATTTAAAGCACTATGATGTAGTAGAGTCGCGTCACGTCTGTTTTAGTTATTATATTTTTGATTAAATTGATTTTTTTTTTTCAAAATCTACATTTAGAATGTATTAACCGCGCATCTATATATTATATATAAATATAAATCCCAACAAACGGAAGGAGAAAAAAAACCACAACAAAACCAACACATATCTTAATAGTTAGTTTCATTTTTTTTTAATTTTGTATTTTTGTTCTTTTCTGTTGGTTTTGTTTTTACTGATGATTAAATTTAGCAATGGATAATGTTTATAGTAGATCGAAATTGACATTGTCTACTGAAGAAGCTAATTACTCTTTCTTGAGAAACCATTTCAAGCAACTCCTTAGTTTGACCTAGAGCAATTGCATTAAATACAGCTTAGCAGTCGCACTGGCCTTACTGTAGAACCCTCACCCTTAAAGGCAACAGAGCAATTGTATTTTTTGCTTTAATTCTCTTTATTTATCTTAGATCATTTAGGGAATTAAATATTAAGAGTGAAAAAGTATAATTGATTGGGTCTATAAGAAATTTATTAGAATATTGCTCAAAGAAAAATTATCGATAACAAAAATAAGATATAAAAAAACCAAAGTGTTTTAAAAAAGAATGGGTTTAGATTTTATACATTTTAATTTTATGTACAACAATTTAATTCTTTTCTAACAATATTGGTGACCCTGGACAGGGCCGTTTTACAACCAGTAAGACTCTATCTTCTGGCTCCGCCTAGTCTCGTGTTAGTTCCAATGGCCCTGGTTTTCAGAATGGCTGCTTTGATGGCGAAGTAATATGTTGCCAAACCAAAGTGAGTAAAATGGATCCTATCACTACAAAACAGGTCTTTATTGGTAATCCACGAAGGAAATTCTTAAAAGTAGATGTTCTCTCGTCGTAGATTTTCCCTTGCCAGTAACCGAAGTCGATTATTGATCAAGTCTCTTCTTTGGTTGTAGGATTCTGTTGATATTTTGATGGGGTTCTTTCTCGGAAGGATGTTACAGATAACTACTCTTTCAACACCTGCTTCGTTCAACGTATCAAGGATGCGCTATAGCAGTGTCATGAAATCAATATCGTTCCCACCTATCGATAGAACAACGGCAAATGGTGATGTTCTCTGTTGCCTATAGCCTATAAATTTGACGTAATCTGCTGGCATACTGCTGTACCTGGTGAATGGTCGGCATCTTACGGCCATCAAATGTCTGGACTCATTCTGTCCTGGATGATTGAGCAACAGATCTGTGAAATGGTGTTGTCCCGAATTTGCTGCGAAGCCTTCTCACGAATGAGTGACCACTACAATTTCTTTTTGCGATAAGTCTGTAAAGGAAGACATTTTCAATTTTGTATACTGTTCCAATATGTAAAAATTTATATTTATATCATTATACGTTTCGCTAAGTTTTTTTTCTATTTGGAGAATCAAAACTTGCATTTATTGGTCTGAATCGAAGCCACCAGCTATCAATTGGTTAACTTTTTTGAATTCGAGCGTCACTGATTAGTCTTTTGTAGACGAAACGCGCGTCTGGCGTATATACAAAATTGAGTCCTGGTATCTCCTCTGATAGAACTCTTCTGATATAAAAGCACACATGGTGTACACAGAAAGTATACACAAATGGAAGAAACTTGGCCGACGATAACAGTGATCAACAGTCAGGGTGTTAAAACATTGTGGTCAGTAAATAACCATGTCCCTCTTTAGCTTTAAAAGCTCAGATATGTGAAGGCGTAGGTAAAATACCCACTGACTTCTTTGTCCTCAGAATTTTAGTCTAATTAATTTAAGAAATATATTTTAACATTGACTGAGGGAAATATCTTGATACTGATTGCAAATTTAACTATTCAAATAGTAACTCAACAGTCCAATCAGTGTCCTTAAAATTTCAAGATGTAATTCATGACGATGCAAAGTTCACTATTGATATTGTTTGTCTCTGCTGTACAGGAGCTAGGATTTTATGATTATACCCCAAGGGTGAATGGGGTATAGAAATATGGTCACTTGGTCTTCTTACGACCGGCAGTAAAACGCTTGCCGAAGTGGGGCGTCCGTTTGGCTGTACGGGATGTATCAAGTTCGCAGTCACGTCCGGTCAAATTGGGGACGTTAAATCCGATGCCTCGTGTAAAGAGAGCGCCACGCTCTTTGCACGTCAAGAACCCTTGCAACAACTCTTTGAGGGGTCCGTAGTGGCCTGTTGCAAGGCAAAATTTCTGTCCCTATCCAATATACCCTCATTTTCCAGTGGCAGTCCAAATTTCCCCGACCATCTCAGATGGCCTCTATTATTTCAAGACCTACCTATAGTATTTATTGCGAACTTGTTCTCGTCCTGAATATGCATGAAATATTTGCCACTGGACGTTAAGCAATCAACAATCAATCAATCGGACAATTTTCCTTTACAGATCTCAGAGCAGCAGTACAACCGTCACCATCATTAATCTGAACATCGTCTTTTCCAGAGCTCAAATCAGCAGTACAACCTTCTCCATCATTCATCTTACCATCAGCATTTCCAGAGCTCAAATCAGCAGTACAACCTTCACCATCATTCATCTGACCATCATCATTTCCAGAGCTCAAATCAGCAGTACAACCTTCACCATCATTCATCTGACCATCGTCTTTTCCAGAGCTCAAATCAGCAGTACAACCTTCACCATCATTCATCTGATAATCATCATATCCAGAGCTCAAATCAGCAGTACAACCTTCACCATCGTTCATCTGACCATCATCATTTCCAGAGCTGAGATCATCAGTTCAACCTTCACCATCGTTCATCTGAACAGCGTCCTTTCCAGATCTCACGAGCAGCAGAATAATGAAGGGGAAAAAAACAATACCTCAAAACATGACTAAGTCTAGAGTCCTAATCTCAAATGTAGGTCATCACTTGTGAATGCTCAGTACTATCCAGGGCACATCCATTGATGAAGTTAAGTTGATGCAATATATTTAGTTCCAAAAGAATATCAGAACATAAACGCAAAACTTAACCAGAGCAGCTCAGGCATAAATTGTATTTAAAGTCATTATGCTAAGTTTACACAAATGAATGTGAAGAATTGGGATTCCAGGAGACGCATAACATTCTTGGCATCTCAAGGCATAGTTGCAGGATAATTCATTTATTTGGAACTATATGGCATGTCTGTAGTTCCCTTTTGGAATCATTATTTTATCACCATTTTCTAATTTAAGTTCACGGGTTCGAAATGATTATTAATGAACTGTGGATAAAAAAAAAAACAAACTTTAAGGCATGCTCAAGCTTTTCTGGTTCCATTATTGAACGATGAAATTGTTTGCCTTTTCGTTCATAGTGCATGTAAAGAGGCATATTGCCTAGCCTCGTCAATCTTATACATTGTAAGTCCAGGTATCATATTTTGAAGTTTAGAATATTTTGCGCGTGAACAGTTATTTTCACGACAAAAATGTCACGTACAAATAAAGGCAACAAAGCGTCGAAATACAGTCGTTCTTTTCTTTTCTTTTTTGTTAACGTTAATACTGCAAATATTGACATTAAAATGTCGAAAATGTTACTAATAATTGCAAAGTGAGGGAATATACATCCTTCAGTTATACTGCAACGGATATTCTAGATAGTATCAACAGATTTGACTCCCAACAATATTTGATTGAAAAGACTTTCTGACGTTTGTTGTGGACATCGAAATAAAGATTGTTCATGAGCACTAAAATACGTATCGTATGTCGTTTTTAGTTTAAGAAACACTTTTGAAAATAAATACTTACAATCTAGTTGTTGAGCTCGGTATATTAGATGGAACTGTCGTAAGAGATCTGTATCTGCAATCAACAGTCTTACCCGAGCAACTACATGAGGTAGGGCATCCATTGACGGTGATGCAGGATGGATATAAAAGTTAAAATGTCTAATTGTACTTGCATTTCTACCTAAATTTCCTTTATTTGTAAAATCATTTTGATTTTTTTTTCTCCCCATAATCTGGGGGAGAACATCAAGGGGGAGACCATTCACTACTAATTTTCCATATCTAGCTTTCCTGTATGGGAAAGATCGTTTTTTCCCACTGCTTTTGCTAAAAAAAAAAAATATAACAAACTATTTACTTAAATACATTTAAAAATTATTTTTGTTGAGCCTTTGAGTGAATACAAAAAAGCGAGACATAGTGATCCTACATTCTGTTTCGTCAGCGTCCACAAATTCTGATTGAATTATCCAAAGAATGGTAAAATTTGTTGAAAAATGTTGCAAATTTTCAATAAACGTAGTTGGTCTAATTTTACTTATAATACAATTGTCAATACGTATAAGAAAATTATCTTGTTCAAATGACCGATTTAAGGTAACATGAAATACAATTATATTATAAAAGTTGTCAAATTTACAGTATAATGTGAAAAATTATTAATATACCGATGGCAGGTTTAAAACATATTCTGTACAATTATTCATAAAAAGTGGTCGATTTCGGTTTTATCTAATACAATTTTCCTAAAAATGGTTAAATTAACTGAAAAATGTAAATATTGAACGAAGCTGTGGTTTGATCTTGTTTATATCTGACACAAATGTTAGAACATAAAAGAAAATTATCTTAATCAAATGACATTGACATTCATACCACATCTTATTCATATTGTGTCTTGGATAGAGCATTGGCATTAAAACCACATTTTCCTATTTTTGAAAATACTATAATTATTTAGGCGATACTACATGAACTACCATTCAGACAGTGCCAGAATAGAAAAAAAGATGAATTTATGAAACGTTCATATATATCATGTATATCATACCATAAGAAGACAAAAATTCTGTTGATTAAACATTCATACCAAAAATACATACTTCTACTGGTTTGGGTGTAGACTTTTCTTTTTATATCTTGCGCTTTTTGGCAGGAACTTCAGGTTTTTCAACTACAGAAGTTTTGGAAGATGTCTAAAAAGATACGAAAAATAATGTTTTACATGATAATAGGTTTAATAAATAATATATACAAGGGTGAAGGTTGGTACCTATTAAAACTTTTAAACCTGCCGCATCTGTTTCCTATGTCAGGAATCTGATATTCAGAAGCAATATATAGTTGTCCTTTGTTGATGTGGTTCATAAGTGTTTATCAATTTTATATACATTAGACCATTTGTTTTCCTCTATGAATAGTTTTACACTAGTCATTTTTGGGTTCCTGTATAGCTTGTTAATCGGTGTGAGCCAAGGCTCCATGTTGAAGACTGCACTTGGACCAATTATGGTTTACTTTTTGTGACTTTGATGGAGATTTGTTTCATTGGCCCTCATACCACATCTTCTCATATCTAGTTGTCTCATTTTCTTATATACAATGTATCTTTTTTTATTTTGAGTTAAAAAACATCAAATGGTCAACAATCCCCATAAATCTTCTTTTAAATATTTGTACTTTTTGTTCATAATTCTGTTGGTATAAATAAATAGAAGCTTGTGAGAGCTGTATACTATGATTATAATATCAATAATTTATCTCCATATGATTTTAAAAAAAAAGAAAAGAAAATGTGGTATGATTGCCAGTGAGACAACTTTCCACAAGAGACCAAAATGAAATGATGTGTATTTAAGAGCTTAACATGGTAACTGATGATAATGATTATATGCAGAGTGAACCCTGAAAAAAACACTTTGCACTTGGTTTTTTACTTTTCCTTGTCAGAGATCTTTTCTGTTCTTTCCATTTTTTTTGTTATCGACTTCTGATCTATCAATGTGAAGTTTAACACTGGTTCTCCGTTAAAGCGCCCAACGTCAGAGTAAAAAATGATAAAATATAAATTTCATCAAAACTTGTTTATAAAGAACATGGAACATCCTCATAGTGTATTCTACCCACCCTATAAATTTCAGCATGTAATATTTTACCGTTAATTTGTAATGATCGAGACAGTTTAGGTGAAAAAAAATTAAAAAAAGATATTTTAACGTCATTTTATTTGCTCTGACGTCGTGATTTTCAATACCAAAATGCTTAACAATTTTTTTTTTATCATTTCACGTAAACTTTTATTTCTTGTTTCTCGTTTTCTTGTTAGTTTAAATTAAGCATAATATTCAGTCTGCATTATTATATAAGTCTTTTTTATCTCTTCAACACACATTAAGGTGATAAATCTGCCTTTAGGCTTTTCCCATGTGAACTAGTATGCTAAACAATCCAGTCAGGATGCCAGACCTGTACAAAGCAGGATCAATATTGATATCGTATTCACATGCTTTAAACCTGAATATATATATAATTCGCCAATGAATCCTCCTCCTTTTCATCATAATCTTATTTACCAATCTGTGTTACCATGACTTATCACTGATGTGGTCATACTTATACTGTAAACAAATATATAACTTTTAAACTGTTTCAATTTCAAAATGCACAAGAATGGCGTATAACGCTTGAATCCCTTGCTTTGGTCTAGTACTTTTTTGAAAATTTCTTTCGAAGCCGAAACTCAACTCTTGTAACTTTGATGCGTTCAATGTGTCGGAAATTTGAAAAAAATAAGGAGAGAGACAAGAAGTGTCTATTAATTTTTTGTGCAGACCAATGGCCGGAGTATGTCTTTAAAATTGAACACTCTAATATAACAATAAGAAGATATGGTATGATTGCAAATGAGACAACTCCAGTATACATTTAACAAATCAAGATAGTCGGTATTATAGAGTTAATTCCTTACATAGTGTGTAAGTGACCTAATACGATATATACAGGGTCAGTAAATTCCACATGAGGTTTTATTTTGGCTCAAACTCCAATATGGAATTTACTGACCCCGTATATATCGTATTACATGTTGGTCACTAACACACTATGTAACTGACAAAATCTGACCAAAGTGTAAACGAATCACTTATTTGATTATGTTTACAGTTTTTATAATACTGCAATTTACAAATATAGGATATAAGATTTATTGATATATGTTGTCTGAACGCACAGTGGCAAATATTTCATGTAGATTTATGACCGGGAGAAGAACATTTAAAAAATTAATAAGATCTTGCATGCGTTGTCGGTGATAAATAATTGAAAAGGTTCAATATGAATATACAAAAAAAAAAAAACAACGATGAGAGAGACACGACAAAAAATAATCCAGCAAAATATGAAATATAAAATCATTTTCATGGATTATTTTTTCATCCTCTTTGTTGGTTTGCTGTAGTCTATTAATCTCACTGACTTTAATTTTAAGACAACCATAAACGACCAAATAAACAGCTTCTTTTAGTAGATCCTCTTATGCTAGTAGAATTATGCATCCTATTCCGCTTGAATATCAGATAGTTATTTGAGATAATTCAAGATATATGAGATGGGTTACAAGTTAAAAAAATAAAGACAACATCCCCTCCCCCCACCCCACCCCTTAAAAAAGAATAAAGAAAAAAGGCAATCAAGTTAGGAATAGAAAATAACATTATTTGGTTGAAAGGTTAAAAAAAAATGAAAATTGAAAAAAGGTAAAATAAAAAATAAAAAGGGATAAAAGATTTGAAGAATAATTTATTTATTAATGAAATGCACATTTATACCCCTGGGGGTTGAAGGCATATACAAACAATACAATACAATATACACAATATAAAAATTAACATATCAAACATCATATATAAAGTGGTAAAACAGTAATATTTATGCAGGCGTTGTGTCCACTCCCCTCAGTGCAAATGACTTTTTAATGAACGGAACAGTAAGCTGCATAATATCAAATGAAGATAGAATTAATTGTAATTTATCTGTTTCAGACAAATTAAAGTATTCTGGACATATATTATTTATATCTTTTTCAAGCTGATTACGTAAAGATTTATTAATTTTACATTTTAAGAAAAAGTGGGTTTCATCTTCAACCGCATTTAAATTACAATGTTTACATATTCTATTTTCTCTTTGAATTCTTTTATATCTACCCCTCTCTATTTCCAAGAAATGGTCACTTACTCGCATTTTACATAATAATTTTCTATTTTCAAAACTATTTTTAGAAATGTATTTGTCTATTTCATATTTTGTTTTTATTTTACTGTACAAGAATATTTTACTGGTTTCATTAGTTAATTTTAATTTTTCAAAGAAAATATTTTCAAAGCTATCTTTAAGTTCTTTTTTAATATTTTTTGAGAATGACCTCTTCTCTTGTTTATAGTTTATATCCTGAATTTTATTTATGTCTAATTTATTTACATTGGCTATATTTTCTACATATGAAAACCATGAAAATATACCGTTAGTGCTAAGCCGTTTAGATAAACAAAATGCATCATATAATAAAGGGTTATTTTCATCACTAGAAATTCTTGCTAAGTACTTCAATGATTGTACTTTAATAAAGACATCTATGGGATACTGAGCTAGTTCTGCTCTTGCAGCTATATTGACAGATTGTTTACTAAGCCCAAGTATATATTTGCAAAATTTTAAATGTGTCTTCTCCACTTGGCTACTATCAATCATTGATAAAATATCAAATTTACTCATGTCCTTAATTTGAGCTCGTTTTTCAGCTCTTATTATTTTTTCATAAATAATGAAACTTTGCGTCTTCTGCATATTAAATTTATTATTGACAATATTCTAGTAGATCATTCCGGATGAAATGTTTAACTTTCGAATTGGTAGTAAACGTAACTGTTCAAATGAAATTACGATGTATATTTCATACATTCATAAACATCGGTGTTTTTCGCTAAACTCCTGATCTTGCATGAGTTAACGTATCATTTCGTCTCCTATTGCATCCTCCTGCATTGTGTCAACAATTATTTTTATAGTTTTGCATACTTTGACAAACATAGTTTGGGACAGATGTCAGACCACGATAATCATAAGCAACAAAAAGATCTGCAATAGTTGGTGAAAAAAAAAGATATAAATTCCATGCGTCCGAAGCGTTTTTTTTTAAATTTATCTTCATCATTTACGTCCAGCGACGAGTATTTGAAATATAAGGATGTCAAAGAAATGAATGGTTGATGAGCTATATTACGAAAAGGACTGTGACAAAAATAGTCAAATGAGTCGATTGTAACATTGATTGATTGAGGTGAAACCTTAGGTATCTTTATAATTCTAAAACATATTAATGGACAATCGATTGGAATTGTAAGGATTTGCAAAATCGAAACATTGTCATAATTCTTGGTCCTCAGTTTCATACTGATGCTTGAGGACGGTTGACATTGTCTTCGATATTTTAGGGGTATAATATTTTTTTTAGTACCAAAAAATCTTAGATAAATTTTAATATTCTACCGAAACAATTGATTGATAAGCACTGTTTCTTTCTATATTGTGTTGGACAGATAAGTAATCAAGGATAAAATCTATTTTTGATGATCAAATTTTTATTCTCTCCGATTTCAGATATCTTTCATGCCGGTTAACTACCGGTACTGTCTCTGAACGTTCAGCTCCACATTACTAGTACCTCAGATCACAAGGAAAATATGATCAAATATATCTCATGTCATCTTTACTTTTGTATATTATCTAAGCTTTCCAACTTATTTTGAAAAAAAAATGAAATACTTGGTGTTTTTTTTCCTCCAAGTTTGATCTAATTGATACATGGTATCATTTAAGCAGTACAGCGACAGAATAAAAAGGGGGTTATTGATACAGGCAAGACAATATATCTTGTCAAAATCTTATCATACTATACAGAAGTTTTCAAATGCAGGAACTAAACATAAGAACTTTACAGAAAAATTCATATATTTCTTACAGACTAGAGCGAAAAATGGCTAAAGAATTACAGAGTTCAGAAATGTAGATTCCCTCACCTAAAACAGACCGTAATATATATATATATATATATATACAGTATCATTGTAACGGGTAGTTTTGTTTAATCTATTTTACTGTGTCTATTTTCGAAAAGAATGTTGTATAAGGTTTTGTTAATAATATATATAATGCCCTTTAGGCCGACGTCGTAAATGAAAGAAAGTACACTACAGCTCACGTGGATTTTGCTTTGTCAACCCGTTCACAGTGGGAGTGGGCGCCGGGTGGTCAAAATTTCTAGCTTGCCCACTCTGCCCACCCATAGGAGTGGGCATGCAATTTCTTTTGATTAATCAAAAGACTGGCAAGTACAGTCAATTGAAAAAAGCAGATAATATGAAAAAGAAGATGTGATATTATTGCCAATGAGACAACTGACCAAAATGACACAGACATTTACAACTATAGGTCACCGTACGGCCTTCAACAATAAGCACAGCTATAAAAGCCCCTGATAAAATATTTGTAATCACTATTTTTACAAAAATGAGATTATAGCTAGGGTAGGCTGCCCACGGAGGGCCGGTGGAAAAAGCAAAATCCGACCGGGCTGTGGTGTAATTAAAAGCTTCCCTCCTTGTGCAATACGAAAACACTCATAAGGAAGAGCAATTTGTATGGCGTCTTGCAGTTGCATAATTGTTAAATCTTGTTGAATTCGATATCAAAAAAAATAATTATATTATTCATAGAAGTTTCATATCTTGAATATTGATAACGGGTTTACATTATTTACTTGCTATACAAACGTCTGTTTTTTTCTTCTGCTTCTAGATTTAAGAAATAAGCAACTCTGTTACACTCAAACAATTGATTATTAAAATTGGTACATGGTGTCTTTGTATGTCTTCTGATAACAATATATTATTGATATTTAAGTGATATATCCACCATCCGTTATAAATATCTAATATGTTTATTTGGCATGCTATACTCGATAAAAAGTGCGGACATGATAGAAAGCACCCTTTACAGCCGGGAAGCCACGGATGGAATCGATCAATCAGATCATTGGATGTCAAAATTCGCGGGCTAAGTGGAAATAATCGGGAATTTTCTTATAGGTGGCGCTGTATCGAAAACAAAACAAATATCTCGCTAGCGGCAACAGTCGGTAATACGACGATAACACGTTACTACCTTGTCATCGTGCCTGTTTGTACGTGTTTTTTTTAAAGATAAATGTCACAGAAACCTGACTGCACAGCTGAAATGTTATTTGTTTTGGAAAATTTTGAAATTCAAGTCGTTTTCTCGAGTCAATTTTCCTTTGACTTCTGTGTCTAAATTTATGGCGGGTAAAAACCCAACCTAAATTTAACTGGCACACTTGCATCCCCCTAAACCAATCAAATGGTAGATGCTAAAAATAAATGAATTATATATAAATGCATCAGGGAAACCTCAAAACTACCCAGCATTCATCCCCAGCTTCCGCAATTTCACCTTCAGAAAGCAGTTTCAAGACTACAGATATTTTCCATTATTGCACCCGTTTTGAACCATTTTTAACACCGTTTTTATTGATTTCCTTACAGATACAGTTCACTTAAAGATAAATATATAATATATTATTATTTTTAGATGTTTTAAGACAACAAAAAACATTCCCATACCCATTTATTAGCGAGGTTACCCCACAAACCCGAGGCTGAGGGGACGAACTTGTTAAAAAGTTTATGTGAATTTTCAGTATTTCAGACCAGCTCCTCACTCATATTTTTTCAATTCAGTGATTTGCTCCTTTTAAACACATGAAAGCACGATGTACAGATTATCTGATGTATTTTTAACTTTCTATATTACTAGAGTGGCACAGGTTCTGCTGACTAATGATCCTATTTACAGTTAGGAATACTTTTTATTTGTTCATCTGTTTTTTTTTTTGTTGCATTTATGTTTTGATGACTATCTTCATTTACCCATAACCATGTCTGGGCGTAGCAGTTGTAGTAAACTGCACCCAGAGAGAAGACCAGGACCATGTGCCTATTGTAATAATGATCATATATCAAATAGATATATTCATTTAATTCAGAAAGCGAGTGACTTGCCAGATTTTACTAATTTTGTTTCTTCCAGTTATAAACTTTCTGATTTAGACTGCATATGCAGAAAATGTGAGGGTAAGTTGAAAAAAGCTTTTTCCAGAGTACAGAATGATTCCCACACTGAACAAGAGGTTTCCCCATTTAAAAAAATATGTACTGAGACTGATAAGTGTTTTTTTGTCCAATTTTGCAGATTCTGAAGGGTGTTCTAGTTCAGATATTCACCATTATACTGAAATCAATGTTCCAGTTTTTGAGAAAGCTTTTTCAGTTTCTATCCAAACAGAGTTTCCAGAATACAGTACCAGTGATACCTTTTTTTCTCATCTTTGTCATTCCCATTATAATAAATTGAACAAATGTATTAACCTAACTGTTGTACAATGTATAGTATGTGACAAATTTTCTGGAAAGAACACTGGTTCATTTAAAACTGTCAGTGAGGATAAACGGGAGCTATTTACTCGTTACTTTAACTTTGATATGCATCTGGAAAATTTAATTTGTTGTCCTTATTGTTACAATAATTTTAATTCCTTTTCTAGATCAGATGCTGCAGAGGACCAGTTGTCCAAAACGACTGAATACTTATTCAGTTGTTTGGAAAATTTTACAATTATAGACACTGAAAAGGTTACAACAGAAAATATGGATTTATTTTCTTTCAGGTCTGTCCTAGAATCTGTAATAAATTCTTTTGTAGAAGAAAAAGCCTTGCTTTTACCAAATTTATTTGAAAAGTGCAAATGTTTTTTACATAAAAATGCAAACAAATTAGGCTTATGTGTTGAGCAGAAGGTTTTTCATCGTCCACAGTGGTTATTTACCATGTTGAAGTCGTGCCTTGGCAGAGCCCAATCATATTATGTGCCAAAAAAGAAAAATTTAGGGAGAATGATTTACAGGAATGGTACTGATATATTTGGTTGTTTACACGCACTTGTTGTTGAAAATTGTAAATGCATTGAAGATAATAAAAGATTAAAAAAAGAAAGCATTGTCCAAGCAGAAAAATTGGCTTCTACTGTATCAGAGGAAAATAGAAAAAAAACAAGAGCAAAGTCTAGAAGATGCTGTAAAAATCTTAAAAAATTATGTTAAAATATATGTTTCAGATAAAATCAAGATGGACGGACTTCCTGACATAGACAATTTTAATTGTAAAGATGAAATCTTGAAAATCCCCCCTATATTATGGAATTTTATTTTTAGAATTTGTTCTACAGATAATGAAGAGAAAGTACTGAAGAAGTCACAGTTTAATTGGAATTTGCATTATTCTGAACCTCTTTTTAATATTTTCAGAATGATGCCACGTTTGTACATTTTGAGTTGTATTTTTCATTTACAGAATTCTCAGTGTGTGCAACCTTTGCATTTATTATGTACAGACATAGCTGATAAGTTTTCTAATTCATCAAGTACATTTCTTTCTATTAATGCTAGATTAAGGGCTGGTATCTCTAATGACTCTCTTAGAAGGTACATCACTAATAGGTGTAGAGAGTTAGAAAAAAAAACAGAGGTATATTTTTTCAGATAGTTTTATTGTAGCCTCATTTGACAATCTTGATAAAAACCAGGCTTACTCTGTAGTATGTGCTGGAAAAGATAGAAGTGGCTTTCATGGAACCACAATACAGGCTGTGGTTCCAAAGCCCAGTCAAAAAATTAATATGTTTGATGACTCCAATCTGATTTCTAATCTTAATAATGTTAATCAGACCAGCATCGAACATGACATATCTGAAGTTCCCAATTCCAGAGACCGTAAACTGGAAAAAGGAATTATTCAGAAACTTGTTAATCCAGACGACAAATTTGTATTACCACAAGTAAAAAAGCAGAATAAGTTTTCTGACATGTCACCATCAGATTTAAAAGAAACAGCTGCAGAGATTTCAGAATGGGATGAATTTTATAGAAGTGTTACAAAGTATGGGTTTTCAAAAAACTTTTTCAAAAAAGAAAACATTGTTTTACCAGGTATTAAAACCTTTTTCTCTATTCCAGTTGAATCCACTGAAAAATCAGATTTTTCATCAGTGGCCATATTGGACGAAACAGCAGATAGCAAAGATACAGTATTAAAGGTTTTGAATATTTTATACGATAAATCTCAAGTAACAAATTATGTTATTGTTGTAGGTGATGGAAAGAGTTATGATCATTTGATCAAACTGAAATCTGAATATGGGGAACAAATGGATTGGGTACTTGCCTACCCTGGGGATTGGCATATTTTAAAAAATGTCCTTCCCATATTTGTAAAGATTTATTTTGATGCAGGATTAAGGCAACTTGCTACTAAACATCATCATGGAGCTACGTTAAAAGTTTTAACTGAGTGTAGCAAGTTTGCTGTAACTCGTAGGTTTTTTATACAAGCTTGGGAAGCAGTTATGAGACATCAGGTGAAATCCTTTTTTGAATACAAATCATGTGAATCACCTTATGATATTCAAATTTCAGATTTAATACTAAATATTATTTCAGATATGTCATTAGATGAAGAAGAAGATGAGGTTTGTAAAACTGATGTCTGGGAGAAGGTATGTGAGAAAAAAAAGGAGATTTTTACTTTTTTTACAGATGATTTATTAGAAGAATATAAAACTTGGCGTCATGAAAACTCCTCAGTCAACCAAACCTTTGACTTTTGGGACAATTTTGTACATTTGGATTTTATGGCTTATCTTGGTTTGTTTTTCTCCATACGTAGTAGAAACTGGCACTTGCGCAATGTTTCGCTGAAAAAAATTACTTGTCTATTTCATGCTTTTGATAGGCAAAATTATCAGAGACTAATACCATACCATCTTGCTGATCTCCACACCTTTCCAGATCCTGTTATTAAACATTTTACAGCTGGCTGCTTCTCAGTTTCAATTTCAGGTAAACATTTGTACTCTGTAGCATTAGATGAAGCACATGAAATGGAAATTAATTTAAAGTCAAAAAATGCTCTTAACTCTTTCAGCCAGTCTTCTTTAGCTAACCTCACTTTTTATTTACCTTACAGAGCAAAGACATTGCACAACCTTAAATCAGAATTACAACTTGAAAGAGAAGAAGGTTTATATCAGAGAGAAGGTACAATGTCTTATGTTAAAAATGCAGAAAAAACAATTTAGAAACATCATCTCTGTTTGACATAAACTGTAATGAACATTTACACCCTATTTTTACTAGAACTGAAACTGATCATGAACAAACTGACAGTTTGATAAATTACAGAAAGTATGGTGAGGAAGACATGGCTAACTATTTGAAATGCTTTTTATTTAGGACTTATGAAACAGCAGGAAAGCCTCCGTCTAGAAAAAGTTTAAAAACTTTTGCCCCTATTAAAATAACTATTCACAAGCAAAAGAAAGAAATTAAAGATCAAAATACAGTGATTTCTTGTTTAAGGAAAAAAATTGCTTTTTCAAAGCATAGTGGTAATGCAGTCAAAGATTTAGACTAGTTTTTACAGTTACCTCGTGCTTTGTGCGATGCAGAAGGAATTCCAGAAAAGGGTCAAAAAGCCACTGCAGCTAATGTCTTTAAAAATATTTATTCTGATGCTTTTTTATTACAGGTTCCTAAGGCTCCAGTATCAAGTAAAACTACTGTCATTATTGATGGTATGTTGATAATTAATACCAGTCCACTTGCCTCACACCAGACCTTTGGTGATTATGGGGATTTTCTTTTTAATAGATGGATTATAAAGTATTATAATCAATATACAGCAAATGAGGTTCATTTACTGTTTGATGATCCAAATAGGAATGGTGTGAGCCCAAAAGACATTGAAAGAACGCGAAGGAATACAGTTGTACAGGAACCAGTGGTACGTACATGTATTTCACCCCAAGGGTGACTGGGGTATAGAAATATGGTCACTTGGTCTTCTCCCGACCGGCAGTAAAACGCTTGCTGAAGTGGGGCGTCCGTTTGGCTGTGCGGGATGTATCAAGTTCGCAGTCACGTCCGTCAGAAGGGGACGTTAAATCCGATGCCTCGTGTAAAGAGAGTGCCACGCTCTTTGCACGTTAAGAACCCTTGCAACAACTCTTTGAGGGGTCCGTAGGTGGCCTGTTGTAAGGCAAAATTTATGTCCCTATCCAATATACCCTCATTTTCCAGTGGCAGTCCAAATTTCCCCGACCATCATCCTAGATGGCCTCTATTACAACAACCTACCTATTGTATTTATTGTGAACTTGTTCTCGTCCTGAATATGCATGAAATATTTGCCACTGGACGTTAAGCAACCAACAATCAATCAATCGTACATGTATTTCCTCTGACACCCCATTGCTATCAAACTGGAGAAATTTTATTGCAGTTCGGCATCAAAAGCGACTTTTGGTTAACTTTTTGTCTGAATATTTTTTATCTCTTTCATTGACTTATTTCTCTACTAACCAATGTTGTTTTGTTACAGCTGGAGGATTTGACGATGACAGAAAAGACAGAGCAATTTCCATATTAAAGGGTCAGGTGGTAGATTATGACTTGGCATCTGGCAATCATGAAGAGGCAGACACTAGAGTATGGTTACATGCATCAGTAACAACAGCAGATCAAGTCATAATCTACAGCCCTGATACTGATGTATTTTTTATAGGTTTGCCACTTGTATCTGATTTAAATAAAACTGTATATGTGCAGTTGAGAGATTCACCATACAACAATTCATTTCTTTCCATGGACAAACTTGTAAAGTGTATTACTTTAAATGATTCGCTTTTGCAGGGAATTGACAGTGTTTTGATATGTATGCAGTTACTTTTTATACGACCGCAAAATTTGAAAAAATTTTCGTCGTATATTGCTATCACGTTGGCGTCGTCGTCTGCGTCGTCGTCGTCGTCGTCGTCGTCGTCGTCGTCGTCCGAATACTTTTAGTTTTCGCACTCTAACTTTAGTAAAAGTGAATGGAAATCTATGAAATTTTAACACAAGGTTTATGACCACAAAAGGAAGGTTGGTATTGATTTTGGGAGTTTTTGGTCCCAACATTTTAGGAATTAGGGGCCAAAAAGGGCCCAAATAAGCATTTTCTTGGTTTTCGCACTATAACTTTAGTTTAAGTTAATAGAAATCTATGAAATTTTGACACAAGGTTTATGACCACAAAAGAACGGTTGGGATTGATTTTGGGAGTTTTGGTTTCAACAGTTTAGGAATTAGGGGCCAAAAAAGGGCCCAAATAAGCATTATTCTTGATTTTCGCACAATAACTTTAGTTTAAGTAAATAGAAATCAATGAAATTTAAACACAATGTTAATGACTACAAAAGGAAGGTTGGTATTGATTTTGGGACTTTAGGTCCCAACAGTTTAGGAATTAGGGGCCAAAAAGGGACCCAAATGAGCATTTTTCTTGGTTTTCGCAACATAACGTTAGTATAAGTAAATAGAAATCTATGAAATTTAAACACAAGGTTTATGACCATAAAAGGAAGGTTGGTATTGATTTTGGGAGTTTTGGTCCCAACAGAATATGGGGCCCAAAGGGTCCAAAATTAAACTTTGTTTGATTTCATCAAAATTGAATAATTGGGGTTCTTTGATATGCCGAATCTAACTGTCATGACTGTGTATGTAGATTCTTAACTTTTGGTCCCGTTTTCAAATTGGTCTACATTAAGGTCCAAAGGGTCCAAAATTAAACTAAGTTTGATTTTGACAAAAAATGAATCAGTTAGGTTCTTTGATATGCTGAATCTAAAAATGTACTTAGATTCTTGATTATTGGCCCAGTTTTCAAGTTGGTCCAAATCGGGGTCCAAAATTAAACTTTCTTTGGTTCTTTGATATACCAAATCTAACTGTGTATGTAGATTCTTCATTTTTGGTCCTGTTTTCAAATTGGTCTACACTAAAGTCCAAAGGGTCCAAAATTAAACTTAGTCTGATTTTAACAAAAATTGAAATCTTGGGGTTCTTTGATATGCTGAATCCAAAAATGTACTTAGATTTTTTATTATGGGCCCAGTTTTCAAGTTGGTCCAAATCAAGATCTAAAATTATTATATTACAAACATGTAAGTATTTTGCAATAGCAAGTCTTTTCAATTGCACAGTATTGCGCAATGGCAAGAAATATCTAATTGCACAATATTGTGAAATAGCAATTTTTTTTTTAATTACAGTTATCTTTCTTTGTCCAGAATAGTAAGCAAGAAATATCTAATTGCAAAATATTGTGCAATAGCAAGATTTTTTTTTAATTGGAGTTATCTTTCTTTGTCCAGAATCAACTTAAATCTTTGTTATATACAATATACAATGTATATTCACTTTTTACTACCAACTGATAAATTAAAATAATCTTTACCATTCAGTGATAACAAGCAGTTTTTTTTACATCTTAATATTTTATGATGTATTTAAATGAGTAGTTATTGTTGCAAACTCCATTAGAAATTTTAATTGAGATTAGTTTTGGAATAAGGGAAAGGGGGATGTGATTAAAAAAATTGGGTTCAATTGTTCTCATTTGAAATTTCATAAATAAAAAAGAAAATGTCTTGAAACATTTTTTTGAGAGGATTAATATTCAACAGCATATGAATTGCTCTAAGAGAAAACAAAAATTTTAAGTTCATTAGAACACATTCATTCTGTGTCAGAAACCTATGCTGTGTCAACTATTTAATCACAATCCAAATTTAGAGCTGAATCCAGCTTGAATGTTGTGTCCATACTTGCCCCAACCGTTCAGGGTTCAACCTCTGCGGTCGTATAAAGCTACGCCCTGCGGAGCATCTGGTTATCTATAGTGGATGTGATTTTGTGTCATATTTCAGAGGTTGTGGTAAGAAGACATTTTTTGATGTATTTAGAAAGCATGCCTCTTTCATTGTAGGAAATGGAAGCTTTTCAGATGTTCATGGTCATAATGGCCTTATTCATTTTACAGGTTGATATGTTCTGTTTATTTTAGTAAACATCGTGCTGCATTTCAGCCTTATTCTACCCCTAAATCATTATTTGATTCTATTTCAGAGGGGGACTTACATGAAAAACATATATCTTTTATTTCAGCTATCAGAGAAAAGCTGTGGGAAAGAGTGGTCACTGAAGTGGAAATGATGCCAAACCATGAAGCCCTCAAACTACACTGGATGCGGTGTTGCTGGGTGTTTGATTATTAGAGTCAGAGCACCAGCAATACCCATGCACTATCTGATTTGTCAAAATGTGGATGGCAAATCACTGATAATAGATTAGAAATTGTTTGGGACACTGTTTTAAATTTTCAGAAAGTTGAGAAAACTGTAGAATGGTATACTAAAGGGTGTGGATGTAAGACTGGATGCAAAACAAATAGGTGTAAATGTAGAAAGTCACAAAATGAAAACTGTGATGGTTTTTGTGGTCCAGGTTGTAAATGTGTAAACTGTTTTAATGTTCCAGATAGTGGAGATCAAGTACTTGATATGTCTATTGACCTTGATGATGTCATTTCAGATGACACAGAAGAGTTTGAAGATCCAGTTGAAGTTGAATTAGATGGATTAGTTGAGCAACTTGATCAAACAGATGATTATTGGCTCTTTAGTACTGAAGAGATTTAATTTTTATTCCTTTCCTTGAAATCTTGATTGTCAGTATTATTTGATTCAGTTATATAAACTGCATTTGTATGAAATAATATGATAACTTTGTGGTGTATAAATGTTTAGGATTAAAGAGTTATGTTTTTTATACATTTTTGTATATAACTTTCATGTAAAATTGATAATATTCACTGATATTTTTTTATTTTATTAATATTCATTAGTCATTTCGGTCTTGTTTAACAATTGTTTTGTTTTCAAATTCCTATCACTTAATTTGCAAGTTCCCCTGTTCAAATTTGTTATTGTTAATTCTACTTTTGAACCTCATCTTTTTGTGGATTTCAGGTATTTAGGGGCTTCATTTATTGAAATCTTTATCAAAGAGAGATAACTCTTAAAATTTGAGCTATTGGAAATAACTGCATTAATTATAATCACTATATTTCTTTAGGACTGCTGAATGGCTGTTCTTGGTGTTTATTTTAACTCGACATCAAAGAAGATTAGCAAATATTTATGGATATTTCTAGATTTATAATGTACATGTTTTCATGTCTTTTTTTCAGATAGCATCATCTATTACATGATACTTAGAGATATTTTCCTGTATTATGTTTGTACCATAAATGAGCAAGACCAATTATCTTCACTAATTTGCTTTATGCTTTGTACAAGTTTCATATCTGTAAAATACTGGTTTGAGAAAATTTTATGTTGGATGTACAGATAATAAAGGTATGTATTATATAAAAATGGAAAGGGCAGATACATGAGTTTGTAAATACAGCAAAATATGTTATCGCTTAATTTCACGGCAAAGTATATCATCAATGTTAATTATACAATTGCCTATTAATAGCAACATATAACATTCAAATATATTTGAATGTGGACTTAATCTTGTTAATCAGTTCAGAGATTAATGCAATTTCACAAATAATTTGACTAGCAACTTTTAACAATATTGATTAGAAGTACACATTTACTTATTATATGATTTGAATGGACTCAAGATCTGAGAGTTTTCTTACTTGTTAACAGAATAAGGCCTTGTAAATATATATTATTTTTTTATTGATAAGGATTGAATTGTAATTTCTTGTAATTGAATATCATTGTATGTTTATAAATATGTATATCAGTTACTAGGTTTTACAACTTGTATCTTGTACTTTTATCAAGCTAATCTGAAGAAAAAAACTGATGGTGTTGTTGGATTTAAAATGAAAATTATGAAAGCTAAGCAGTTTATTGTATTTGTCTGCATGACATGATAATAAGAGGGGCATATTGATACTTGCCTTGCAAAAAGTTATAAAATGTTCTTTTTTATTTTTTATTTTAGGTAAGTGAATTGGAATATAGAGATATTGGTTTGCTGTCTTTGAAGGACTTTCCATGGATAGTGAATGAACATTTTAATCAAAAATAAGATATATGATATCTTGCATTGTATTTTTCTCTATATGTTTATGTAATTTGCCACTTTTAAAAAATAAATTTTAAATTCTTAAGAGACAAAATTAAATTAATAAAAATCTGAAGAGGTTTAAATGTGCTAAAAAAAATTTTAATTTAATACATTACAAGATATTCTTTTAAAAGTTCAAAGAAGAGAAGTTTTTAAAGATCGAATGTTTAGTATAGTTAACACAAACATGTGTTTACCTAGAAAGATGTGCTCTATTACATGTCATTCTTTGGTATCTTATTTCATGTTTTAATGATACAGGTAATATTTTGTGTTGTTTTATTTGTGAATGCTGGTCATTCTGTATCGTCTTGGGAAAGTTGGTATTGCACCTTTAGTACCTCTATTTGTGAATGCTGGTCATTTTGTACCGTCTTGGGAAAGTTGGTATTGCACCTTTAGTACCTACTGTGAATGCTGGTCATTCAGTCTTTTTTTGTGAATGTTACCAGTTCATTATTTATTGATGTAATAATCTTCTTTTCATACATCATGTACATGTATTTGTGACCAGATCTGGCAGATCTTCATGTTTTTTTTCAAAAAGATTTTACTAAAACAGGACAAACATAACTTTTTTTGTGTTTTATTTGAAAAATAATAAACCTCTTATTTGGTCCAACAGATATTGGGCTCTTTTTAGGTGATCTTCTGAAATGTGGCAAGTTGTATAAGATGTGTATAGTACCATGTGTTTCAATTTACAATTTTCTTGTAGTTCAATAAATTGTTCATCATATATTCTCATTCTTGTTTTCTTTTTGTGTATGCATCAATACATACATGCATATTTAAGAAATATCCAGCAGTTGTTAGAAAATGAGTACACACCAACTTTATATGACAATTGAAGTTAATCTCAGCAACCTGGTAGATATTAGGACTTTGAAATTGGTTTAAAAATGTATTGGCTGCTTTTTTCTGCTTCAATATCTTAAGATTGGAAAAATCAATTGTAACCTGCTCATTAATGGATGTGAACTATTGCTGTATTTGATATATTTTAATCATAAACCATAGTTTGTGTATCCTAGAAATACTTTTGTTTCATAAAAGAAACATTTCTGGTAGTTAAGTCTTTTTTGGTGAAATTAAAGGAATTGTGAAGAAAAAAATATTTGGTCTATCACTGATATCATAAGAAGAACTTTTTACCATTTCAATCATTATTATAGATATAGGTGAATGTGGTATGATTGCCATTGAAAAAAAAAATCCACCTGAGACCAAAGGATGAGAAAGTAAAAAAGGAAGGTCACTGAACTGCCTTCAACAATAAGCAAAACTCATACCATATGATGAGCTATAACAGACCAAATTCTTGCAAATCTTATCATAATACAAGACATTATTCAATTGATGCCTATAACTAGACAGTACAAAACTGGATTTCAATAGACTCACTGGCTTCTGTTTTTATTGGTTGACTAGTATATTATATGACATTCAAGATAATTAATGTCAATGTTGTTTGTAAAATCTGACATGATTTATGAGTAATTGTTTACATGGTAGCTCTAAAGGTACTGCCTACTATTATTTGCTCTTAAGACTACTTAATGGTTGATTTTGGCTGAGACACAGAACAGAGTGTGAACTGCTGGAAATGTTTTACATTAAAAAGAACCTCAATAAAAAGGTTGTTCCTGAGAAGATATTTCCTAGATCTTCATAAAATTAATTCTATTTACTAACCAAATATTGCTGTACATTCAAGCATAGAAGAAAAACAATATTCAAATGACAGATTAATTTCACAGCCCCCCCCCCCCCCCCCCCCCCCCCTCCTACCACAAACACACAAAAGTAATACATACAACATGACAACACAAAAACACAGAACTTGAATATCAGAGAGTGGGTAAATCAATATGCATGTGTGCAAATTCTTAGCCTGGGTATAGTTGAAACTGATAGTGAATTTGATAAAAGAACAAATAAACAATAAACAAAACATTTGTGTACCTGTACTAAAAATATGGAATTAATAAAAATTATAATATTCTTGTTATTTTTAAAATTGGTTGTGTCCTAATGTCTTGCTTAAAAAGGAAAAATAAATACCAACAGTTGTCCCAATTAAATTTTGAGTAACTGTTCAGTGCCAAATATGGAACAAAACACCATAGAAGGTTATTATATTGAAAAAAATTTAAGAAAGAGGAATAATATTCTTTCATTTCGGGCATCATCAGGGAAACGTATTTTTCTCGTGAGTATTAGGGAAAATCCAGAGGTGTTACGAAAATCGGGATTCCTACCGCTTCGAGTCAAATTCTGACTTTAGGACTGGCACTGATAACTGACACATTTTCATCCCTTAACAGATATCCTTCTTTTATTAACATAAACACAATCTGTAATAATTTTTCTACTGAAAATAAATGAAATACGACCAGCATATCACCATTTAAGGGAATAAATTACTATTTTCTAGGGTGTCAACGCCGGAAAATACTGATTCAACTTTTGTCAGGACATCATTTTTACGTCACATTGTGAATTCTGAGCGGAATCGCTTAAAACGGAGATACACAATGTTCCAAGTAAACATTATGATGCTTGAATACCAACATAGAATCGACACATAAAGAGCAAAAACGGAAAATTCATTCCCGATTTTGCAGATCAAAAACGTCATTTTGTTTACGTCTAAATCACGTGATAGAGGAACTCTCCTGCGTCACTGGCTTCCCGGCCGTTTACCAAAACGTCAACGGAGATTACATTCCACGGAGGTTACATTTCGACGATTTTCGTCATTTATGAACCATAATATGAGTATCTGAAGATAAAAGTTGTTCTAAAATTAAATGTTGACACCGTTATCGATCTGTTGGATGTGGAGTTAATTTACAAAATTGGTGTTTGTTAAGATTTGACCATTCCACGGAGATTACATGCTTAACAAATCTCTGCAGTTTGCAACTTTGTTTAGTTTTTCAGACTGATGTAATTTGAAATAAATGACCATTGTTATAAATAAAACTATTTATGGTAACCTTATGATCAAATTTTACTTATATCACACTCTATGTTGTACTAAATATTTTGTCCTGCTTGGTCTTTTATTCATCTACGGAAATTTCAGGTTTACGAAGAAAACATTATGGACGGCCGGTACGATCACTATCGTTGTGAAAACTATACTAAACTTTATTTAAATCAAACATATAGATAATAAACAAATCTAAGAATTCTCAGATATAAGTATAAAAAGCTACGGGTATATTACTCGAAGTCGTTAGGTTTGCTTTCTAACCAGTGGGACAAAATAACGTCATAAAATGGGCGCTTTAACGGAGAACTAGTGTTAACCATTTTAAATTTGAAATAGTTCGAATTTTTAGATAATCAAAACATTTTTTTAAATATATGGAATATTTCTTGTAAATAGGTACAGCTTGATTTAATTTTTATAATTGATCATAATTATTGTTAAAAAAAACATGAAGCGCTCAAATTTCATTAAGTTGTGTATTTTTTTTCTAATATGGTATACAGATGCATTTGGATAGAAATTCCAGTTATGATTTAAGTTTAAGTTGAAGGTTACATTAAAAACGTGTACACTCTACATGTGTAGAATGTTTTGTATATCTGTCGTTGTATCTTTGTACCCCTGATATATTTGTATCTAAATCTCCTATTATATAAACATGTAGGTTCTTGAATGTTTGAAGAGGAAGATTGGTGTACTCCATGTGGAAGGGTTTTGTTTGGACTTTGAAAAAGGTAAATTACAGCTTCACAGAATTACAGAAAAATGAATCGAAATAACTTTAAATTGGTGTAAAATTAACTAAAAACTCAAGTACACTTTTGAGTATGAATGGATTTAGACACTAGAAACCCCTTATTATAGACGATTGACAATATTTGGAATTGCTAATGACTTAGTAAGTGGTTACCTCTTTCCTTTTCTCTTTAACAGGTGCTTGGAAAGCAATACGACATATCTTATCCAGCTCAAGAGGAGTGGAATATAGATACATCCGTACGTTGATGGCTCTGCCTTTCCTGCCTCACTCGGATATAAGACCAGCTTTCAATACACTGAAAGAACGTGCAAACTCCCAGGAATTAAAAGAGCTCGTTGTATACATCAGTTCAACATGGCTCGGAGGTCGATATTGGTGTCCAAGAACATGGTCAATCTTCCAACATTCCATTCGCATAAATAATGATGTTGAAGGTATACATATATTATGTTCTCTAAGATCAATATTTATAAACCAAACGTCTATATATTATTCAACGATCTTTCTTACGTTGATCTAAACAACGCCAATATTAAATGAATAACCTTTAGATATCAATTTCTATATGATGTACATATTTCTTGAATTATACTAGTTTAAATCACAGGGGGTTTATAGATACACATACACAAATACGCAGCCACGGTGTATAAACATTAACCCTAAATTAAAATTTAAAAAATATGCCTGGTAAAATTGAACTGCTATTATTGAATACAATTTAACTTTTATGGTATCTTTACAGTATTAACTTATTTGCTAACTAAATTATACCCCCATATACATGATATACAAACCTTAAAAAATATAAATGTATGATGTATGTTGTTTATAGGTTGGCACACACGCATAACTTCAGGAAAAACGAATGTAATCTTTTATTTCCTCATATTAATGAGAGGAGCTGAGATCGTGGATCTTACTCTAAGATTGGTATACGAGGAACAGGTTCTCGGACATCAGCGACGCCGTTTAAAGGATTTGGAAGGCCAGATCGACCAGTTCTGGAAAGAGTACGATATTGGTGAAAAAACTGCGACACAATTGTTCAGAAATTGCAGTAAAATGTACGGCCCCTCAGATGACTGATCACTGCTGCCAATACAAAGAATTCAGGAAGTGACATTTTTATTTGTCTATAACTTTTTATTAAGTGTCTGTATGGTATTTATAGGAATTGTGTGATGTTTTTTGTTAATGGTTCATTAGTTAATGTATGATTTATTTATTAAATTATTTAATGTGTTTTCCTATTGAGAAGAGAGAGAGAGAGAGAGAGATAAATATCGTGTATATAATCTGTTTATATGTAATTACTTAGTACTTGAAAATACTTCATTGATAATAAACGTTCTGGTCAGTTGATTATGTAGCTGCGGAACCGTAACTCTTATGGTACTTTTTTTATTTTTTTTTTATTTTGCGGACCATAGAGCTACGGATTTTTCCTATTTCAAAACGTTCGGAATTGCGACCCAGGGTCAGGTCGTACTTATTTTCTTTCGTATACCGATTTACCCGTCTTTTGTAACCTATACGTGTGTTTATTTCGTTTTGTTAGATATATTTCTATAACATTACGTACCTAATTATGTTTTAATATTCATTTCCTTGACACAATAATCTACATATTTCCTTTTGTGTATATTCCCGCCATTTTGTTCTGCCATTTTGAATCGGTGATAGTCTCGTATTTAATAACGTGACCTATTTAACATTCAAGAATAGATTACCTGACCGAAAAGCATGTGTTGGTTTGTTTACGTTTTACCGATATGGGAATGATCGTTCATATGTGCATTAGTTTTTATATTAACCTGATTATTTCATAGATTTAGAAGGTAATGAATGTGCAGAAAATTGTTCATGATAAATTAAAAGAAAAGTACAAGTTTACATTTTCTCTAAGAGACAGACAAGTTAAACTTAGTAGTCATGTTTTACAAGGAAAAAATTCAGTTGGAAATTTTCCAACAGGATATGGAAAAAGTGTAATTTTTCAATTTCTCTCTCTAATCCGTGAGGAAATTAAAAAAAAAGGAGTACACCACTGGTGTTTTCACCGTTAAAGAGTTTGATGTTCGACCAATGTGCACAAACTCAAGAACATGGAATATCCAGTTGCTGTATCACAAAAAGAGCTGAAATGACAGATGATACAATTGAAGGTATATACACATTTTTTTTGCGAGGGACAGGATGAGTTGGGATATATATTTAATATAAATAGTTTTTTCATCTTTCTATCAGCTCTCTATTTCATGACAATTAAGAATATTGGAATATCAATATAGATATGTATTGAGAAAAAAGAACAACATTTCAATGACAAAAAGACTTTATATGCAAGTGTATTAATACAGTAAAACATCATGTAATCAATAACAATTTTTTTACATGCAAGACTGCATCTTTATAACATCTTAAATTTAAAACAGCCAAATTTATAATAACAATTAATATCTGCATTTAGTTTATAAATCTAACATTTCTAAAAGTACATTTTCATAAATAAAAATAATTACTTTATTCAAGCAATCTGACAAGTTTTTTAATAACATTGTCCAACATTTTTTTTTAATTTACAGGCATAAAAAAGGATTCTATTTCTTGATTTACTTGTCGCCAGAAATTCTAATGAATTTTAGATACTGGCATCAAATTATTATTGAGTCCCCAGTATACCAGGAGCAGCTTTGTGCCATTGTTATAGATGAAGTACATTTGCTAGAAACTTGGTATATATGATGCTATTTTAAGGACCAATCAATTAAAAATCCAATTAAAGTTTGACTATGATATTAAATTTAGCACTTATGTCCCCTGGAAAATATCAATAAGGTAACAATTCCTTTATCATTCCTACTTCTCAGGGCTAAAAAATAAATGAAAAAGTTTTTTTTATCTTCTTCTCATTATTTATAACAGCAGTTATGAAGTTAATCAGTTGACCATTGTTTCCATAAAGAGACAACCAAATTAAATATTAATCCGCTTTCATTTTCAAACATAAGACATTAAACTAGCTATGGCATACATGTGTATATTATAGGGGAGACCAGTTTAGACCAACGTTCCAGAGACTTGGTGAAATGAGAAGCCACTTTACAGAGGTTCCATTCCTTTTACTCACAGCTACCTGTACTGATGCGATTCTCAAATCCATCACTAAAAAACTGCATATTGATGCCCCCACAATTGAGTCTATCTCTCCTGACAGGTATATGAAAATTTAAGCTAAATTTAAACTAAATTTCATAGAATAACATTATGGTGCACTACAATTCCAAACTACAAAATTTGATAAACAATTGGGTTGTAACTTTTATCATATGAATTAATATAAAGAGTCACAGTTTTCAGTTTATCATAACTCGATAATTAAGAAGTTAAATCTCAACACTTATACAGTCTTGCTACTTTGAAGATCTATTGGTGACTGCTATTGTCTGTTTTATGGTCGGGTTGTTGTCTCTTTGACACATTTCCCATTTATGTGCTTATCTTTATCATCAACATATTAGAATAATTACTTTTCAATAATTGCACATGCATTTTCTAACCTTATGATAAATGTCTCAGATTCCTCTTATGTTCTAAGGTTAATAGGATTATATTTTATCACAGAAAAAAACATATTCTTGAAATATAAAAGTGAGTCTGGAATGGATCCTCTTGTTGAACTATAGTGGTTCATTGATAAAATAAGAGAAAAGGGACAAAATGCTGATAAAATATTATTGTATGTTGGGTAAATATCATTTGTAGTACATATATACAAATACAATTGGTTGATTAAAGATACATGTACCTGATATCCAATTCTATTAGCATTTCTAGTATAAACATGATTTTAATTGTAACAAAATGATATAATTCTGCGTGATAATCTAATTCACATACAATTAATTGAATAACACAAGAAAGTATAGGTAATTTCAAAATTAAGTGCATGGAATAGACAAACAATTAATGTTGCATGTACAAAGATTTTTGAATAACAGTATCTATAGTACTATATTGCCTACTAGTACATATGACTGGTTGTCATTTTTAACTCTATTCTCTAGATAAGATAAGATATCTAGATAAGGCAAGAAGTGGGAAGGGCAATGGAGGGATGGTAAATTTTCTGTTGCCTATTACTTTGTCACAAGAACTTCACTAATACATGTAAATGAGGACATGCGAAAGGTTTGTGATTATATAAATAGAAGACAAAATGACTGCTTTAGACAAGTTAAATTAAGTTTTGTAAACAGGAAATATTCTAAAATGACCACATTATTGATATTCATGTCAACAACACCGACGTGTTGACTACTGGGCTGGTGATACCTTCGGGGACGAAACGTCCACCAGCAGTGGCATCGACCCAGTGTAAGGAACTTGTCATACCGAAAAAAAAAAGAAATGTTTTGGGAAATTTCACGCAGAAGCAGTCGACGAAAGGGTCAGACATGCCCAAAAGTGACAAAAGTCAACTCACTTACCCTCGAGAAAGGCCCCTACCATATCCCAAACACTGGCCCTTACACTTACTCAAACCCAAAATTTAACACTTCAGATCAGGGTTGGAATAGATATAGTTTCTTACAGTTAAATGTTCAGAAAATCAAAAAAATGAGATCTAAAGGACCTTATTGTTATCACCGAAATGTACAGCAGCACTTTCGGACCTCACTGGAGAAACGTTTGTATGAGAGTGAAGCTTAACCCCGACATTAACTACAACTCCGAAACTATACATTAATCGTGTTTTGAATTTGAATTTTGCAAATATAGTTAAAAAAATTGTGATTCCCGCTAAAAAAGCAATTAAGCCTAACAGACTATAATGATATTATATTAAAAAGACTAAAGATGACAAGATTCTTGCTAGTAATTAGGAATTACAATCGAACAATTGATGACTTGCTAATAACTGGCTATATGTACCGAATCTTATTTAATCTTATCTTAGTAACTTCCTGATGCCAGTCAATCAGATGGAAGATAGACAAAAATACACCATTTTGCCAAAAAATATAAAAAAAAAGTATATGTTGAGAGCACTATCCCTAAGTTCTTTTTGACATTTGGAGTTTCAAATGATATTGCACATTGGTATAACTAAACAGCTAATAAATTTTTACAATATATTTATCTTGACATATGTACTGTCTATGTAGTACAAGTTTGCAATTAAAAGGTCCGAAGATATTGCGTCATTACTAAATACGTGTTAGTCTTTAATGACAATTGAATTGCATCATCACTATTATTGTGGTCTCTGGATGGAAATTTCCTAGTGATTTTCAGTTCACGCTTGATATTATATTGGCCGACGAAACATATCTTATGCATTCTTACTAGATAATCATGGAGGAAAAACAAGAAGACAAATTGAACGTTGCCCTTGAAATGAGACAGAGAGAAATCCATGAAACCATAAAATTGCCAAGAATTAAAAGTTTTAGCTTGAACCGAGTTGTAACAGTACGTGGGTATGAACGATCTGGAAAGAGAAATAGAATGGCGTTTAGAACATTACACGTGACGAATAGATTTGTTACACAGTTGGAAAGAACAGTGACCTATTGTGAAGGACCCTACCTTGATCAAAAGGATACCTGTTTCGTTTATGTGTTTGCGGTAATTGTTTACAAAGTTACCAATTACCGTAAAGAAAGTTACCAAATACCGCTACAAAGTATCTTTTACCGTGCATGTTTTTTGCGGTGTTTGGTTTTAAACTTACCAAATACCGTATAAAGATAACAAAAACGTTTAAAATTGGGCTTAATTTAGTATCTGGTGTCCAATTTTATGTATTAACACTATATTTGATGATCAAAATTAAAGTAACATGTTTGCAATCGCAGGAAAGTGATTCCTCATCGGATTCAGGATGTATTGAAAAAGCCCCAAGTACATCAACACGCTCGAAGACAATATCAAAATTGAATGTTTCTTTTCCATTCTCCAAGAGGAAGACTCAGAAAAAATTGCAGGAAAGGGATTTCTCATCCGATTCAGAATGTATTGGAAGTGCCCCAAGTCCATTAAAACGGTGGAAGACAATACCAAAATTGAATGTTTCTTTTCCATTCTCCAAGAGGAAGACTCAGAAAAAGAGAAAAAGAAATCAAGAAACAGATACAGACGGGGAGGATGCAATTCCGAGTAAGAAAAAGACAAACACACCACTTGCAAAGAATTCTAAGCCAGAAAAAGTACCAAAACGAGTGCGTGAGCCACAAAGTTGTCCGCACTGTAAAACATCTGTCATCAACATATGGAGACATATGAAAAACGTACACAAAATTTCAAATCTACCTAACGAGGACTTGATAAAGAGCAAAAAGGGGTATATCATCAAAAGATGCCCATATGAATGATGCGTGGCTATTGTAGACAGATTGACAGATCACCTCGTCCGAAAGCACAAAGTGGCTAGGAAGTCCTTTCAACTCAAAAGACTCCAGGAGAGCCGAAGGTGTTCCCTCGAAATGTGATGTGTCTGGAAAAAAAAGACATAACATTAAAAAACACATCAAAGACAAAATTCATAATGTATCGATTGATTGTTGGTTGCTTTACGCCGCATTAGCACAAAAAGGCTATATCGCGTCGAGAGCTAATTCGAATATTTTTACAATTTAAGCATATTTTTAAAATAAGACAAAAAGTCCTTCAATATACTAAATTCTAGACTAAAGCAAACTGATTATTTACAAATAAAAATCAATATGAGTAAAATAACGTGATAAAAATTAAAAACGACTTAAATATAATAACATTTTTATATTCTATAATAAATTCCAATTTCTTTTAAAAATGCAACAATATTTGTAAATGGAACATTATTAAATAAATCAAACATATTATTGACATTGAAATGCTTCTTACGAATATCAGCAAAGTCAATACAATTAATTAAAACATGGTACACATTGTGGTTCATCTTCATTTTTTAAAAGATACTCGTGTGTTATTCTAGTATGACCAATACGACATCTAGAAATAATACACTGATCTGTTCTACACATAAAATTATTAAAAGGTTTACCTATATTAGGTTTAATTTCATGTAATTTATTATCATCTTTTTTACTCCATTCATTTTTTGAAATATTAAAAACATATTCTCTAATATTAGATTTAAAATCAGTATATGGTATATCACAGTTAGATAAAGGGTCACCCAGGGCATGCTTTGCCTCAAGGTCTACAGCTGTGTTTCCAAGGATTCCAACATGACTCGGAACCCATAGAAATATTATTTCTTTCAGAAGAATTTTTAAATTCCTCATTACATATAAAATTTGGAGAATTGTTGGGTTTTTAATTTTAGTATTTTGTATAGCTTGTAAGCATGAAAGTGAATCAGAACATATAATAAATTTGGATTTATCTGAAGAAGCAATAAATTTCAAAGCCAAAATTATTGCTTCTGCTTCAGCAGTAAAGATGGATGCATCAGATGGCAAACGGAGAGTTGCAGCTCTGTCCCTGAAGACAGCAGCAGATGCAACTCTGTCGCCATCTTTTGATCCATCAGTATAGACAGTTGAAAAATCTGGAAAATTGGCTTTATTTACAGCATAGTGTTGCTGAATTAAAAGAGGATTTGTTTTATTTTTATTGTGTTCACGGAGATCAAATATCATTTTTGGTTTGGGAAGTTCCCATGGAGGACATTTGCAAATTTTAACTTGAGCAACAGATTTTAAATCAAAAGAAGCTAAATGTGGTTTTAAACGTATACCTAACGGAGGAATTTTATTTTCATAGTTCCATAATCAATTTATATATCATACGATTACTTATACGAAAAAGGAGATTGTATAATCACCAATTAACATTTAAAAGGAATAGAAGTAGCTTAAGTATATTGAAATACATGCAAAGTATTTCTTAACTACACATCTAAACATGCAGAAAACTGAATCATAACTTATAATTATAGTTGAAACACAACTAAAATTTAAGCACATAAAATGTATTATAAATGTTCATAGTTTATTGCATATCAGTTTATAAAATTTAAAATTGCAATTATTGCAGTATAACTTTACTATGACATACATTGTGTAACATTTTGCAATATAAATAGGCTTGTCGAGGACTAGAATTTCATCATGTACGCTTATTGGATTAGACTAGTCAGTCCTCGAACCTTCTCATTCATAAATAAGAATAAGTCTGAAACGAAAGCAATCATTAAAAAATCGTTGTGTTTTGTGTTTGTGTTTTCTTTTGTTTGAGCTTCTTCTACTCTTTGAATGAAGTGTTATATTAGTTTAATCTATTCCACATTACTCTGGCATTTCGCTTTTTTTTAAATACTAATTTGGACAAGCTTTGCCCAAAATTTACAATAGTGAGCGAAACTGCAACTGTTGTTCTCATCTAAAATAGAAATTGATCAACATTGTTTTAGTTGGACTTTTAACATTTTAATTTCATGGTACAAAATACAGTTTTCAAGTATATATAAAAGATATAAAATATCTTCTTGTGGAACATATTAAGTAATTAAGTCCTTGATCGATATTTCTTTCAGAGGTTACTGACCCTTTGTTCTGATTGATGCAGTTCATTGATGAAATTCCTGTTGGATCAGCTATTTTACATTCAGTAACTATCAAAAAATGTGTTGCAATCATGAACAATTGTTTACAGCATCCAATATTGACTGATATTTCATATCGGTTGAGAATAAGATTCTCTTATTAGATTAAAAGGGGTCACATGACATTCATTATTCTTCAGTAATAAATTCCATCGGTCATTAACAGAAAAAAGACGGACCAGAAAACCGGTCGTTAACAAACTTTTACATGATAATGACCGGTGGGGCGTGGTTTCCGTTTGATAATGACCGTTCGGACGTGGTTTCCGTCTGGTAATGCTCCTACTGGTCTTCACTCTTTGCCATAGAAATCGTACAACTACTCGAGTTCGCTGTAGGCATTTTGAATTTATGAGAATTTTTCAAAACATGGTTTCTCAATGAAATAAACATAATAGTTCCTGAAAAACTGGTCATTATCGTGATACATGGACTGCCCGTAGGGCAGTGGTAATTGACTGCGACAGCGATAACGACCTCGCATTCGGCTCAATCATTATCACTATCTTAGTCAATACCACTGTCCTGTGGGCAGTCCATATATCACGATAATGACCAGTTTTTCAAGAACTATTATATAATTAATGAATTGCTATTTGAAAATAATAATATGACAAAAAAGAGGTTGAACCAAATCCTATTTTTAGAAAGACTTGCAGCAAATTGAGTACCGATCAAATGTAGTCTAGGGCTGGCTCTATTGGTTGTGAAGCATGAGTTGTGCTCATTACAGAAGAATTCACAATAAGTGCAAAATGAAGAATAGCAACCAAAGCCCTGTTCCAATACTATAATGTATATAACAATGTGTAAGGTTTTGTCTCATTTACATTTATTTCTATTTTCCTTTTTATATACATGATTGCAATACCAATACTCCTGGAATATATTCTGATGAATACATTGCAAACTGTTTCGACAGGTGCCTAGTCTTAATATTCAACTCCAACCGGAGGATAAATAATCATCATCAAGATACAAATCTTCATTGCTGACCAATTCAAGAATTATTCGAACTCTGAATTCTTCATGAGCTTCTTCATTACCATAAGCCAAAACTGCAGCTGACCTTGGGAGACAATTCCCATCTCCCTTTACAACAACTGGCATAAAGTTGCCTTCTGGAATGTCATTGGGAATCATCTGCAATGCATCAGCATCAATAAATACAGGAAGGTCAGTTAAGCTAATATTTGGTAAAGGACAGGGTTCCTGAATGTTGTTCAGTTTGACTGAGTAATGATCAGTAATTACTTTAAATTCCTGGAAGGTCTCAGTTGTTGATATATCCTGAAGTAAAGCAGCAAAATATTGCTTTCTATTTTCACATGTGTAAGTCCCACAAACATAATCTTCCGAGTCTATAACAACTGTGTTCTGTAAATTTGCATGCTCTTCTACAGCAGTATCTTTACATGTTAATTCATTTTTATCTGCTCTTTTTTTGGAAGTTTTGTTTTCAAATTTCTTATTTCCTTTATCATTAGGTCTGTTTTTCTGTATTTCAAGTACCTGTGTATTGGTAGTTTTCGCAATCTTCTTCACCATTTAAGCAGGACGCACAAAAACAAGACAACTGTCTTGTTAGTATTTGCTTTGGAATATTACCAGACTCCATAGCATGAACTTTTCTAGTACCTTGGACCGTTTTGGCTGACCTTTCTATTTTGTGGTCAATGTCTTTTATTAAAATGAATGTTCTTAAGTTGTGTATGCAGCTGTCATCTGTAGAACAATCTTTAGTTAGATTTTCAGTGCAGAACTTATACATTTAATCAGGACATGTAACAAGAGCCTGCCTAGCCTTTACTGCTCTAGTTACTGCGGATTTGACTACCTCTGAACAGGCATCTGACGGTCCTTTGCCATGTCTACTACCGAAGAAGTTCCTTTCTACTGAAAATGGAGCTTTGGTCATTTTAATGGCCCAAATGATCCCCTCTCAACAAGACCTGAGGGGCCTCCACTTCACCATTTTATATCATCTGGCTTGAAAGACGAAAATTTAAAAAAATGCTTGGACTAAGGTAGGGGATATTCACAAGGACATATACATCTAACATATTGTCCATGCTATTTTATTCATATATATACTGACATGGCTGGTGCTGTTCCAAGTTGTCTTCTTTTTCTGCTTCTTGAGAAGTATTTTTTTTACCTGTTCAGTCACTATAAAGTGTTACAATTCTTATTTAGACGCAACACATAAATAGTGACCAAAAAGGTACCGCTTTCACATGAGAGAAGCTAGAAAAGAAAAAAAAAATCAACACATTTTCAATATTTTTGTAGGACTATCATATAAAATTAAGGAGATATGTAGTTAGTGACTGCTGCTGAATAGAAATGTTTGGGTTCACCTGATACCTGTTTTCAAATTAGTCCATATTGAAGTTTGAAGGGTCCAAAATTAAAATGTGCTTGATTTCAACTGATTTTTGGTGTTTTTTATATGATAAATATACATCTGTGGTCATATCAGGCTGTGTATGGCAAATAATTTTATTGCCTTTAGGTTTGTACTTTTTTTTTTATTTTGGTCATAAAAATAAATTTGTACTTTGTGAAGTTGCTAACATTAGAGTACCCAAATTGCACCTATATTGTCAGTTTTTTACCAGCTTTTTTTTATGAACCAAACCAAAGTCCATTCTGTGCTTACATTTTGTAGACTATACCCTTGTTTACAATATAGTTAAACCAATTTAATTTTCAGTCCATGTATGTAGAGTCATAGAGAAATGGGTTTGAACTGACCTACAAACAATCCATGATTCTGTAATGAGGTCAGTACCCAAATTCCATACAACATTACATGTTTAATTTCAAATCCTAAAAACTGGAATATAAACAGATGTTTTGTTTTATTTCTTTAAATATTTGAACAATTTCACATTATTCCATGCTTCAACTCTTATTTTTTGAAGAAAAGGACACTGGTAACAAATTTAATTTGCTCATTTTAAAAATATGATAATTAGATACTTTCACACGGTGAAAGAAAACTTGTAAGATAACCGCAGCTTTTTTTGTTGACTAGATGTAGGTGCAATGTGGTTACTGAGTGCAATTTTGGTACTGTGATGTTATATAACCATAAGTGTGTATTGCTAAATAGGTTGAAATGTGAACCTGATAGTGATATAGTGATAAAGTACACATGTACTTGATAGAGTGAAAATGTTTTGATCAGGTTTAAACTGATGCATAAAATAAACAGGCGACTGCTGCAGCTTGAATTTTAAAGGATGTAGCCAACATACTTCCAACTTCTTGAAAGTTCAAAGTAACATGCCCTGTATATACCTATCAAAGTCATGGTATTCTCATGGGTTATCATATGATAATAACTCCATCTTCCCATAAAATCCAGTTTTGGACAATATGGGAGCATACAATATATATAGTACTAAATGTACTACTCAGACTCAAGTCTCCTTTTATGAATAAACTTAGAGAGAGAAAAAAAAAAGTTTCCATCTCCTGGGACTCTATAAGGTTTGTTTATTGAGAGTTTGCCAAAGGAAGAACAGAGTTAGAAGATTGTGAATTATTTCAATATTTGAATATTTGTTTTTGTTTTAAACTTTTGTTAAGTTTTGAATTAGTCTGTGTATGCCATTGACGGATTGTTGATTATATAGGGAATCACTGAAGCATGACTAGAGCTCAACCTTTGTTTTAGGTCAGTCAGTGCACTCCCCCCTCCCTTTATGAAAAGTTCTGGATTCGCCACTGGCTACATGAATAACCGTGATCACATTCAACATTATAACCAACGGCATTATCACTGTTCCTTGATGTGGGGAATTATGTGGCAGATGATCATAAGAAGTCATTGTCAACCAGTGCACTGGAGTTTACCCCGCATGCCGCATGGCGATTATAAACAAAAATCCGAAATGTATTGCTTGCAGAGGTTTAATCTGTGTTCCCATGGCTGCACGGAACTTTTACACTGAATTTATGTTATCGTTAATTATGATTTTGTGACTTTTAAATGAAGTACCTGTGATTATTTAGGTAATTTGTTTTGACCTCACTGATAATGGAAAGTTGAAGCAGACGTCAGATGTTGTTGTCCTAACTTCGGTGATTTCCGTGGTACAATAAAATTTAAATAAGCTACACAAGTTACCAAAATTTCTGAATTCTTGCTTTCGTAAACAAATAAAAATTCATGTCGTATTTAACCTCGAAATTATTCCGATCTGTCCAGTTTTTTATCAAGTTCGCGTTGAAACGTTAAATTCGGCCGCCATTAAAAAAAATAGTCGTACGAGATTTAACGAGAGTGACGAAACTTTTCTGATGGGTCGTGTAGAAAGAGTTATCGTTCTTTATTCCTAAACGATGCTTCTACCATAAGTGCCTGCTAAAGCTGGCATATAAAATACTTTTAAAGAAACATGAAACATAATCTGCATTTTCCAGTGGCAGTCCAAATTTCCCCGACCACCATCCCAGATAACCTATTGTATTTATTGTGAACTTGTTCTCGTCCTGAATATGCATGAAATATTTGCCACTGGACGTAAAGCAACAAACAATCAATCAATTATTAACTTTGAATAAAGGCGACTATGGTTCTTTAAGACAATTGTAGATGTAGTTTCTCAGTATTTTTTTTATCTAACAGCAGTACAAATGAGTGCTTGGCAGAAGAGGCGATTAAAAGGTTTTCTTTTAAGTTAGTAATTGATTTCTAAACAAACATATAATGCTAACAAGGGGTGTTTACTCAAAAAATACCAATGAGATGTCAACAAATTTCCCGACCCATTAAAATGACCATTTGTTTACCTCGTAACTCGGGTATTTTTGGCATATGCCCTTTGTTAGCATGATGTAATTGTTTCCAAAGAAAGTTCTTTGTATCCATTTAAATCTCAGAAAAGATCAAGTATAGCATAGTATTTGCTTGACTGTAGTTTTTATACGACCGCAACTATTTTTGGGATCGTATAATGGTATGATGTTGTCGTCGTCTGCGTCGTCCGAAGACACATTGGTGTCTGGACAATAACTTAAGTTAATAGATCTTTATTAAATTTTTCCATAAGGTTGGGATCAATTTTGGGGATGATGGCCCAAACCGTTTAGGAAATCGGGGCCCAAAACAAGCATTTTTTTTCTACTTTCAGGATAATAACTTGTGTATAAGTATTTCAATTGCTCTGAAATTGTACCACAATGTTTAAAAACACTAGTAGAAGGTTTGGATTCATGTTAGGGGTTATAAGGCCAAAGTTAAGGAATTAGGGACCAAAAAGAAGCATTTTTTTCTAGTTACAAGACAATAACGTGTGTGTTATTGTATGGATCTCTCCAAAATCGTACCACAAACCAAGGCGTTAAAGTTTATTTCAAACGACATTCCAGAAGGAAACTTATTGCCAGTTGGTGAAAAGGGTGATGGGAATTGTCTCCCAAGGTCCGCAGCAGTTTAAGCTTATTGTAATGAAGATGCTCATGAAGAATTCAGAGTTTCATAATCCTTGAATTGATCACAAATGAAGATTTGTATTCTGATGATGATGTTTTATCCTTCGGGTTGAGTTTGATTATTGAGACCAGGCACTTGTAAAAAAAGTTTAAAATGCATTCATCAGAATATACTCCAGATGTTTTGACACTATCTGTGAGTCTTGCGGAGTGTAAAAGAGCGTTATCCGACAGTAACATTGCCTATGTGACCATTACTGACACTGTTATGTCAATCTAGGCGTCGAACTGCTGTCAGCATGTTACCACGATAAGGCCACCTACTGCTGCGCAAACGGCGTCTTATCGTGTTTTTACTCATATTTGTCTCTTATGAACGCCGACAGTTTCCCGTGCTGTTCGGACGTCCATACGAAATCGATTTCGCAGATGCTGAAGACTGACTGTATCGGTATGGTTGGGCAGTAGTTGCTCTCTATCTTCCAGGACGTGGTCTATCATTCAACGACTCAGTTTGGTTGAATTTTTTGATGGGTTGGGTTATTATTGGGATGGATACTGCATTCTGTGTGTAATTTCACGACTTTCAGCCTCCTTGCACCATACCCCAAACTTCATGTATCTAGTAGGCTGAAAGTCTTGTCATATACGCTTAGGTTTACTGCAGTGGCTTACAACAAAAGAATGGGAATTTTCAATTCTTTAGCCAAGTTGTTTCTTAATAAATAAGCACTATAGGAAACATCTAAATGAATATCAAAAAAGAGGCAAAATTTACTGAAAAATGTTGCAATTTTTAAATAAAGCTGATGAAACTTTACTTCTAATACAAGTGTCAATACATGTTAGAAAATTATACTGATCAAGTGACCGATTTAGGGAAACATCAAATAGAATTATAAAAAAATGATAAATTTACTTTAAAATGTGGAAAATTACCTAAACACCAATGGCAGTTTAAGGATGTTCGCTGCTCAGTTTCAAAATAAATAACTTTTTATAAAACTAGTATGTATTGATAGGGAATACGTTGAGGAATCAAAACAAGCAAAACAAATGTAGGGGTCAATGTGCTTGTTTTTGAGATATTAGCCATTGAAATTTGGCGGGAAAATGTTCTCTCTTGATTTTTCATAGCTTTATCATTGTTTCAGTTCTCAAATACTTTAAAAAAATAAATATAAAATTTTACAAGACTTTCTCAAATGACTTATGGCACAAACTGTACCAGCACACAGTCATGGAGTTTTTTTTTTATTAACTATGGTGTAGACGGGGGTTTCCAACATGGTTGATACTTTCCGCATTATTGTTGGTCCAAAGTTTCTCTGATTTGTCTTTCTCTCTCCTTGGTTCATTATCAAATGTTTCAATGCGCGGTTTCAAATTTTCTGTGAAGTATTTGTCAAGCTTGGGATGTTGTTCTATTTGCTCCTTGAAGTTAGTTGTTTTATCTTAAAAGTCTATTGTATTATGAGCATTAACTACGTCGTCCTTCCTTAAAATGCTGTCCAGGATTTGGTTCCTTTCTTTGACCTCAAAACCAATTTTATTTTGCAGATAATTCTTCAAATTGTCTTTCAAGTGTTTTGTACACAGAAGTTTAGTTGCTGATGGAAATGCATATCTGATTGCATTGGTCATCGCCTGTTCGTCATCAGAGCCGAAAACTAGTTCCTGTGTTTTGTATCATCTGGTGTTAGTACACTAGGCTGTAACTAAAACGTTTTCCAAGTTAAACGTTCTGTCAACACTAACATCACCGTCAGGTCTGGCTAGAAACATCTTGAAGTTAGTCACCTGTTGTTCTGTATAGCAGAGAATGAATGACACTTGTCCTTTTTTATGACTAAGCACGAAAATATTATTGAAATGATAGAAAATGTCATCTTTGTAAGGGACGACATCAAAAGATCGATGTAAGATAAAAAAAAACTTAAATCAAATAGTTTGGGGGGGGGGGGGGGGGGGGCTTAACATTGCTGCAAGTTTTGTAAATCCAAAATCGATTTTACATATATCCCTATTGGCCAATCAATTTTTCCCAAATTAAGTAATAAGAGGGGGGGTACATATATCCCTATTGGCCAATCAATTTTTCCCAAATTAAGTAATAAGAGGGGGGGGGGGGCAGTGAAAAAACTATGTGAATTAAGTTTTTTTATCTTTCGTTGAACTTTTGATGTCCTCCCTAATGTTGGTAGCATGTAGACGAATTGCATTATCTGCTAGAATGTATATATGTAATTATAATTATAAACACACAGAAAGATATCCCGAAAATTGTGATGAATCCTGAAACGTTTTCCTTTTTATTGATACTCAACTTTCACATGAAAATGATGCTCATAAAAATCTTAAATTTGATAAAATTATGTGGAATTTTGTGTTAATTAATCTTATGTATCATTTTATTGTATATATCACTGTTTTTCTTAGTGGTTGGCATTTTTAGGGTGATCGGTGGTAAAAAGACCTACCACATAATGACTTGACTATACATGTATTATTTATAATTGACAAATCATTTAAAAATTGTCTGTTTTCGAATATCATAAATATAGTTGTGAAAATGAATAATCAGTCCCTTACTTTTATGAAAATGAAAAATATTGCTTCAATAGTGCAGACAATATAATCTGTTTTCTAAGCTTACAAAAATAAATAACCGATCAAAAACAAATTCTCCTCGATGTATGCATTAAACTTGAATTAGCCAATTACATACAGAAGGACCCGCTGATTGATGAACTTATTGTAGCATATATTGCCAGTAATCATTCTGATATACAAATATTATCCATTTCTCTTAATAAATACGCAAAAGAAGAGCTGACAAAACTGGTGCCTGGTTTAACCATCTCCGAAATAGATTGAGCTAGACCGCATGCTGCGCGTTGTGGACCTGATGATGTTGTTACAAAAAGAGGATATTCATAGAGACACACAAACAAGAGCAAATATTGACCATTTTATAGAATTTTGTCAACCCCCGGCTTACTTTCAAATTGTTTGTTTTAGATCAAAGGTAATCATGATTTAACGGAGAAAAAATTCAAAATTTCCCAGTTTTAACCGTTATGGCGTCTTTCAGCTCTATGATACATATTGTGAATCACAGTTTTTTGTTCATTAATTAAGATCATTCCTTTATAAAATTGTGTGTTTCATCACAACAGACTAGCCTTCAAGGTCGTGACAATACAAGCGCTGATGGTATGAACGGGATTGATAATTTAGAGAAAATTGTACCTAAGCCGAACACTTTTGGACTTAATCCAACTTCAACCAAAGAATTTACTCTGTTCCTGTATAGGACCAGTCAGCATTTTAAGTTTGACATCAACGGACATATATCATTTCAATCAGACATTGTAAACCATTGTTCAACATGTGCTTTTAGTGACAATAAGGGAAAAGAATGAACATAATATTTGCTAAGTTGCTCTACTGTTTTGCAATTTGAGTCAAAGGTGACAGATTTGTGTATTTCATAGATAATTGTATTACCGAAAAGGTGCGTCGGTTTAGTCACACACACACATACAATAGCATAAAATATATAGATATAAAATGTATATAGATATATACAAAACTTCTACAATATATAAATTATATCTGTGGTTATCATAACAGGTTTTTTTCTGAATTATAAATAAAAAAATGTATTGAACAATTATTTTCTTTTCTTAACATTTGAATAGCATTATATATTTCAGTATATAACTGTATAAGGATAATAAATTCTTAAAAGGGTAGTCTCCCCTTGTTTTCTTGTCTAAAATTTTAACACCTATGTATGGTAGTGGTAAACAATAACATACAATAACACATTGCAATGGCACTAGAAAATAAAAATAAGTTTTTGTTAGATCAATTCGTACAGGTATTTGTGTTGCCTAATTGTCACTTTATGAACATAGCATACAAAATGGAAACTAATCTTTGGCCAAAACAGTAAATGTAAAATTAACATGAGAACACATACTTCGGAAGATCAATTGAAATGGCTTATTATAAGAGGGATCAATTTGCATGTTTCAGTCCCCTCGTAAAACTAAAAAACAAACTGCAAACCTTAACCCATCTTCAGTACCATATATGCAGCTAGACTGTTTGGGGTTGCTGTCAAAACATTTTGATATAAGTCAAATGATAAGAATTTTTTGTCAGAATAAGCAGAAAATAATCTTATACTATTAACTGAAACTTGTGTTGGATATGAACACCATTTGAAATTTGATAACCACATGCAGACTAAAATCTCAAAAATAACAAGATGTTTTGGTGGACTAGTATCAGTATGGATACAACATTCAAGTTTAATACAGTTCTAGTACTTTTGATAACTATTGATTGTGGTTAAATATTTGATACAGCAAAATCAAAATACATGGTTTGATTCACCATATCAAATAGCACCAAGAATTATTTTTTTGTTGAAATTACCGATATCGGTAATTTAGCGTGATCTGTAATTTTACAGAGGCTGGATCGGTACTTTTAACGATGTCAAGAGCGCGCCTCTTTTCTTCCTCCAATAACAGAGTGTATACGTCAAAAACACGGTACGTTGTTATTTTTATGAAGTACAGACTATGATTAAGATTTCTACCTCAGCGAATGAAAATGTACCTGGGAATATAAAAAATACAGCTACTCAAACTCTTATATGCATAATAATTAAAGTCTACAAGCTGGTATTTATGATTCTGTGTGTGTTATATTCCATAGAGTTACACACCATTAAGATGGCCTCCCTTTGTACGTTATCTGTTGCAATTATTCCTCCTATATTGTAGGAGCACATGCCAATGTCCACGTTTAAAATATGTTGAACGTATACAGAACAAACTATATTTATAATTACATACTTCCTTCATTCAAAATTGTTCTCAAATATGTGGATTAAAAAAAAAATTGAATAATCGAATCCATTATAAAGAGAAACAGTATATTTAATGTTTACCTTTGATGTAGAAATGGTAACTGGAGAATCAAAAGGAAGATTGAAACCTTACTATAGGAAGAATTTCAAAGACAATGGGGTTTTGAAACAAAAAACCTCAGGGAGGGGAAAGCAAGGGCAGACAGTTATTTTACAAGAGGGAACAACTTTATAAATAGAAGTGAAGAGCTGCACAAAATAAACGGGGCCCACGTGAAGACGTTGATTCTTCCCAACTGGCGTGGTGGGAATCCTAAGGTGTTCTTAAATTAAAACTTGTTTTTATATAATAAAGTGACAGTTGATTTATGTAATAGTAACTTGCACTGAATAATTTACGATGAAAGTTGAAATCAAGAGGCCATTAAGTTTAGAATGGCATCATTCCTATAATTAGGGTCCGTGGTACAGCAATGAAATTGTACACAGTAGTTTTTAATTTAATAATGATAATAATATTAATCCCATTTCTTTGAAAAAAAAAGCGGTTGGTTAAAATTTTGCAAAACACATGCGCAAAATACAAATAACACCCATCTTGAATCATCAATGTGAATTATTATGCTGTACACTTGTTTGAAGGAATAACTCCACATCATTCGAAAATGTGTTGCTTATTTTTATTGCATGTTATGTATGTGAGATTTCAACTTTGTATAACAGGTTTGTTTTATATGTCAAACAGGACTGTTTTTATGTTATTTATATTCAGTTAAAAGCTCCTTAGAACTTGTGTTGCTTATTTGTACTTATGCCGAATCAAAATAAAATTTTCTTATCTGATCAGCACTCGTTATAATTTGATAAAGCCAGCATTTCATAATTACAGGCTATTATTTTCTAGGTATACCAATCACCAGACTTCCCAGAGATAAAGGAGGTAACTAATGATAATCCAGCTGAGACCAATGAACCATCTGGACCACCAGACATGCCAATAGGAGAGCAGCAACAAGCTTGTCCAGTGGTAGAGCGACTGCCACTGGCCGAGATTTTACCAGCACATCAGCAACCAAAAAACTTTTGTGGGATATGTAGAATTGTATACAATTCAGATGCTGACTTTGAGAGCCACTGGGTTCATTGTTCTCAAAAAGGTTGTAGTTGGTGGGTACATTGTAGATGTATTGGCATCTGGTACCCGACATCTGCAGCCATTTTGAGAGCCTTGAACAAATGGGCGAAGGAAAAGATTTATTGCCAAAGGCATATTGCCAAAGTTTACTAAAATCTATTGTTCTATTGTTGTTTATGTCAGAGTTTATCCTTTTAAAAGTTTTATGTTTACCATTTGTGATATTTTCCCTGTTATCTTCTTGTTGCAATAACATATTAAAACTATTAACTGTCATTTGTATATTTCTAATGCATGGAAAGATCTCTTTTAAACAATTTGTTCTTGTATGTACAGTTTATTTTGTTTCCTTATGGGAATCAGTTCTTGTATATATATCATATGTCACTCATATACATTGTACGTGTATAAAGAACCTAACCAGTTACAAGGACTATGTAGATTGCGTCGTGAGTACTATTACAATGAACAAAACCTCTGTACAGATTTTCAAAAAGATCAATCAGCAACTAAAATCATTGATCAACCTGAAGATATCCTATAGTTTTACACGAAACGCTTTCCGTTGTACTAATTCTTCATCAATATATTCATATATATATATATATGTCATACCTAGTACATTTGTACAAGATTTGTTTTTAACAGAACGACATGATTTGAGTATTTGCACTTAGAAATATTGAGCTTCTGTTAATGCATAAAATATTTGCAACTGAACTAAACTTAATTCTCAATAAATCAACTGCCTCCACAACAGGTGTCATTAGTGGAACAAGTGAAATACTTACCCTTCTGGTTCACGCTTTTTTTGAGTTCCATGAAGCTCAACGTTTACTTTTGTGTAGTAAGTGAATTGTGCGAATGTAGGCTGACCTTTTACTGAAGAACTAATAGAAAATCGAGAATAGACAAAAGTGTGATAATTTTTTACAGTCCTTTTAACAGTTATAATACTAATATTAATAGCTTGTTAGTCAGCACATGAAATATCACCATTATTAGCATCACCTGAGACGCTTTCTTGTACTAATTGTTCATCAATGTCTTGAAATATTTCAATATTCATTTCTACAAGATGTGTTTTTTTTTTCACAGAACGGTGTGATTTAGGTAATTGTATTTTGAAATATTTCTGTATTTCTGCATCAGGCATAGTGGCGATCAATTATTTTTTTATCATAGAGAACGATTCCTCCTTATTTCTACTAACAATTCTTTCATATTCGTCCCTTTCAAATTTATACAAGAATACAGGAGAAAGTTTGGCGCCAGTATCTACAAGATGATGAAGATATCCGGAATAATTCTCTCGACCAGTTTTGTTTAATAAAATGTAAAACTGGATCGAGAGGCTCATTGTTCATTGACATGTGACATTTTGAAGTATTTGATAAGTATTTCCGAACTTCTTGTCGCATCATCATCTATTCCCGGTCAAACTTTGGACGTCTGGACACAGCATTAACATGACTTTGATTTGCTGTATTTAAAGACCTTTCCTTTAGTGATTTCAGTATTTCAGATTTTCGGCAAACCCTTTGCCAGATATCGCCCGTAGGGACACCAGGGGGCTGGAAAGATTGAATAAATGTGTTCTTTTCTTCATGTATAAAGTCATCCCCTTCACCTTTAAAGTCAACACCTGTTATTGAAAAAGATTCAGTTTTGTTCATCTCTACTGCTAATTCTGGGGGTATTGAACTCTGTCCATGAGGTCTCGAATGTGTAACTCTTGATACTTGGGATGATTGCCAGCAAAAAAAGCGGGGCAAAGAATATTCTGGCTGCCATCATATTATTATGGTTGTTTTTCCTTATTGTCTCGTTGTAGTTTGAAAGCCATCATAAACGTAAGACATAGATCATGCAAGAAAATGTTATTGTGGTCAGTAGCTGTATTTTGAACCCAATTGTTATAAGATTCAGCGGTAAACATAGCATTACCCTGAAATCCACAAATGTAAACCACCAATAACTCTTTAAGAACAGATTGAAAAAATGTAAATAGTATATGTTTAAAACGGTGATGTTTTGTACCTCGCCTTACCACATCTTGTGCTTTATTTGTTCTAAACCCCAGAGATTGGACTAATGGACATAAAATAGGTCAGCAAAAATGTAGTAAGTGGTCGTTTAAAGACTCTAGCCTAGTGTCAACCAGATCGTCACAAATGGAACAATAAAAAACGTACTGCTGAAGACGCATCCCATACAAATATGGGATCCCGTCAGACCAAACAACTACCCATTTTCGTTCTGTAGGAATTTGGCAAGAGTTCTTTAAGTGATCTAAAACATTTGCCACTTTGTTCTCATTATTAGGGTTAACTAAACACGGTTCCCTTACTGATACTATTGGAGGAGTATCCAAGTGCTTTGATACTGTTTTGTTGTTCGGATCGTACCCTAATAGATTGTACTTGTGGTCATGTTTACATTTTGGGCAAACATCAATTGTACCCGGAAAAACAAAACTACAATTGATGAAGACCATATTCGAAAGCTGCTTCTCTGCTTGCCTACTTAAAATGTCGATCTTGTCATAAACCTTTCCATCAACACTCCTTAGTTGATCCGATTTTATCTCATTCAGAGTTTGAGATGTTAAACGATTTCTGTAACACCTGAATATATCGATATACCCTTTTACATATACACCAACTCTGTTAAGAACATGAGTTCTATTTTCAAGTAGCCACTCCGAGGGCATCATATCAGTTTTGTTCTGAATTGAATTTTCACTGTCGATTTGAAAATTAGACACAGATGTACATACGTCAACAGGGACTTTAAATTAAGAGATATTCTCCCTGATGATTTTCCTACTTTTTGATTATTATCTATTGCAAAGTGAACGTACCCATCAGGACAATTTATGGGATCGAATGGGGAACAAATGTAGCTATGTACAGTGGAATAGCTCCCTGAAGATTCCCAACATCCAGTCAAGGATGTACACAGCTTTGAGTTAGTTAAACTGTACGATACCAAGTGTCTTTGTAACGCGAATGGGGTAACAAGTTTAATATTCCGTGCATAATATATCTGCTCTACACCAAGGACTACAGCATTGATTTTCCTATCGTTTAAGTTGTCCGATCTAAAACCTGTTGCCCCATATATAAATTCAATTAAAACTGGATTTCTTTCATTCATCCAATTATTTTTTTCAATATCTATATTTTTATATTCTTGTTTTTCCTGCATGCATCGACCCTCTATGTATCGCTTGACTTATTAAGTCTCCAAGGATTTCAGAAATTTTAGAGACCCTGTCTTGTGCTGACTTTTCCAGCACCTTCCAGTCACTAAGAGAACTCAAAAAGGCAATGATTTGATCAAAGGTGATATATGCAGTTGGAATTGACTCTGCAGGCTGAACAGAATCAGTATTGATAGAAGATTCCATGTTGTCACTATACCCAAGAACAGATATATCATTCCCATTGTTAGTTGAAATGAGAGAAGTGTCATTATCAGTATGTGAAATGTTTAATGATGTGTCATGATCACAAAAAATACTCTCTAAAGTCATAGAGTGAACAAAATGTTCCTCAGCATGTTGAAGACGTCCATTGCAAATATATTTAATTTTTGTTTTGTATTTAACAGCGAGATAGCAGAGCTTTGTATGACGAACGTCTATTGACACTTTGTGCTTGTGTATAAGACTTGCTTGGTCATTTGAAAAAGAGTCATGGTTTAAACAGCGACACTTCTTTTCAAATCTTCGCTGATGACTGTCGTGTTGCCATATCTGAAAAGAAAACAAGGACAAACTATTGTAAACTTTATTTGAACAAATATTTAATGACAAATGATCAATGAAAATTTTGAAAGAAACCCTTTCTAGTATTTAAAAACAACTCATGGTGTCATTGATTTCCAGTCTGGAGAATCAGGATATTTTTTCATTGGGGAGACTGGAGGAGTAAAGACATCTAAACAATCTATATGATCTACTGATATCTCCTTTCCAACGCATAATTCTAGTACTTAATGCACTTGGGATTTCTAAACTATATCTGCATGGTATAACTGCCCCTGGATGATTTAATTTTTTCACCCAGGGGATAAATGCTGCCATTGGAGTACCAATTATTTCACTGTAAATATATAAGGAAATGGATTAATTCCATTGGCGAAAAGACATCCAATGCGTGCAACTTTTTTTCCCCACTTTTGTACAATGAATTTCAAGGTTAATTTTGCTACAAATGACTTAACAGTAATGGTGTTATATATTTGCATAACAATATAATCTATTATAGTACATTTGGTCTACATATTCAATCTCAACTGTTCAGTATAGTAAAGCAAAAAAAGAAAAAAACAGACAAGGACTTTTGAGGCAGCCAAGGTTGTTAAAAACCCTGCACTGCCATAGTTGTAGAAAATATTAAATATTCGTGTTATTGAAATGTAACTTTTCAGCCAAACACGAATAATACGTTTAAGCAACATACAACCAAATATATAGCTATGATTTAGTTTCTAAGTATATGAAATGGTATACACCTCTCCTTACCATAAACGACAAATATTTTTTTTTACCTGTGTGACGTACAAAATATAATTGTCTATCCAGATATATCGCAAATATGTTTAGAGATTGCCACGTCCGCGTGGTACCAACTTGTTACTAATTGGAATAGTCTGGCATTTGGAATTTTTAACTACCAATTAAGAAAGTAACATAATTTGAATTTAAATTATTAATCGAAAAATGTATGAAATATTATTGTAAAATCTCTGTAACATGTTTAATGAATATGACCCCTACTGTAGTATAGTGTATTACCAAATGTTCAGTTAAGGTGTCTACGTAAATATAGATCCAGCCGTTTGATCATTCTACAACCTTGGCAAGGTTTACTCTACATTTTTCCACATCAGAAAATGCCTGTATCAAATACAGGAATTTTCCAGTTGTTATCCGTTCGTTTGATTGGTTTTAGCTTTTGAATTTGCCATTTGATTAGGGTCTCTGGTTTCAAATTTTTCCTCGGAAGTTCAATAGTATTGTGATTTCACATTTTTGCAGGAATATTAGTTGGAACAAATGGTGATATTCATATGGCACATGTGAATCTATTGTTTATTTGATATTGGAGCAAGGCTTAATTTATGCTCCCCCACAAGAAAAGTGGATACTGACCTGAAGGTTATGGGATATCGGCTAATATGCAATGAAGAGTGACAGAATTTGGATAAAAACGTTGTCGGAAATTGCATTTATATGTATTTTTTATCAAGAAAAAGTTTTTTGCTTTTATAATTAACCGACACTATAGTACAACAGATCTGGGTTCAGCACTTGTTTCAGTAGTCCTCATCATTGACATTGTTATCATGAGTAACGGTATGGCTTTAAAAGGAAAAGGAGGGACTTATAACGTAATTCTGGGCCTTATCCAGTACCATCCACTAATGATAAATTAACGTTTTTTTTTAATTTTAGTACCAGCACTAACACTAGTCTTCATTTTCCCTACCATTTCTGTATACCTGGAAATATCCAATATTTTCCCCCAGTTTAATGCGTGCATATAGGTCTTCTTATTTTACAAGTTTATCTTTGGCTAGTAAATTTATAAAGGTATCTTACTAATAAGCTAATAATTTGATACATATTTAGAAATAAGCTTGTACAACTTGAGTTTTCCCTTTGGTATACTCCGCGGCTCGTGTTCTTGCACCCGGCAGTACAATGCTTGTCGAAGTGGGCCGTCGGTTTGGCTGTGTGTGATGTTTCAAGTTTACAGCCACGTCAGAATGGGGATGTTTAATCCGATGCCTTATGTTAAGACGATAAGGAAACTTGCAAAGAATAGTATTGTTCTTTGATTGAGTTTTCCAAATAGCAACCAAGCCTAAGAAGGATGCTAGGAAACTTTGTTCATCAAGTATGAAAGCATATATCAATGGGCCTTTTACAATGTTGTAAAATATGGGTGTATTTGTACTGTCAATTGTGACTCGGGAATAGAAATAAGGTCTTCTTCAGACCAACAGTAAAATGCTGGATATACAAACATGTTTTCCCAAAAAAAATTTGAAGGGTTTTGAAACCGCTGAAGGCCCAAGAAGCTATAGAACAAATGATGCAAAATTATGCTTTCTGGGTGTTCCCCAGATCCTTTCTTAATCTGAAAATGCAAGTTCTGTTTTAACAATTTTTTTACAAAATTTTTGTATAATTGTTTGACTTAAGTTTCTAGGGACAACATCAAAAGACTAATATACATGATAAAGCAAAAATGTAATTCACATAGTTAAGCATATTAAGTCTGTGGCTGCTGTTCTTTTTAAACTCATGATCAAGTTAATAACAAATTTACAAAACTAAATTACAAAATGAATGCAACAGAATACAGAAGGGTAATTAAAACATGAACAAAAAAATAAATAAACAAGAAACATTACTCCCGAAAAATCAAGGGCTAAGTCTGAGGGAGAACAAAACTTGCTTCTTGCAAGGCACTCATGTTGAACACAATTTGATATGGAGACAGTAGCGTTTGGTTTTTCAATTTGCTAAATGAGGCATTTGCCTTAATGTATAGTTACGGCCCTGTAATAAAAGTGAGGTAATTGTTCCTGAGACAATATAAACTAAAGTCAAATGAAACCAATTTTCAGACATTTCAAGGATATTTAAATAGTATTTATACTTTTATTATCAAAAAAATTGGGAAGTGTTTCCCAATTTTTTTTGGGAAAAAAAAAGGAATTTATTAAGAATCTGGTGCCATCTTATACTTTTAATTAGACCTGCTGAGTTATTTATTTTCAATACATTGCAAGTCAGGTAATTTATTTTCAATCTACCACAGAACAAACCATTTATTGTTTTCATTATCAAGGCCGAGTTATTTATTTTCAAAATCCTGCCCATCCCCCCCCCCCCCCCCCCTCGAATATAAAATGGTCGTCCCCTTATGTACAAGTCCACATATATACACTTTCATTACATTACATTGTTAATATAAAGACACGTACATACTCTATCACTTACTATCTTCAATCCTCTCGGATCTCAACATTCACTAATTTTTATTATTGTGGAGGCCTTCACTACTTTGATGACTTTCTCACACGTTAAAATCGTCATTTATCTCTAGATCACACAAGTATAAGGACAGAATATAAACAAAGAAAGACAAATGATTACAGTTAAAACACAGTTACATCATACATTAAATTTAACGGTCAATCAAACAGTCTGCTAAAGTTCATGAAAACAATAAACTACAAATACTTAACACGCTTGACCATAGTAATGTGGGCAAATAAATACCGATCTTTATAGAAATAAATGTGCATGTTTCACCCTATGACATATGTATGAAGTTTGCAGCAACGTCCGGTCAGAGTGGTGACGTTATATTCGATGTCTCGTATAATGAGATTACCACGCTAAGAACCCCAACAACAACTCATTTAGCGGTCTATAGGTAGCCTTTTACAAGGCAGTATATATCGTAATTTTCCAGCGGCAGTTTAAATGTCGTTGACCATCATCCCGGATGGTCTCTTTGACAACACATAACTTCTGTTTTAATTGTTAACTTGTTCTCGTCCTGAACATGAATCAGATATTTGCCAGTGGACGTTAAGTAACCAACAATCAAACAATCTTGTTTGGAGTCACTAAAGGCATAATTTACGACGTTGGTGTGTCCTCTACTTTTTCAAATATGTCTTGTTGTTGTAGTTTGATACGCTCGTTCTAAACTTCTCATTTCCTATGTATTTCATTCGATTTGATAAATAGTGATTACATCTATTGCAACATGGTCTGTCATTACAACATCTGCCATTATGTTTCCATCCTTACGTCTCACCACATGTAAAACTTTTTTTCCCGCATGTACCGTTTGAAGCAAGGCATATTCCAGAAAGAACTGATTGGTACATTACTCCGATACAATAAAGCATTGATATATATACGTAACAATATGCATATAGATATAACGTCGTTTTTTAATTACCATGTCCAATTTAGGAGACTTACTTGGTTACGATGGTCATCTCATCCTCTATAATCCAATTAAGTTAAAACAATCCTTTTCTAAATTCATATCTTAATGGCAAGAACCTATTCTTACATGCAACCAATCAAATTCAAAACCAACGCGTCATTGAACAGTGGGATGGATCTATGTGGCATGGTTGGAGTAAATGTCCATTGACATAAATGACTTTCCACATACAACATCTTCTACTTTCATTCTTTTTTTATTATCATGTATGGAAGACCATCACAGCATACAAAGGTCTGTGTTTTCTTTAATGCTAACTGTCTGTCCAACATGGGGTTTTTACTTTTTTGTCAACTTATTCAAAACAATATCTTCACAGAGTAGAATATGTAAGCACCTGCAATATATCTCAGTTTAAATGAGCTAGCTGAAGAAGATACTTTGCCATGTACATGAACACACAATTCTTCCCTTTTTATTTACAATTGTATTAGCTTAGCTGAAGAAAACACTTTGCCATGTACATTAACACACAATTCTTCTCTTTTTATTTACAATTGTATTAGCTTTAAGTTCAATTTCTTGGTGTATAAATAAGTTGATACTCTGTTTGTTTCCCATCTAGTATTTCCGATAGTATTCTTATATATGTTGATATATGTATCATTGATTGAGTATGCATTTATATTTTTAGATAAAGTAGCAAAATCATTAAAGTTTGCCAAAAAGATTTTAATTAATATACAAATTCAGTATCTTGATTAGCCACAATGCCACAATCCTCATCAAAACTAAAGTAGTTTTCCTCAATATCATTATCAATTCATTAATTTATTTCCCATCTCATCTTTAAACGCAGCTTTATTTTCATTAAATCCCTCTTTGCTTGGGGTCAGACTCACAGCCTGGAAGTGCAAAGTCCTTGATCATTTTTGCAGCATAGTCGCTAACAATTGTTGATATTTTCCACCTATTTCGTAGGAAGTCATCCCTTTTCCATATTCCTGTCGTATATTTGTAAATGTATGCCGCCCCTTAAACCACTTGCAACATATCATTACTGATTTCATAGTCATCAATAAAACAATGACGTTTTTTTTGTAACATTCAACAAATGTCGCAATCTTCCCAGGAAAAGTGTGTCTATTGGAAATATGTAAAGGCAAGCTTCTACATAGCTCTTAAAGTTGATCAGGATCACCCATCGGCTTGTCGAGAGCAGTACCAAATGTGATTACAGGTAGAGGGGATGACTTAACCTCATTTATCAGCTTGCTTTTCTTGCTAAGATCTTCTTCTTAACTGACTCTGAAAGATGCCAAACGTGTAATTGATGTTTCTGTGGTCATGGCATTTCTGATCTTGACTTGTCTGTTACTACGATTTAAACAGTAACATATGCAACCTCGATGCTGGGAAGGCTCTAGGTATATGTTTCAATTTTTAAATTCAAAGTACTGATGAAATTAGTACTTAGACCTACCTATTGTATTTATGGTGAACTTGTTCTCGTCCTGAATATGTATGAAATATTTGTCACTGGACGTTAAGCAACCAGCAATCAATCAATATTATTCTATATTTATACGGATCTTGATTATTTGGAATATCTCAAAATTTCACTTCTTACTTCATCTGTATAAACTTCAAGATTTACCTGTATTATGAAAACCGGTTTGTTTTCTAAAGTGAATATTTTCGAAAGGTTAAGGATTATGTACCCTTGTGTTGCCTTAATGCTAACCTTATGGAAATTTTATATAAAATCCACAGCCTTTATCCTTTTTCTATTATATTTGGTAATTTGATGATCGATAGATATAGGATTATTGCATGCAGTGCTACCATTGATTTCTTTAAAACAAGTTTATTAATGTAGTTATTGGTTAGAACAAATAAAAATATGGACCAAATCAAGTACACCTTTTAGGGTGCGCTCGGTTTTAGTGACTCAGCACGAGGTATTTTGGAATTTACAGGTTGTTTAGAACTTTTTGCAAAAAATGAACACTAGCACATCATAGAAAAGCAAGTGAGTAATTTATGTTTCAAATTTTATAACAAAAATCTCTGTATTTAAAGCTGTAGATTTTCTATAAAAATCTTGTTTTATTTGCCCCAAAGTACTCTTTTTCTATTAAATGCAATGTAACAGTAAATAATAATGCTTTGCATCAAGTTTCCCCCTAGTATATGTTCAAAATGGCCTGTCTCTATTATGCATTATATCTGTAGCTTTGATACAATTGATGTTTGAAAATTCGTACAAAAATGGCTACAGAAGGGTACATAAACCTTAACTATTTCGCAATGGTGTCTTGACATGGCTTTGTTTGGACTTGTTTGTTTGCTTTTTGTCCTTTTTGTCCTTGAATTTGTGTCCCTAATATTTTATTAACTGTGCATTTGCATTCAGATATCGCCGATCAAATTTATTCGTTCATGGTGTATTAATTTACGTTTTCTGATTGAGTTAAGTCTGCCAATTGATATTTTATCGTGTGGATTTCTATGTTGTGAAGTTATGCTATAGTTTCAGAAAAGGGACACGGTTTGGATCCATTTAAACGTTTATTTGGTGGCTATATGGAACGCATCTATCCTATCAAAATAGATACTAAAGATACAGTTAAGTCAGTTTCATATCTTGACCTACATCTAGAAATTGACCTACAATGGTTTACTTTTTTTAAAATTGATATTTGGATGGAGAGTTGTCTCATTGGCACTCACACCACATATTCCTATATTTTTATACAAATTACCGAAACAAGTATCTAAACAAACTTGATTATGTATTGGCCCACGAATGTTTGCATTATATCATCGGATTAGTTAGTGGACACAATTGCTGAAAATATATGTTTTAAACTCTTTGCTGTTTAAATTTTTGCAAAAAGTACAACCCATAGAACACTAACTCGACATTTGACCATAGACTTTTTCCTCGAAACAAACATTTGTGGAATGGTGGATGGATTCATTGATTGCTTTATCGATTGATTGGCGGACAAGATTGGGTTTTTTGCAACAAGCAAGGTTTATCTTTTAAACCAAGGGACCGAAACCTGATGTATGGTCTCGCTTCGATATGTTGATGACCTGTGATGACATCTCTATTTTGAAAGAATGAGTTTTGTTTTAGCAAGTTAAGATTATATTTTTATAAATGCTTGCTTGGCTGTTTAGACACGGGAAGAATCATATTCGTTTTCCTATTAATGTTGGTCAATTCATTATTGAAAATCTGCATGCAAGATGGCACATTTCTTGTTAAAACTTGGTATCTTCCAATTCAGTTACTTGTAATGGCGTTTGTTTGATGATAAGTAAAAGAAACGTGCATCTACAACCTTTAGAAGCTAATCAATTAGGATTTGCTTTGTTATATTAAAAAGAGTTACATTTCGAGAATATATTTTACCTCTGTAATGCTCCAAGTCAAAATATTTTTATAAAATTTAGGCCAACAAACATTGAAGAAGAAACTTCAATCAAAACGGCAAAAACACCACCAAAATACCCAGTATGAAATAAGATTTACGCATCGGAGCGACACATTCCAGCTTACTGTTTACGAGTAAACACGTGTTGCATGCAATAAAATATTTGCCTCGTCATGTATTCCTTATTTCAAATACTTTAATGGGATTACTATCTGTAGTATCACATTGTCATGTTGGTCTTGTTTATGTTTCATCGGAGCCATGAGAAGTAGACAAATATGAAACGCAGGACAAAGGCGTTGACTATTATTATGCTCAAATTGCAAGACTAGTCTGTATTGCTAATTTGGATGCATATTTTGTACTTATGTGAAATACCTATTGATTCAGACAGAATGTAGACGATCCAACCTCCAATTATTCGAAGAATGAGAAATTAAGTATACCCCATAGAGACGAGATGCCTATAACAAGGACTGCTTCGTACACTGACACTCATACCTCATCTTATATATATATATTGTGTGAAGATGTTCATTTTTCTCACAAATAAGAATATGCACGTCATCTTCCTAAATATTGCAAACGGTGTTTATAGATATTAAGTCATATTAGCAAAAACAAACTCCATATTAAAATATATGGTCGCACTGATGACGAAAGGGTCAGAAAAATACTAAGAACTAGGAAACTGCAGTTACATTACAAGTGTATATAATAATTATGTATTGGTTTCTTTCATGACATAGTGCCAAGAACGCGAATGAACGGCGGATTTCCGTATAGGTAATACGAAAAGGTGGACTTCTTAAGCATATAGGGTCACCAATTTGAGTGAGTTTTTCGTTTCTTAGTTTAGCTCTTTATAGCGAGTTTGTAGTGCTCGTTTCGTTTCCTTGATGTATAAAGTCTTTTCAGTGATTTTAATTGTATTTAAGTGCAATTGCGATGTTAACGTGTTAATCTTTATAAAAAAAAATCTATAATAAAATGTTATCAATTTTAATTATCATTCACTGGCATCCTTTAGTCTGTTTTCTGTTTTTTGGAATCCATTCTGAAATTTAAAAATTACACATTTAGCACTTTATATCATCAATGTAACACATCTTCGACAGTTCGTACAACACAAAACTATATGAATTTGATATAAAAGTGATGAAAAAAAGCATGTTTTATTTTACCTTGCATTTTAAGAAAAAGCAGTCACGTTTATTTTGATAATACAAATACTAAGCTAAAGACGCGATATTCTCATTTTAAATTTGGAAAATGTCACAATAGACGCACTATTATTAGTCATTTACATTCTCATTTACGCATTTCTCACTGGTGCGTGATAGTTATAATATGCAAGAGAATCAATATATTTCAAAAGTATTCCAAAACATTCTTTTTACAGATTTTGTTTAATAATTATTCACAGAAACTTATTGACGCCATAACGATAAGTGAAGAGCAGTTTTGTTATTTTTCTTAACTAAACCGTTTCTGATGTCCGATTTTATGTGTAGAGAGAAACATATCGGACCAAAAGTAAAAAAATACTTACATTTCTATAACCTCTTCTCTCCTCCTTTAGGCGCGAATATTTGTGTTCTGAACAAATTGTCCAGATGGAAAGACTGCCATTAGCATATTCTTGGGTATGTTGAAGTACTCGTCCTCTACTTCTATTATATTGCTGAAATTCAAAAACAAGACCTATATTAATTGATATGAAATAGTATGTGCAAAACATTGCCTTTTATATCTCCTTTTTCGCACTATTACATTTATTTTACTCCCATCGAGCTATATCACGTTTATCTTAAAATCTAAAAAAAAAACATTATAGTTTCATAAACTTTACGTAGAAGTTTTATGGTCATTGCGAACGGCATTTTCGTGAGACTTGGAAATTCCATTGTGTATTAAGATAAACGATTGAAAGTAAATATTTAACATTTTTCCTATATTATTGGTGGTCTTCATCTTCAAGGAGTGCCCAAACTTTTAATGTTTCTCTTACTAAAATTTGGTTACCTTGAAGAAACATTTAGGACCAATACTTTTGACATGTGTTGTACAAATGTAAATGATATTTAGAAGTTCAAAACCTTCCATCAATAGAAATACACAAAATATTGAATGCAAAATTTGAAACAGTAGGTCTTTGGTATTTCTCACTATATTTTAAATGAATTTTTCAATTTTACGGATATATTTTCTCTCGTGTTTCCGAAAAATTGTTTTTAAAAAAACTTTCACTTAACTCGCATTCATTAAATTACACACTAATATTTTATGCATGAAAAGGGTCGGCACAGGTGTCGTGCGATACGTTAATCTATTAAATTAGGTTTTGCTGGATTTTTTTCTATGTACAAAAACAAAATCTTTCTTAATTCACGATAGCAATAAAATAAAATGATGTGCCGCCAGGGAAAACGTACCTTTCAAACGAAACCGACTCTACGATCCCGTCAATGTTTCCAGTATCCTTTTCCCTGTCTTCCAATAACTGCAATACAAATTAATTTCTGCTTTACTAAATACTAAATCATATTTAAAAAAAGATCCACTTCCTTGAATCAAGCTTTTGAATACATCCATCATATATATACAAGTCTAAATTGAAAACTACGTTCAAACCTATAATTGCGTTGGATAAAATCGCAATTTTTATACGCGTGCATGTAAAACAAATTTCGTTGTAGAAGGGTCTAAATACAGCACAAACAACATTTTCCAAAAAGACAAAAAAAGTGAAAAAGTATATTTAAACCAAACGCATTTGACTAACAGGTCGAACAAATGATGTTCTTTAACCCTGCTGACTGCCATTGGCAATTGCCAAAAAAAATTGATCACAAGATGTAACAAAATGGATCTTAATATAAATTCAATACTAAACAGAAAACAATGAACTGGTGGCCAAGATGTTATGCCACAAACATAAAGTGTCAATATACTTTTTGTACACCAGATCCGGATTTCGACAATAAATGTCTCTTCAGTGATGTTAGGAATCGAAACGGTATTTGGAAAGCTATATAATTTACCCTCAATATATATTATATATAATACGGAGGTATATGGGGAGGATGTAGATCGTGCGAAGGCTGTATATAGCCATGCAAGGTCGTCAAAATCCATCATATCATCAAACATGTTCAACACCGCCGTATTATTGCGTCTGTCCAAAGTAAGGAGCCTCTTGCCGTTACAAGTTTTGAATGTGTTTTTAAAGATTTTAATTTTTTTTTTTTTAGAGTTTAGTATAACGTTCATTGTCGTTCTTCGTTTGATCAAAGGATAAAACTTAATAAAAAAAGAGGAAAACGAATAAGTATACGAAATACCTCAAAGGTTGTTGACGGAGAGGCGTTATAGCATCTGCAGTCATGAAAATCATTGGTGGGAACAACACTTTTTATCCGGTAGATCTTTCCGGCCTGGAGATGGCAGCCACCAACAGTATCTGCTAGTCCATTCCAGGCCGTCAACTTGGCTGTACGGCCATTATACTTTAGGTTCATTTCTCGCCTTTTGGAGCCATTGGCTATCTGTATTTCCCCTATCTACAATTCATGAATATTTAAGTTAACTTAGTTGGAATCAACGGTCCATCTCCATTCAATTGTAAAAGGTTATTATAGTATCAGATGAAAATAAATGTATATACTTTTTATAGTTTCTTGATTTTGAAAAAAAATGTATAACATTGGAACTTAAAGGGTCGTTATCACTTTATAATCACAGCGAACATTTGAAAGATTGGGATTTGATTTTGTAACTACTAGCAAAAATTGTCATATATACACTCAAAACACAGGGAAATTATCTAGATAATAAAAATAGCATTATTGATACGAAAAATCAAAGCTGTGGTTAAAATGTTATTTTGCACAGAAGGCGCTTCAAACAAAAGATATGTTGCGTAGAAGAATACTATTGTAAAACTGATAGAATATAAAGTTGAAGACCCCAAAAATCTCATTTCTCTGGATTGAACAATATATGTACATGTATCTTGGTTACTATGTTATTCGTATTATAACATATTTGGCTAACATATGATTAAAATATGTTATTTTCTGTGGATATTACTCTGAAATAGTCGGTTTATATGGAGACTTAAGTAAAGACATATCGACTTTTAATACATGCACTTGTAATGCCGACTTTCTCCAAAGAAATTCGGACCCCGTTGGAAATGGATGCCCCTTGGTCTATTGTATACACTGGGGGGGTTAAATTTTTTTTCTTTCAAACCCACCTCGGTTTGGTTGAGGGGACTACTTGTTTTCATTATCTGAAATAAGAAATTCGTGATGCAGTTTGTTACTATTTCATGGATATTGAAACTAATGTTGTACTAGTTTATCAAACAAATAAGTACAAACAATGTAAAAGAGATGTGTAATTTAGATAAATTCATATTTGGATCTTTTAATTTGAACACCGAAATGCTAAAATAATGTATATGTATTACTATAACACCTTCTGCTATGCTGTCACATGGTTTGTGTTATGTTTGTAATTATGTATTTTATGTATTATTGATATTTGTGCAATTCAAATGTATACCTATAGTTTACATATAGACTTTGGTAATTTATATTACTAGTATCGTCTGCCTATTTTGCTTCAAAATCTGTAAGACTTCCAAAAATTATTTCTTTGATTGCATATAAGGGTAGACCTAACTTTCTATAAAATGAATATGTATATATAAGGTTGATATTCTAGGCACTTTATATATATATATATATATATATATATATATATATACAATACATATAAACAGATAATCTCAAAGACGAAAATTCAAAGTTAATTGCAAGTTATAAATGGAATTTGCAAAACATCATTAACAGAATATTTGTCCCATTTATGCAAAGAATAGTTTTTTTGTTTTTTTTCGTAAACAGAATATTTAATGTCCCCTTTATGCAAAGAATGGGTTTTGTTTTTTCCGAAACTTTTCAACTTTTACTTGAACTCTAGATTCCCTGTCATTTCATTTTAAACTTTAAATATTTCTTTATACAACTTGAAACTGTGTCCGGCCTAATCATATAGCCGTATATTGTATCATAATGCAGTTTTATAAATTTTATCTGGTCGTCTCTGTTTAGCTGCTGGGCCTTTTTCCTTTGAAGTTGGAATTTGACATACTATGTTATCAACAGTTGCCCATACGGTATACTTTTGTGATTTGCCGTCAGGGGAGAATTTACTCCTGACTGGAAATGACATTACGTCTTCCAGGATATTTGCTTTGACACTCTGAAATAAAGAAAAGTTTTCCTTAAACCAAAATAGAATGGGGCTCAGTCAAGCCTAACCATTACGCCATCACCTCATACTTCCTACTATGTTTAAAGTGATATTTTAACATTAGACAAATAAAAATTTAAAAAAAGTTTTCCTAAAACTAAAATTGAATGGGCCTCAGTCACCCACGACACAATAATGTTAAAAAGCAATACGTCAACAAGTGAAGAAACAAACTCAAATCTACTTACACTTGTTGCTGCTGCTACTTGTGTTCGTGACTGTAAGTGAGAGGCAGAATTTGTCTGTAAAAAATAGAATGAATTGTAAAGAAAGGTTAAAGAAATTGTTAAAACTTATGTATACAAAGTTGTATTTACATCTTATGTTAAAAAAAAAATTAAAATACACTAACGAATCGTAATGGACAACAATGAGAATTTTTACCAATCTGTTTAATGAAACGTGTAAATACAAAATACAAAAAAGTATAAGATGTATCTATGCGTATGACATTACGGAACATACGAATAGAATTTATCCAAATATATATACATATAGGTTACAGTGAATTTGTAAAATCAGGGATTATGTAGAATCCCAGATTTTTTTAGAGATTATGTAAAATCCCAGATTTTTTAGAGATTATGTAGAATCACTAAAATCATTAGTTATTATACATATTCCCTTAAAATGACCAGTGATTTCACATGATATCATTTCAGGGATTATCATTAATTGTTTTGATCTTTCCATTTCCTCCTCAAGTTGTGTTTGTATTTCTTGTTCCCCTTCTAACCTGAATAAAAATATCAATATACATTGCAAGTCATAATGACATTAAAGCATATTGCTTGAAAAAAAGAACCACTATCCATAACATTTCCGAAAACATATTCTGCAGAAATATTTTGGCTCAGACAATTAATAATCACTCTTGAAGACATGTTTAATTTTTATTTGTTAAAATGTAGCTCTTGATTTGTGTCAAATGCAAAATCCGAAACATCCCAGCAAACCATGGTTTGATGACGCTTGTGATAAGCCATAGGTGACCGTAAAAAATCTAAAAGACGGTTCAATCAACAACCAACGACGGAAAACTTGAGTAATTTCCGTATTTTTCGCGCTAAGGCACGGCGGACTTGTAGGCAAGGCCGACGAACATCCTGGAAAAAATTTGTCTCGGGGATTACATCTCGCACTCCGATGACAAAAGTTTGGAATATGGTAAACAAAATAAATGGTAAAAATTCTAAAGCCACTGTAAAACATTTGAAAGACGGCAATGATTTATTAACATCCTTCTAAACTGTACTCAAATCTACATATTTGTTCCCATTCATTCTCACTAAAGTTCGCCTTGTAATTAATGTGAAGTGGCATGTACAGCTAACAATTCTTCCATTTAACAAATAAAGTTGACCTATTGCTTATAGTTTAAAGAAAAAACAGACCAAAACTCAGAAACTTAACACTGAGCGATCAACCCTGAAAATGCGGTCACGGTCAAATAAAACAATTACGAATGATACAATTTCAATATGGCATATAATATAAAAAAAGAAAAGATAAAAACTTAATTTTGACCACTGAACCATGAAAATTATGTCAAGGTCAAATGATACCTGCCAGCTAGACATGTACACCTTGCAATCATTCCATACACCAAATATTGTAGAATTATTGCAAACAATATAAGAAAAACAGTCAAAAACTCTAAACTTAACAATAACCAGTTAACCATGAAAATGAAATCAAGGTCAGACGAAACCTGCCAGTTAGACATGTACACCTTACAGTGCTTTCATACACCGAATATACTACACCTATTTCTTATCATATCTTAGATATGAACTTAACCACCAAAACTTAACCTTGTTCGAAAATGTTTTGACGGTTTGAAGACGCAATGTTTTCCAAATACTGTATATTCCCTCTGCATTCTCCATAACTAGGATTTGCAAAGTTTTCCGTATGAAAGTTATGATGTTGAGGTGACCAGTAATAGTTATCCTCGTGAAGCCTTACTCTTTCCAAAAAATAAATAAATAGGGTATTATTGGAACATTAAATTATACCCGCCACATATTTGTCGAGAAGAGGGGATAGCAAAAACAGTAAAATGACAAAAACTTGAAAAGTAATCATCAGAATTAAATATTAATTAAACATAACCAGCAAAAAGTAAACAACTGACCAAAGTTTAAAAACAATGCCTTGATCAGTTTTCAACTATCATCTAGAAAAAGTTTCTGCACAAAAAAAAAGGGGAAGACCGAGTGAAAAAGGCATAACTCGTAAAATATTATTTTGATCAATCTAAAAGTCAAACATTTCCTTAATTTATTGTGCAAAACAAATGTACAAAGACAATAACAATCAAAACCAAGGAGTAAACAAAGACCCAAAAAACAAAGATCATTTACATCAACAGTTATAAATAATAAATAAGAAACAACACGAACTCCACTAAAAACCGGGAGTGAAATCAGGTGCTCCGAAAAGGTAAGCATTTCCTGCACCGTATACGGCAACCGTCGTGTTATTTCTTTGTTCAGTTCGGTAATGATTGAAGGGTATTATGACTGAGGAAGAATATCAGATATGATTTCTGACACACTTTTGTCAAAATGGCCAATCAGCTCATGATGGCGACCGTAAAATTTTTTGAGTGATGACCTTAATTTGATTGATTCATAGCCCTGTCTCAGCAACTTTTGAGACAGCAGTATTCCTCGTTCAACAAAATCAACGTACTTTGAGCTAGCTGTAGAGTAACGTGTAAATTGAGACACATACTCCAAATGCTGGTGCCGCTGGGGTGTTGCTACACAGAAATGGAAAGATGACTATACATAAATTAAAAAAATCATCAGTAGTCATTTCGAGAAAAAGGTCTAATTATGAAGCAGATTTATCTGTGTCGGTAGTTTCTTTAATTTCATGTTCACTTGGATATATTAAATGTAAGTGATCACTGAATATATTGTTATCAAGAGACAGTACATCATCATTATACCGAAAGGTGAAAATAAAAGACTGGGCTAATTTCTTTTCTCCTTTCTGTACAAGCCCTTGGATAAATTCAGCTTCATAGGAATACAAAAACAAATCTGCAAGTAGAGAAGCGCAATTGGCTTGCATACTCTGAAAAAGTTAATTAACTCGTAATAAGCTCTGTCAAATAAAATATGATTTAAAATTTATAAGATTTAAAAATAGGCATTACAAATCAATGTGTGAAATTAAAACCCTGTCAATTTGCATTTTATTATTGCAGTAATTATATAAATCTTCAATATACTGATCTAAAACTTCACAAATTAAAAAGGCTGTATTGATAAAAGTAATTGCATGTATGTGAAATATCGCAAGCTATAAAAAAATAAAGCCCATGACAATTTCATCTAATTAATTTAAATGTAGGTGAACTTAAGCGATTATATACACGCAGATATTAGTGTTGATTTAGCCCCTTTAACCAGCTCATTAAATACACTGTCCATGTTGATTGCCTCATCTGGTACATTTATTCATGTCTCTTCAATGCTGCTTACTGATGTGGGAGGAAGGGTTGAGGGGAGAGATGATTCTTTATTACAAGGCCATACGGTGACCTATTGTTGTTAATATATGTGTCATTTTGGTCTCTTGTGGACAGTTGTCTCATTGGCAATCATACCACATTATTTTTTATATTAAACTTTCTTTTTGTTTTTTTCATATTTTCTTCACGGTCTTCTTTCTCCAATTTGTGTGAGTAACATATGTATAATGCAATTTTTCTCTTTTGTTCGTATCCGTTTGTGGCATCTGCAAGTAATAACTGGTTCCTATGCAGAAATAAAAAAAAGGCAAAATGTAGAAAGTAAATTTAATTTCAGATTGTTTTTAAATATCACAAATATATACTAGTTATTTAGAACCATGGCGTTGTTAGTTTATTTTTGATTGATGAGTTTGACTGTCCTTTTGGTATTTTTCGTCCCTCTTTTAGAACATTTATCCGAAACAATGAAACTTCTACTGTTTGATAATGCAGCCACGAGTCTTTCGTGCAAATTTTTGATGCATTTTATCGCCGCCAGTATTTGAAAGGTTGGATCTTTCTGGCCTAAAGAATTTCCCAGCAACACTAATTAGTCATTCAAATGGAGCAGAAGTAGTAGAAATTGTGAGGTAAATCCTTGCAAGCTTTATCAGTATGCGGTATATTTCGATTATAGTACTTGGATTACATGCATCATCACATGGCTCAAGAAGGTATTGCGGAATTTCCTTTTTAACAATATCATCTGAGATATGTTTTTCTTTTCTTTTATGGGTGTCATGATGCAGAACAATCCCGTTGCATCAGATTTTGACATCTTGGTTTCCATATGCAGAACCTTCTATAGAGAAATGTTTATTAGTTTGTATCCATGGATGATAGTTGTAATAATTTTGAACACTTTCTCTGTCAATCTATCTCCATGTATATGTATAACCCCTGTAAAGAAAAAACGAAACGCATTCGTCTATCTCAACTTTATATAAAAATGCATAAATTAACTAAAGTACAACTAAAGTAAAATTGAACGAAAAAACATATTTCCGACTTGTCGCGAAAAAACTAGATTGTTTTTCGACTTGTCGCGACAAAAATAAGTTTGTTCAGAAAAAAAAATACATAGCCCGCCCCTTTTCTGGGGCGAAGCAATGACTGTGTTTTTAATTTGATAGATGCTTTTGTGTTCTGTAAAAACTTTTCTTTTAAAATTGCATAAAGATGATGACCTCAGTACTCATTTTTTTACTATTTTATTTATATAGTCTATTTAGTTCACGCATCATTGTAAGTTTAACGGAATTGACGAGATTGTGGTACAAAGTGAACGAACCCGGTTTAATCCACCATTTGCTACATTTGAAAATGCCTGTGCCAAGTCAGGAATATGACAGTTGTCCATTTGTTTTTGATGTGTTTTGTCATTTGATTTTGCCATGTGATTAGGGACTTCCTGATTTGATTTTCCTCTGAGTTCAGTATTTTTGTGATTGTGCTATTTGCAGATTTATTTTTTCTCTTATAACGCTTGGTCTTGATTTCCTTCTTTTCTTTTGTTTTTTCGGGAACTGTAATCTCTTACTATATAAATTAGTGAAGTTATGTCCGGAGACGGACAAAGTTGTCTCTTGACGTGTTTGTGGTGACCACTTAATGTCCTTGTTGAAACGCAAATTTACATCACAGCATCTGTTATGCCATGACCCACGATTCCAACGATTACATACATTTTACCCCAATCATACTGTGTGCGAACATGCATCCACATTTAACCTAAGTTAGAGGTGAAATTTCTAAGCAAGCGACGATAAATCTTGTCTCGTACATGACATCAAATCAGTAATGCATAAATCTGAAGATAAACGCCATCATTGCTAGTGCCATCAATCCAAAAACAACATTGTTCATCAAAAACATTTTCGGCATCATCATTATCAACAATAGGATAGGAATGTGGGAGTTTTTCAAATGCCATACTACCATTTGTTCAGTTGTTGGCCCCATGACAAAATTTGTAATATTAGTAGCCAGTACTTGCACAATGAATAACATATGGAAGTGTAGGGGCCCTTTTGGACATCCCAAATCGATTAGCTACACTTCTGTATGAATCTTCTGTTGGCAGGAGCCATATTACACTCGAAAGTTTGTTGATAATCTCAACCACTCTGCATTTTAAATCTGTTATTAACTCTTCAAGTATTTTATTCCAAGATATATTTATTGACACTATTGTCCGTCATAATGTTTTCTTCGTTTCTTTAGAGGGAAAATATTTCATATTTGGTCTACAGCTCGATGTTATTGAGTCATAGCCTTAAATAATGTATTCTTCTGACGTTTCTGTCTCGTTGAAATCTCGTTCTGGAATTATTTCCAAAACAGATGATACAAGTAAAAAATAGAACAAAGGGGTCAATGCAGTTTTTGGCTTACAACTCAATCACTCGTGTGACTACTCACATTTACTTCAGTGGCATATAGATAAACCTTGTAAGTTATATTTTCAAACATTATTTTTTTTCTATTTTGAATATAATTATCCGAAACTGTTTATGACCTTTTCTTATGGGACTAAAGAGTACACGGACTTTGTATTTTCAGGACATTCCAGTCTAGTTGGTGTAAAGACGGGGGAAATTGACAGGGTTCTAATCAGAGACAATGTTTTATAAACAACTTGCATTATCACTTGTAATCAATTATGATTTTTGTTACATGTGTTCTTCCAAGAGTTTTCAATATATTATGTGAAAAAAAAATTAAAAATCGTTCTTGTTTAAAAATCTGTAGTGAACAGATTTTTAGTTCAAATTTGATTTTTGAGGCGGAGTCTGTCAACAGCTGATTTTGTTTGTAAACAAATGCACATGGCAAATGATGTTCATGCATAGTAAAGACAGCACCTACCTAGTTTGCAGAGATATCCAATGTTTAAATTCCTTTGGAACATTCACAACTTTTCTTCCAGAAAACTCATTTTGTAAATTAATCCAATAATTAAATTGTATATAAAATTTGAGTGCAAAGTAATAAAAAAGGTCAATAATATTTGTCACTACGGTTGGAAAAAAGAGTATACAATGAACTAGTACCATCTATGCCCCATGAAAGGATGTAAGGTTTATAGTTAGAGTTTGGATACAATTCCCTGACAAGGTTCAACACACAATCGAGGATAACTTCGCTTCTAACGATAACAACAGTTTCATCAACCCTATCCCTATTCAAAAGTATGCATTTCTTCATGAGATACTGATGACTGCTCCATGCTAATCTGTCATGCATCATTCTCCAGAATGGTTTAAATTTCTAAAAGTTTTCTAACTCAACTATTTCTTGCATGTGCTCTCTGTGCTCTATCCCTCGGGTCACAATTATCATAAAAAAACCTTCTAAATTAAACTCGTTTGCTTTAGGCTCAACTTCAAAATCCCTTGGTCCTAGAATAGATTCTCCAGTTTATGCCCTGGGAGTCCTGAAATGGATTCTTTAGTCTGAAGCCCTGACGGTCCTGAAATGAATTATCTTGTCTGCAGGCAAGAGGGTCATGTGATTGGTTCCAGAGCCTATAGGACAGAGGGTTCTGAAATGGATAGTAAGAGCTGGAGTAGATTTTTAGTGATAAAAGACAGAAATGGCGCAAAATATGGTTGTTCAGTGAGGTGCTCTGATGATAAGGCAGTCAGGAACCTGTCAACTCGTAGTCGGACTGTGCTGTAATATAGCTATTTATGTTGCAGTGCCTTACTAATAATGTTGATCTTGCTGAAGATATCGGACAGGAAGAGGAACTTGTAAGATGTCATGTGATGTACCATGGAACTATATCACTGTCACCTGGGTCTGATACTATATGGACGATCGAAACTTTGCTCAAAGTTGATTATCGTACGATAACTTAAAAATGCATACTGAGGAAATAACAAATACGGAAAAATGATACATGAAAAAAAACCTTTTCCTTTTATTTGCTATTTAAAAACAGGTTGATTTAGAGTCCCTAATGGAGCTACGTATATGGTAAATGCATTTACTTTTTACAAGCATCAGTCCGAACGTTGTCTAAGGGAGCAACTATTTAACTTCAAAAGTGGGGATATGGTTGTTTTATTGAAGTGGGAAAAAAATCAAGCTTAGCGCTTAAAATTTAATTTATTAAGTTTTTTTTATCGCTATTGATCAAATTTTTTGGTTCAAACTTTAACACTTTTTAAGGTATGCGGGAAATCTGGATTCAGATATTTGTTTTTTGTTCCGCTTGCACAGATTTTTTCCCCATCAAACTGGGGTTCAGAATATTTTTATGTACCATTATTGAAGCCCCTCGTGGAAGTACCCAATTAAAATTAAAAAAGTTTTACCTTAGTGACAATATTTATATATCAGATTCCCAAATAAGATTACCATATAAGATTACCATTTATCGCTGATATAAACTATTCAAATTTTTTAATTTTATTTTCAAAATGTCGACGCCTACAAATGGATAGATGGGGGAATAATGTACAGCGGCAACTTTTACATAAATATGAAGGCTGGAAACAATGTTTATGTTATACGTTTATAATAAATATGATGAATGTGTTCAGCTTTTACAAAACCAGAACGATAAGTTGGTAATGTTTCTTATTTTTATTTGCTTTTGCCTTTTTAATTTAATTTGACTTTATTGGCTTTTTTTTAAACTCAATTTGATTCGAGCGTCTTTGATAAGTCTTTTGAAGACGAAACGCGCGTCAGGCGCAAATACAAAATTTACACCCGGGTAACTATCTATGAAGAGTTTATGTAGATACCTTATTATAACTCCAGGCTACCAATAATCGGTCTTGCTCTTAATTTCGGCGTAAAAAGAGATCGAAAACCTTCCACATTCCAGACTAGCACAACGTTCATTGGGACATCATGAATTCAGATTTCCTACCGTACCAGTACTTAGAACTGAAATCATTGATACAAGGCAATATACGATCGTCATGCAAACGATAAAAAATGAAAATGAAATGATCAGGAACACTCAAAGCTGAATGAATATCTAAGGCCAACAATTAATAAAGAAAGGAAATTGTTGTTGATTAAAACGTTAAAGATGATCGTTCAAGATATATTCATCTACCGAGTGACATGATTGCAGAAAGAAAGAAATCGTAGAGCAAAACAGAACAATTTGAAATCAAATGAGATAATACAACGTGTATTGAACCATTTTATTGCTTAAAGTCCAAACGAAAATATATATACATACTCAACCTAATCATACTATTTGACCTACTGCGAGTTGGTCAGTTTTATCTTTTCTTGACAAAAACTATGAATGACTTGAGAAATTTTCTTTTACGGCGAAAGATTGCTGACACTGGATATACAATTCTGTTTTCTGTTTTTCATTAACTAAGGATTGCCAATTTTCCGACCGAAGTCGGTGGTTTCCTCCACCAATAAAAACTGGCCGCCGCGAAATAGCCAAAATGTGCTGAAAACGGCGTAAAACCCAAACTAAACAAACATTCTTAACTATAATATTAATATTGAAAATTTGTTCATATCGTCGTAAAACCAGGGGTTTCTGATGATGTAGGATACGGCATTTTTCAAAGTTGAGTAACTTTATTCCGTTCACAAATTGATTTGAAAAGAATATTGTGATCATACTGAACAATGTGTATCTAGGTATAGAAATAGTGTTATTTATATTTGCTGTGACTCCTGTTCGGACAGCTGTGAAATAACTTGATTGAAAATATGACAATTCTGGTGCACTATATCGCATCTGGGGAACTGGACTGACGATATCTTATGTGGAAGAGGTATCTCAAAAGTGTGAAGCCAGTTTTCACTACTGAAAACAATGTTTGCTTCCTTAGCAAAAGTTACTCCATAGTTGTTGTGGTGCATCTGTACTTCATCATCTTCATTTACGGCATATATGCTAACCAAGAGAATCCAGGAAAAAACTGTGGCATAACTCAAAGCATCACAACCTCTACATGGCACTTGTGAGAACTGTCTTTTCTCTCTATTATCCCTGTTTGGTGTTAACGCCATGACTTCTTGCCTTACAACTGTCTTCATGGAATAGATTTTGAAAAATGCCGTATCCTTCATCATCAGATGACATGTGAACTTGAAATAATAATAGTTATCTCTTTGCTATACCTGGAAATGCCTGATATGTACATAATTCAACATCTTTGTTTTTGTCGCGAAGAATGCGGTTTCAAATAATGAGAGATAATTCAATATGCTACAACTAAAGATCAAAAAGGTAAACATACACTATGACGTACCATGATTTAATTAACTGAGTATAGTTATGAAATTAATGCAGACAAAGAAAATAGTCTTGATATGTGTCGCACAGACATTACAAAAGAAAGTGTAGTATATAGATAGATTGTTCATAAAACCTGCCATCAGTGCATTGATAATTTTTAACATTTTAATGTGATTTTGACCTTCAACCGATCATAGTCTAAAAATAATTGCATAGACTTAACACAAAACCTGCTGTCGGTTTAATACACTTTTTTTTTTTTACATTTGACTAAATTTAACAACTATTTTGATATTTTTAGAAATCAACCATATTTTATTGATGTTTGTATATAATGTTCACCAAACCTGCTACCAGTGCGTTGACAATTTTCCACATTTTAATTTGATTTTGACAATTTTTGGGATAATTTTATTTGATGTTCCCTTAAATCGGTCATTTGATCAAGATAATTGTCTTATATGCACTTACAGTTGTATCTGATGTTAACATGAACCAATCACAGTTTATTTTATAGATAATACGCTACTATTTGAAAAAAAATCAGTTTATTGTTTCCCTTATAAATACGTCATATCCAGCTCATTATTTGGAACGTGGTTCTGCAACTCAATTAAATCAAGTGAAATTGGGTGCTCCGAAAGGGTGAGCATTTCCTGCACCGTATACGGCACTCGTCGTGTTATTTTTTTGTTCATTTCGGTAATGATGGAATTTTTACAGTGGGAAAGTCACGGATCGATTCTGCGCCTCCTTCCATATGACGTAATAAAATTAACGATACTATTTTTTTTACACCAGATGCGCATTTCGACAATACATATCTCTTCAGTGATGCTCGTGGCCAAAATATTTGAAATCCAAAGCTTATATAAAAGATGAAGAGCTATAATCCAAAAGGTCCAAAAAGTATAGCCAAATCCGTGAAAGTAATCAGAGCTTTGCATGAGGGATTGATTGATTGATTGTTGGTTGCTTAACGTCCAGTGGCAAATATTTCATGCATATTCAGGACGAGAACAAGTTCACAATAAATACAATAGGTAGGTTGTTGTAATAGAGGCCATCTAGGATGATGGTCGGGGAAATTTGGACTGCCACTGGAAAATGAGGGTATATTGGATAGGGACAGAAATTTTGCCTTGCAACAGGCCACCTACGGACCCCTCAAAGAGTTGTTGCAAGGGTTCTTAACGTGCAAAGAGCGTGGCACTCTCTTTACACGAGACATCGGATTTAACGTTCCCTTCTGACGGACGTGACTGCGAACTTGATACATCCCGCACAGCCAAACGGACGCCCCACTTCGGCAAGCGTTTTACTGCCGGTCGGGAGAAGACCAAGTGACCATATTTCTATACCCCAGTCACCCTTGGGGTTTTGCATGAGGGAGATACATTCCTTAATTTATAATAATTTCTATCATTTTGTAACAGCAAATTTTAATAACACAAAACATTCCGTATGTTCATGCCAGTACCGAAGTACTGGCTACTGGGCTGGTGATACCCTCGGGGACTAATAGTCCACCAGCAGAGGCATCGACCCAGTGGTAGTAATAAAATTAACGATACCAATTTTCTTGCACCAGATGCGCATTTCGACAATACATGTCTCTTCAGTGATGCTCGTGGCCAAAATATTTGAAATCCAAAGCTTATATAAAAGATGAAGAGCTATAATCCAAAAGGTCCAAAAAGTATAGCCAAATCCGTGAAAGGAATCAGAGCTTTGCATGAGGGAGATACATTCCTTAATTTATAATAATTTCTATCATTTTGTAACAGCAAATTTTAATAACACAAAACAATCCGTATGTTCATGCCAGTACCGAAGTACTGGCTACGGTCACATAATAAAGGGCGACTATCGCGATTTTTACATAGAGGGCGACAGTATCGCGCCTTCTCGGTAATTTGTTTACATCGTGTACGTGTGATTTTTCGAGAAATTTATAATTAAAGACAATTAAACTTGTGTCATTTCATCATCAATTTTTTCTTCTTAGAAGATTTTATTTTTCAAGAAACGAACATCTGAAAATGGCAAGTGACGTTGTTATTTTGGAAGATAAAAATATGGCGGGTGTTTTCCCCTTCTGAAAATAACTGACACATTTGCATCCTATTGGCTATTTAAATATAAAATAACCAAAAATAGTATCTATGATGATAGGAGTCCCTAAATATTTGCATAAATACCCATCACTCCGTGTCAAATTGTAACTGAGGCTGCGAAAAGGAAGCATATAAATCGACGCCATTTTTCAACAAATCAAGGTTTCGGAGTTCACGAAATCCTAGTATTATAACTTTTAATGGTTAGTAGAAAGATGTATTAACCAACTAAGTACATTATTGCCAAAAATGACTGTTTATTAAAAATTATATATTTTCTGTAATGGCCCTGTTTTTCTGTAATGGCCCTGTATTAATGCCCGGTTTGTCTGTGTTAAGTTTTAAAGAGTATAATACTTTTTTGTATTTTATTTTATTTAGTAACCAGCAACCAACATTAAAGAACCATATATAGGGATCACTGTTCATCCTGTTTTTCAACACATAACTTCTGTCAACTTAATATCTTGGATATTTGGTATATTAAAAGATTTATCATGGTGAAGTACAAATTATTTTTTTCAAACTAAACTGTCATTAAAAGAGTATAGAGTATATCAAGTTGGCAGCAACACATACACTTTTATTCAGTTGGTTAATAAATGTATTAAGAAATGGGTGTTTTTATAATGGCCATTACAGACTTCCTCGACCATTATTACAGACCTTGGACATATAACAGAGCCATTATAAAAACACCCATTTCTTAATACTATAATAAACACTATCCATAATATAATTTATTGATCAGATAGGATTATGGCTATATGTTTGCCTCTTTTCGATGCTGAAATCCAGTAAATTTCCACAGACCACATGTAAATAAACGCCCCTTTCTCAGCGTGAGACTTCAATTTTGAAAAAAAACTTGAATGTTAGCATTTAAATTTTATTTAAATTATTAGGGTTTGTGTAAATCATCTGTTCTGATTTGTTTGGTTGTCTCGAATGGTAAAAAGGGTAATATGCATGGTTTTATATTTTAATTTTTGAACCCAAAATGTGTGTGACAAAAAACAAAAACAAACAAAATAGAATCATAAGAAAAATATAACAACTACATTTTTACATCAGTATTGTTTATTTTTTTCCTAAACGTTTACGCATCATTCATTAGTTAGTACAGGTTTCACAAAATTGGGAACCAGGGGCGATTCAAAGGTAACATGATATGTCCCGACTGTTATACATACATTGTGGGTTTTTTAATGGTGGGGTTGTTGTCTCTTTGACACATTCCCCATTTCAATTCTCAATTTTATAGGTACTCTCTTGATATTAACCTTCATGTTAATGAAGATGTAATTTCTGATTTCTCGTCCAAGTACTTAATTTTATGCTATGTAACAATTTGTTTCATCTAGCAAAATATAAAGAATCTGGAAAGAATAAAACAGGCAGTTCAAGAATATTCTTACTCTTTGAGTAATCGGTGTTCTGGTTGACCAACGGAAATGAAACAGTGCGAATAATCGGAAGACGTAGTCGAAACGGCTGTGAAATATTTCCGTTTCAAACTGAACAACTTTAAACTTTTTTTCATGATTTCAAGTTAAATATTTTTTGTAATTGTTGTCACGTATCTAAAGAAATGAACTACATTTTGATTAAATCGTGTTCGCGTTTCATCTGTTCATATATAAGTTTTAAACTTACCATCAATTTTGCCAATGACGGCTTAATTTAAACCATATTCTGGACACTTCGAAAATTCGCCATTACCATATCCTCTACCCGGTATTCGTTATATGATTCCCTCGGCTGTACAATGTTCGAAAGATTGAGAACATTTCCCGTCGCCGGATTATCATTAACACAGATCAAAATTGCTACTTTACAAGAGTCCGTCATGATGGTTCAACTAGGCTAGCTATCAGACCGACGTGATACTTGACTAGCAGACGACGCGCTAAATCGCACTAGCATTACCTCCTTGCATTAACGAGAAAAAATGAAGAAACAAATATGAAATGAAAGGTTTTAGTGTAATACACATCACAGTTATAGAAATATTTTATTATTTTTTATTTACGTTTACAGAAAAAAATATTGAAAAAATAAATATTTCGTGCATATATTGAAATTCAATAACTATATCCGACCGGGTTTCGGTGGTGCCTAATAGTTTGGAATAGCCAATGATGGCGGAAAATAACAAACGGCCCTACATGGGCTATCTTTCTAATCCAAATCTTTCAGTCCCAAAGCGAACCCTGTACCGAAAGGCGTTTAACGTAGACCAGCAAGAAGAGCCTATGTTGCAAAGTGATCATGAAGTAGCTTCGCTTCCAGTGAGGGAAAACTCCATCTTTAAAGAAGTTGAGAGTACATGTATGTACGATCTTTTGAGTTTATATGATTTGCCCAACATAGGAGTAGGACAGAATGAAGATGAAGAAACGTGTGAAGATGACAACAAAAACATTGAACTGACAGAGGAAGATTCACATGATTATGAAGAAATGATGCTAGATGAGGATGATGAGTTTGAATTAACAGAAAATTCCAAAATCTGTTAAAATTCAAATCTCACTTTTCACGAGTTTGCTGTCCTAATCATGACACTGAAAACATCATTTATCCTGTGTGGAATTTCTTTTGCTTTTATGTTGAAAACATGCAACTGGCATTACCGGAAGGGAACAAAATCCCAAGTTTAAATTCAATCCACAAGTACTTTCAGGGACAGAACATACTTTTACGGAAGCATAATTATTGTGGGTTTTGTATTTGGTATATTGGTATAGAAACTAAAACGAAATGTGATAAATGTGGAAAATCTGACATTCAGTTCTTTGTCGACTTACCAATGGAAGAAGATGGGGAACTGTATGAGCAGCATTTCAGTAAGCATATAACTATTGTAAACCTTGTAATGAAGGCAGTTGCTATTTTGCCAGCTCAGGCACAACAGCCTCTTAGTGGCTTCTTTCGACTCCATATTAATAGCGATTTATATTGAGTTTTGCTATTTTGGCGGTCATAATTAATGTTAAAATAGATGTACAATGTACACTGTATATGATTAAAGAATTCAAAAAGACATGTATAGAAACATACACTATGAAATTTCTATTCAAATACATTGTATGTCTTCCTTAAAACATTTAATATACAAATCATGCTTATTATTATTGATAGCCTTTACTTTAATAAGAAATTTTGAGAAACATGCCTTTTAAAACATGTTTTAGATGCTGAAATATATAGAAAATATATTTGTTTTTAAATAGAAAATCTACATACATGTATGTAAAAAATATGTCTTTTAAAAAAATGTATATTATGCATACATGTATTTAAGCATATAAACTCATTTTGAAAAATGTACATTCTAATCAAAACAGTTATAATTTAATTTTGGATGTAACACGTCTTCTGATTGGCTGACGTTATTTTGTTATCAGCCCATAGATAACTTTGGGATAATTCATTCTTATGCATCCTTTAATCGAATACATTCTCAAAATAATTTTATAGAATTTAACACCAAACCTGTCGCCGGTTTAGGTATAATTTTTCTACTTTCACTGTAAATTTGATCACTTTTAATAATTTTATTTGATCACTTTTTTGATAATTTTATATGATGTTCCATTAAATCGGTCGTTTGTATCAAAAGTAAACATGAACCAACTACAGCTTTATTTTTTTTTTATATATATATTTCAGTTAAGCCTCTTTTTGGATTACTGTATTAGATGAACCCTTAAATCGACCATTTTTTTTTAAATATTAGTAAAGAATGTACACTTAACCTACCATCGGTGTATTGATAATTTTTCCACATTTGACTGTAACTTTGTGATGATTTTTTTTTATAATTGTATTTAATATTATTTTAAATCGTTTATTTGATCAAGATAGTTTTCTAATATGTATTAACAATAATATAAGATTGATTGATGGTTGCTTAACGTCCAGTGGCAAATATCTCATGCATATTCAGGACGAGAACAAGTTCACAATAAATACAATAGGTATGTTGATACAATAGAGGCCATCTGGGATGATGGTCGGGAAAATTTGGACTGCCACTGGAAAATGAGGGTATATTGGATAGGGACAGAAATTTTGCCTTGCAACACGCCACCTACGGACCCCTCAAAGAGTTGTTGCAAGGGTTCTTAACGTGCAAAGAGCGTGGCACTCCCTTTACACGAGGTATCGGATTTAACGTCCCCTTTTGACAGGACGTGACTGCGAACTTGATACATCCCGCACAGCCAAACGGACGCCCCACTTCGGCAAGCGTTTTACTGCCGGTCGGGAGAAGACCAAGTGACCATATTTCTATGCCCCAGTCCCCGTTGGGGTGCAATAGTATAAGAAGTAATTTTAAACAAACCATAGCTTTATTGAAAAAAATGCAAATTTTTCTCAGTAAAATTTTCTACTTTTTGTCGAGCCTGCAACTTTTGTTGCAGAAAGCTCGACATAGGTATAGTGATCCGGCGGCGGCGTTAGCTTACTTCTTAAAAGGTTTATATTTTAGAAGGTGAAAGACCTGTATGCTTCATGTTACGAAGTTTCCGTCAGTCACATGTCCAATGTCCTTGACCTCTTTTTCATGGTTCAGTGACCACTTGAAAAAAAAGTTCAGAATTTTTGTAATGTTGAATTCTCACTTATTATAAGTAATAGGATTACTATATTTGGCATGTGCGTACCTTGCAAGGTCCTCATGCCCGTCAGACAGTTTTCACTTGACCTCGACCTCATTTCATGGATCAGTGAACAAGGTTAAGTTTTGGTGGTCAAGTCCATATCTCAGATACTATAAGCAATAGGGCTAGTATATTTGGTGTATGGAAGGACTGGAAGGTGTACATGTCCAACTGGCACGTGTCATCTGACCTTGACCTCATTTTCATGGTTCAGTGGTTATAGTTAATTTTTTGTGTTTTGGTCTGTTTTTCTCATACTATATGCAATAGGTCTACTATATTTGTTGTATGGAATGATTGTAAGGTATACATGTCTAGCGGGCAGATGTCATCTGACATTGACCTCATTTTCATGGTTCAGTGGTTATAGTTAAGTTTTTGTGTTTTGGTCTGTTTTTCTCATACTTTATGCAATAGGTCCACTATATTTGTTGTATGGAATGATTGTAAGTTGTACATGTCTAGCGGGCAGATCTCATCTGACCTAGACCTCATTTTCATGGTTCAGTGGTCAAAGTTTTTAAGTTTTGGTCTTTTTATCTAATATTATATGCCAAAGGTCAACTATATTTGGTGTATGGAAATATATTATGATCTATATGTCAGTCCCGCAGGTTTTATTTGACCATGACGTCAATTGCACGGTTCATTGCACAGTGTTAAGTTCTTGTGTTTTGGTCTATTTTTCTTAAACTATAAGTAATTGGTCAACTATATTTGTTGTATGGAAGCATTGTTAGCTGTACATGTCTGCCTGGCATGGTTCATCTGACCTTGACCTCATTTTCATGGTTCATTGGTCTTTGTTTAGCTGTCTTGCTTAATGTTAAGTTGATGTAGCAGTTGTAATAAAGCTTTATACTTAGGACAATCAACATAATATCAATGATTAATAAAGAAGACGAGACATTTCAGTGTGTGCACTCTTGTTGGATATTTATCCAGATGTTACCTTTATTGATATTTTTTGCACATTTTACTGTAAAATTGTCAATTTTTTAATAATTGATCAAGATAATTTGCTAATATGTATTAACAATTGTGTTAGTAGTGACATTGAACCAACTACAGCTTTATTAATTTTTTTCTATGTATATTTTTCAGTTAATTTAGCCACTTTTTGGATTACTGTATTAGATGAAACCTTAAATTAAAAGGCTATACCTAGATAGATATAGGAAGATGTGGTGTGAGTGCCAATTAGACAACTCTCCATCCATAAAACAATTTAAAAAAAGCAAACCATTATAGGTCAATGTACGGCCTTCAACACGGAGCCTTGGCTCGCACCGAACAACAAGACGTTATTGCTAACCAGAAATCGCACAAGACATACAAGAGAACGAAGATGAATAAAAACCAGAAAGAACAACTTGTAACATTGTACAAAATTATCAGAACATTCAGATTAATATTTTTATTTCATGACTGTATTTATGAAAACAGTTTCAAAGTATGATAATGAAAAATATATATATATATGTGGAAGCACTAATAACTTTATTACATAAGCAGATCATAAAAACATAGACAGAAATAAGAAGTATGCAACAATGATAAAAGACAATCAATTGTTAACTGAACTAGCTCTTACTAATTGTATATATTGTAATTATACATGCACTTTCATAGTTGTATATAATAAATTGTACATATTAAATGTCAATATCACTATGTCTTTTGTTTAACTTAAGAACAACAAGGGCAACTCCAAGTGTTGGTCTTCTTTGAAGGTCTAGGGTGTTTCTTGGGCAGACATACACTGTGCATCCACTGGTTGCAATTACCCTCACACTGCACCCATTTCTTCTGGCGACCGTTGGCATTGTCTTCCTCATAAGTAGTCTTGCAGTATCTGCAGGTTGTTAGGAAACTGCTTTCTGTCACTTCTTCTTCAACTTCAACTATATGACTGGTACTCATGGTCTCTAGTAGGTCTATGGTTGTTTCAGACAAACTGGGGGGCTCGTCAATAAGATCAAGTACTTTCAGAACTAAGTCATTGTCCATGGTGGCTATGGGATCTTGTTCATCAGATGGTGTTGCATTAACAGTGACAGATTCAAATTGTTATTTGTCTTAAATTTCTCAATTAACTTGAGTGAATGCAATGGTGTTTACATAAAATTAAAGCTTGGGCTTTAGATAATAACTTTCACAAGCCGGGATCAGCTATCAAAGAAAACAAAAATGATTAAAACAACAAACAATACTTCAAAGACTGTTACAAAACAATTTTATTTACTGAGTTATTTATTTTACATATCAATTAATTATTAAACATCAAACATGATAATTAACCAATCTGATCACATTAATTAACATTTGAACACCAGTGTAATAACAGCGAAATAGATAGACCAACATTGTGAAAAATAATTGCTCAATTATCCAAATGAATATACAACACAACACTTTACTTTAATAAAATACTTTATTGTTTTACCAATTCAATATATATATAGGATTTAAATATATATTTTTTTTTAAATTCCCGTCAAAGGAAACTAAAAATTCGGACAAAATTATCTCCCTTTATTGACGAAACTGCATGATGGGATTGAAAACTTGCAAAACCGAGTATACTCGATTTTCTGTTAATGAGAGGGATGAAAACAGTCCTACCCGAAACTAAAGGAATAAATCATGAATTTTAATTCTATTTAACTAAAACAACTATTTGTTTAAATTTTAAAAAAAATGTTTAAGTACAATAAACGGCAATAATTTTTTTTATACAGATCATTAATTGAATGGCGGCTAGCCGAAAGACAGTTACAGATAAAACCTCATAATAATTGCAGCTGGTTTATTGAAGTCAAGGAATTTTGTTTAAAATATGAAATTAATGACTTATATACTTATTTAAACAATCCGTTATCAAAATTCCAATGGAAAAAGCTAGTTAAACCCAAAATTCATGACTATTGGACATCTAAAATTACTGATGAGTCAAAAGGTTACTCAACTCTTAAATTTATGGACCATAAACATAATATTGGATCCGTACATCCTTTAGCTATATCAGTTAATGCAAATCTAAAGGACATCAGAAAAATTCCTGTACGTCTTAAAATTTCAACTGGGAACTAGATCCTACAAACCCACAAGGCATCATTTTCAAAGAATAATTATATAAGTCCAACTTGTAAACTCTGTGGTAAAGCGGATGAAACGGTGGAACATTTTATTCTATTGTGTGAAAAGTTAGAAGAGACAAGAATACCACTTTTGTCAAAGATCTTAGATAATGGAAGCCTGATCCTAGCCAAAGTTGCAACTTCATTTCCAATTGATCTTATCCAACTAATTATCAGTCCGTTCTGTTATGTAGACATTAATGCAAACAGAGCTGTTTTTGAGGAAACCAGTAACATTTTGGAACCCCTGTGTAGACAGTTGCTTTATAATATGCATAGCAAACGCTATGCTTTATTAGCTAATATAGATAAGCAAGGCAGTAGAAAATCTAACTTCTAATTGCTTAATAGTGTAGTTTAGAAAGATTGGCCTCGCAAGTTCATAACGGGCACACATGGTCCCAGAATAAGTTAGTTTTTGTATTCAAAGAACATTTAGTTTTATTTCTATCAAAGATTTTTCTTATGTTTTATTTGTGTATGTAACATAAATTCTTGAGGTGGCGGAAATTTTTATATTTTTATATATGAAGTGATGCGCGTTGTATTGTGTTATATTGCGTATTGACATTTTCCTCTGTGTGAATGGAGGTGTGCCTTGATTGGCAGAACTACGTTAACAGATTACAGACAGATTAATAAATATGTTAAACTTTTGTGTAGCTCAAGCTACAAAGATATTTTGTCATGCATCCGATTTCACCTAGATAGATTCACACGCCCGATGAAGCTCATATGTTTAGCGTAATAATGCGTGAATAATGTTTAAAATATATCACCTAATTTTACAACACTCATTAGTGTTTGAAAGTTACATTCTTAGACACTTATATAATTTAATTAGTTATCAAAGGTATCAGGATTGTAATTTAGTACGCCAGACGCGAGTTTAGTCTACATAAGACTCATATCAAAATATATATAAAGTGTATCAGTTTATTTAAAAATTGATCCACACTTAGGTAGATTGAATGTTGATTGTTGCTATTTTTAGACACTATATATATATATATATAATGTTTATATATATATATATAAACCCATTTATAATATGGAAAAAATAAATCTATAACCTTTCATTCAAAAGGTAACATAACACGAACAAGTTTACATATTATTCACTGCAGGACATGATTATTAGTAACTTGTAATACCATCGACAAAAATGTTGTTACCTGTAGTATGAGATGGCACCATAACTTTCACAGACTATTAAAGCGGTACGTCTAAACACTGCTAAGGATTCCTTAGTGCACTCAGGACTAGGATGCCACATCAAAGGGAACCTGTTTACTAAATTTCAAGTGAATTGGACTTGAACTTCATCAAAATATACCTTGACCAAAAACTGAAGCGGAACGAACGAACAGACGGACGAACGACCGAACGAACCCACATACCAGAAAATATCATTCCCCTCTACTATCGTACGTGGGGCAGAAAAATAAATATTAACAAAATTCCAACAACAATTCATTTATAAGTATCCAACTTTACCAAACTTGTCGATTAAACAAAATAGATAGCAGGATTCCCGTGTAATCAGTTATATATAATTTGACACGTGTCAAACGGTTCATTGATTTTCGGCACCTCAACGACAAACAGTCTAAATAATGTTGAATATATCGTTTGTTTATGATTATTTTTCTATAAAATTTGAAATTTATGCATTAAATATCAATTTCTACCTTAGTGGCATGTTATCAGTCCTTAGTGCACTAAGGACTCCTTAGCAGTGGTTAGACGCACCCCTATTAAAGATTCTACTAGCAACGGCAAAACTGTTTATACCAGGTTTAATTTACTTTCCGTATTAGCAACGACAAAATAACTTACTAAAACAAACATGTTTGAAAACAAGGGGATATGCATTTACATATTTACACCCACTGTAGGTAGGTGGAATTAAGACTTTGATGTATAATTTGAAGACTACATTTAGATTATTTGGGAAAAAAATTAAAGATGAGGACATAAGAAGATCATCAATAAACAACATACACAATGCTCATCAATCAATATTAAAGCTTGTGGTATTTGTTTACTTTAATAATAGGCCGAAGTTGGGTTCTTTCAGGGATCAATAATCGTTGCCGCGCACAGCATGCCACACTTTCAATTCAATTATATTTGAATATTTGTAAACTTGGTCCACCATGTATGTAAATGATGAAGTTTAATTTTCAGAACTGTACTTTAGAAATCCTTTTGCATTAGTTTTTTTTAATGCATACTGTGTCTAACATAAGGCAATACTTACTCTTGAAAAGTTCCCAAATGAAATATAAGTAAGAGGCGCCAGCTTTTGTGATGATCTTTACAAAACTTTGCAAAATTTTTAGCTGAATCAGATTTAAATCCCATAGTATGACAAAGGTTTTCCAAGACTGGTATCCAATTACATTGTAAGTTAAAAAAAACATCCTTTTATTAAATTCATCTCATAATGGCCAGAATCTATTCTCACATACAACCAATCAAATTCAAAAACAAAGCGTCATTGAACAGTGGGATGGATTTCTGTGGTATAGTTGGAGTAATTGTCCATTGACATAAATGATTTTCCACATCCTTCAATGGCACACACAACAGCTTCTACCTTCATTTTTTTATTATTATCGTGTATGGAAGACCATCACAGCATACAAAAGTCGTTTTTTTAATGCTAACTGTCTGTTCAACATGGAATTTTTACTTTTTTTGTCAACTTATAAAAAACAATATCTTCACAGAGTAGAATATGTAAGCACCTGCAATATATCTCAGTTTAAATTGGCTAGCTGAAGAAGATACTTTGTCGTGTACATTATCACACAATTCTTCTCTTTGTATTTACAATGTAGCTTTAAGTCCAATTTCTTGTTGAATAAATAAGTTGATACATTATTTGTTTCCTATCTAGTATTTCCGATTCTTATATATGTTGATATATGTATCACTAATTGAGTATGCATTTATATGTTTAGATAAAGTAGCAAATTCATTAAAGTTTGACAAAAAGATTCTAATTCATATACAAATTCACTATCTTGATTAGCAACAATGCCACAATTCTCATCGAAACTAAAGTAATTTTCCTCAATATCATTATCAATTCATTAATTTATTATCATCTCACCTTTAATCGCAGCTTTATTTTCATTAAATCCTTCTTTTCTTGGGGTCAGAATCACAGCCTGGAAGTGCAAAGTCCTTGATCATTTTTGCAGCATAGACGCTAACAATTGCTGCTATTTTCCACCAATTTCGTAGGAAGTCATCACTTCTCCATATTCCTTTCGTATATTTGTAGATGTATGCCGCCCCTTAAACCTCTTGCAACATATCATGACTGATTTCAAAGTCATCAATAAAACAATGACGGTTTTTTTTAAACATTCAATAAATTTCGCAATCTTCCAAGGAAAAGTGTGCCTATTGGAAATATGAAAAAGCAGGCTTCTACATGTCTCTTAAAAGTTGATCAGGGTCACCCATCGGCTTGTCGACTTGTCATCCTGTATTATAACAACCTACCTATTGTATTAATTGTTAACTTGTTCTCGTCCTGAATATGCATGAAATATTTGCCACTGGACGTTAAGCAACCAACAATCAATCAATCATTCAACAAGAGTAAATTATAATTAAAGAATCCTACATTGCAACCTGTATCTCTTTGCGAGGTGATGGTGTCAAGGCGGCCTTAATGGCAGATGTAAGGGTTGGTATGCATTTGTCACTAGCATCTATAAGCGGCTTCCAAGAAAACTCATCCAGAGTACCTTCATTTAAAGGCTTTGAGAGATTTATAACACCAAGATCCAACCGCTTTATCTCCTGTCGAACTGCATATTTGATCAATTTCGTGAATCCCTGTCTTGCTGACTTGCTCTTCTCATAAAGGCATTTAAAAGCACTAAAGTAGTGAGAACTTCAAAGGACCTGAACAGCCGTGTCCACAAAACCCTTTGAACAATGAGTATTAGCTTTTTTTGGAGAGACAACAACCTTTTTTGGTGAATAAATGTTACATCTCTTCTTGGAGACAGAAGACAACAAAGATTAATCTACAGTACTTTGAGGCGAAACAAATTCAAAAGTCTGTTTATTTGGCGTCGATTGAAACAGAGGCCGTTTTCTCCTTCTCATGCAAGAAGTGTCTGCTTGAAGTTTGTTGAACTCATCTAATGCGTCTTTAGTAGTCGACTGTGATTTAAAAATGTTCACAACTGAACTGGCACATGTATTGCAAACATATAAAGACTTGTCAGGGGTTACTTGAATGTCAATAGTATTGTTCAAAACTGATCGAAGGGATATAGCTGGCAATTTGTTTTGACTGTCAATGGATGTTCTTTTGTATCCCTTATTCCTTTTTTCGAATTTATTGTTGCAGTTTATACATGTGTCAATATCGTCCATTATAATTATCTCCCTTTAAATCCTAAAGGGGACCTGGTAACCAACCCATAACTGATCGAAATTGTAAACTGCTTACAAATTAACTTTTTACAACAAACTTACTAAATTTCACTTGTTCAAGATGACGATACCAATTAATGCGACTATCTGTCAACTATAAATCGGTTCAAAACACAAATGTTTCTGCGAAAATGTGGAAATTTATTGTCAAACTAAAAGTTTGTAACGTAAACAAATAAACCGGAAGTATGTTTTGTAGAGTAACGGCCCCTGAAATCAAAGGAAAACGAATCACGTGGTACAAACTCCCGAGATCATGTTTTGATTCAAAAATGGCCGACGAAAAGGCGGAGCTTAACTGAAAAGAAATATTTTGATGTATTCTGTACAATTCAGCTTTCCTTTTTGTGATTTCCAACTTTTTCCCTAATATAGCTTAATTTCTATAGCATTTTGCTTGATCTCTGTTTCTTTTTTTCTTACTTTGGATTTTTTGACGGGAACATGTTGGTGGTTGTGGAATTTGTATTTGCGCTGGTGATGCTGGTGGAGTTTTCAAGGTCTTTTTTTCGTTGTCTTTCTTTATTCTTTGATAACCTCCATCGCCTTCTTCTACTTCTCTTTGATCTTTCAGACATCTCGTTTATAGGTTTAACCATACCAATTTCTTTGTAGTCATGATACCTCTTTTTCCTTTGCCCTGAAGGCTTCTAATCTGTCTGGGTCTCCTTTTAATTTGTCCCTAAAACGTTGTTGTCTTTCTTTCACTATTAGACCCTTTTTACCTTTCGTAACTAGTTTGTATTACAGATGGAATGATAAAGAATAAAAATTATAGATTTTTGTGAGAAAGATGAATTTACTATTTGACATTGGTTTTTTGTTTCTTATCATTTACAAGTCTTGAATGTGTTTAATGATTTTTTTTTAATTTTATTTAGAGTTTAGTATATTCATTCGCATGTTACCTTATTGATATTTTATCCACATTTTACTGTAAATTTGTCAATTTTTTTATAACTTTTTTGATGTTACCTTAAATCGGTCATTTGATCAAGAAGAAAACATGAACCAACCACAGCTTTATCAAAAATATAAACATTTGTCATTCAATGTAACCACTTTTTGGATATTAATTCGGATGTTACCTTGTTGATATTTTTTTTTATATTTTACTGTTAATTTGTCAATTTTTTGATATTTTTTTTTTGTTACCTTAAATCTGTCATTTGTTGAAGAAATTTTGAACCAACCACAGCTTTATCAAAACATTTCAAGATTTTTTATTCAATTTAACCAATTTTTGAATATTCATTCGGATGTTACCTTATTGATATTTTTTTCATATTTTACTGTTAATATGTCAATGTTTTGATTATTTTTTTATGTTACCTTAAATCGGTCATTTGATATAGAAGAAAACTTGAACCAACTACAGCTTTATCAAAACATTTCAACCACGTTTTGGATATTAATTCGGATATTACGTTCTTGATATTTTTTTCATATTTTACCGTAAATTTGTTAATTTTTTTATATTTTTTTTTATGTTACCTTAAATCGGTCATTCAATTAAGAAGAAAACTTGAACAAACCACACCTTTATCAAAACATTTCAAGATTTTTTTTTCAATATAACCACTTTTTTGGATATTCATTCGGATGTTACCTTATTGATATTTGTTTCATATTTTACTGTAAATTTGTCACTTTTTTTATAATTATTTTGATATTACCTTAAATCTGTCTTTTGATCAAGAAGAAAACTGGAACCAACAACAGCTTTATCAAAAAATATCAACATTTTTCATTCAATTTAACCACTTTTTGGATATTCGTTCGGATGTTACCTTATTGATATGTTTTTCATATTTTACTGTAAATTTTTCAATTTTTTTGATAATTTTTTTGATGTTACCTTAAATCTGTCATTTGTTCAAGAAAAAAATTTCAACCAACCACAGCTTTATCAAAACATTTCAAGATTTTTCATTCAATTTAACCACTTTTTCAATATTAATTCGGATATTACCTTATTGATATTTTTTTCATATTTTACTGTAAATTTGTCAATTTTTTGATATTTTTTTTTGTTACCTTAAATCTATCATTTGTTGAAGAAGAAAATTTGAACCAACCACAGCTTTATCAAAACATTTCAAGATTTTTTATTCAATTTAACCAATTTTTGGATATTTATTCGGATGTTACCTTATTGATATTTTTCTCATATTTTACTGTTTATATGTCATTTTTTTGATATTTTTTTTTATGTTACCTTAAGGTGACTTCCGATACTAAGGGAGATAACAACATTTTACTGATGTAAAACTGGTTCCCGTTTAAAAATTTGGGATATATTGCCTGTATATCTAGGTCACGGTAACAGTTCCGATGTCGTCTGTTGACAACGTGTGTGAACAACTTCCAAGTTACAGCTCATCGCTCAGAAGAAAGGAAGGTTTATCATAAAGGATAAATGCATGCGTTCTTTAAAAATAAAGAATATGAATAGCTTCAGCTGGAAAGTTCACACAGTCTTAAATGATTCTCAACTTATAATATCATATGATATAAGTTTTTGGAAGTTGGAGAAATTTGGCGTCCGATCACAGACAGTTATGTTTTGTTTGACGAAACCTGGAAAGAAGGTCGACGGCTAACTCTGGTTGATCACCTAGCGTAGAATATGTTTGTTAAGATGTAAAACTGTCCCCTGCGGATACTGTCTGTGAACGGAAATACGACCTTCAAGGCTTGTACCAGGAGGTGGAGGCCGTGGAGCATTTTGTCCATATCATATCGTTGTATCTGCAGTGCATGTAACCTGCATATCATGTGTGACAGTGTAGAAACGAGGGGGGAAATGGGACTGGTGAATTTTTTATCAATTCAAAAGCTGCACATGGTAAGAGAGTTCAATTTTCTCTTAATATTATATATTCTCTTTACACATTTTACTGGTTGGAGAAGGTGTATGGTTTCATGTCTTGAATAAATGAACCTGCCCCACACCTCTCTTTTTCTTTCTTTAATTCCCCTCTATTATGGTCTTGGGTTTATGTGGTTTGAGGGTAAAAAGCTTTATTTTGAGGGGAAGTGCTGCCCAAATTTTTTATGAAGCTGGACTTAGTAATTTTTCTGGAATTTTGCCCCTGGAAGGTATTTATCATTTTTGCAATGAACACAAAGACATCTATACATAGGGGGCTTTTTAGTTTTGCATCCAAAAGGAGATGATTATTTTGTAAATACTTATTTGGTAGCAATTAAATAACCATACATAAAATTAGAATTGAAAAAGTAAACAATTGCAGTCACAATGATTCATTCACAAAAATAATGTTTTACAAACTCAAAATATTAGTTTTCTTTATTTTATAATCAGAATTTTCATATTAAGTCATCTTTTGCATGTGATCAGAGACCAAGTGGTCTGATACCTTACATATTTAGTCATTTAAAAACACCTAGAATGATGTGCAGAATGCAGGATAATGCATGAAGGCAAAAAAAAAAATTAAAAAGGGAGCACCCATTCTCATTCCACATTATAAGAAATAAATGTGAGTCTGTGATCTATAAGAATAAAGGTAAACATGAATTCACAATCATATTATATAAATATAAATTAAAAAATCAATTGTATATTCCAAATAAAATTATTCACTCAAGTCTAACTAGTTTATAGTTTATCTAATTAACCAATACATGTGCAAACTGATATTTCATATCATATTTTTCAGGAATGATACATGCAGGAATTTGTGCCACACATTTCAACAATTTCCTTAATGGATTGAATGTACTTCCTGTGAATTCATCAGCCATAATTAAAGAAAAAGGAGAATTAAACTGGAAAGAAAATATTTGCAGTTGCAAAAGAATCCTGTAAATAAAGTCAAAAGAACAAACAGTTTTAAACATGGTTAATTTAATGAATAATTAGAAGGTAATTAAACCTTTAGTCATATAATTTCAAAGTATTTTTTGATAATTTTCCTAAGTAGTTATATAAAGTATAACGAGGACCATAATTATATTCATATTTGCACTTAAGCAGTCATAAAAATGAATTAACAGATCTTGGTAATAATTTCAAGTTGAGGGTCAATATTTCAAATCAATTTTGTGGTAAAGCATTGTTATATATACTTGAAGACTTTCATGTATAGAACATGACAGAATTTGTCTCAACAAAAATATTGAACTAGAATTAGTTACATTTGTATTTATTAAATGAAATCTATATTAATGTATAAGTTAAACAAATTTAATGAAACCTATTTGGTTTTGAAAGCCTTTATACATATGATTATTACAAATTTCATTGTTAACACCTGAGTTTCCAGTTAATTTTAAATGTAATATGTTTTAGCTATAGTATTTGAACACTGCATGCACTTTCATTTATATATATTTGTTATCACTTTTTTTCATTAGGTTGAAGCTAGTTTTGTTGCAGAATTGCAAATGTTTGGTACTGGTTGAAACTATGAAAGTAATACAGGTAAATTTAAAGAATTTAGACTTTAACTTTATTTATAGAAAAGATATTCCCAAATGTCAAGGTGAAAGTGGACATTGTAGATTCTAAACACCCATGTGAAAGCAACAGTCTTCTATGATGAGAGGATGCCATACTTAGCATTAATGCTCTTGTTATTATATGGAATATGGCTTTTTTTATCATTATTTTCACTATTTTGATATTCAACAACCAACATTGATAACAACAATGAACAAGTAATATAAAACTCTCACTTTTTATGAAGCCTATATCATATTTATTTGCTTATTTAAATTTTGTTATATTTGTTATCAATTGTAGGTCTCATGGTTATCATTTAACAGCAGGTTATTAGCAGCAGTTTTGTAGAAAAATGAAGGATGACTGTCAATGGTAAATACATACATTTTAGGATAATTACATGTAGTTACCTTTGAAAAAAAACTTGGTTTCATTTGAGACTTTTTAATCTGATAATGGTGTTTTGCAGGCATTTATAACATTTCTTTTTGGACAATATATTTAGTAGACTCAACTATAGAATGTAGGATCATGTAAACTTGTACACAGATGTCACTGACCTACATTTTCCACTTCACTGACTTTGGTTACATTAAACATCCATTTTCATGTACAACAAATGTATATCTCAGCAACTAAAAGGTGTTAGATCATGCAAACTTATATATACACTCTCAGAGTCTCAGTAACTCAGCTTCCAGGCAAAAGAAGGTCACAGTGATCCACATTTTACACTATTGATTTGTACTTTATTTTATATTTTAAATACTAAGTATATTATCAAGACTGCCACTGGTTCTTATGTGCCACAATTCTGACAGTGAAGATAACTATGTGATGTAGATAACTTATGTTTATTTCAAACTTGGTCACATGCTGTATATGTAAATTTTTACCAAAAAGAACAGTTCAACTGTATTGATTTAAGGTATATGGTAAAGGTCACACCTATTAAATATACATGTATACCTTGAATTTGCATTGGACCCTATAATGCTCCCTATATCATTTATATTGTCAATTATTGCATTCCAAATTGCCATTGTACACAAAACAAAAACCACTAAAATGGATGGCCATCATATGCAAAAGCAATATAAAATGCATACCCATCAGCTGACCTAATTATTGCAATCACTTCAAAAACCTGGTCATATATCATATTATGAAACTCTTAATGAGTACCTTTGTTAGTCAGGTATAATATAATCTTTTTAAATTGATGTTGTAATGCATGATTGGATTAATTTTGCACTCACTGAAATATTATATAGATTTAGTAGTTTATTAGTATATATTACACCTTTTCAGTACAAATAAATAAATTAAACTTTCAGGTAAATGCAGCAATAGAATGTTCCCCTGGAAAATTTATGCAGAAAATTTGGGAAAGTATGAATAAGAAATTAGAGAGGCAAACAGATAACCAGAAAACAAAGATTTTAAAAGAAAAGAATTGCCACTAATAGTAATATGATATATCTGACTGGGAGCAACATGTACTATTCAATATGGAAGGATTGACAATTTTGACTGAGAACAAAGTGAACTCTAATAATGCTATGACTATCAATAAGTACTTGACTGAATCAGAGGAGTAAACTATTTACATATTTGTAAATATAAACATATATGTTTGCTTGATTATTGAGGCATTCAAAATAAAGAAAGTTGAAAAACCTTTGAAAAAGTTATTATTTCATCATTTTTTGGTTATGTTACTATGACAACTGAAATATATAATGTATTATCATTATGCTTCATCAAACTTAAATCATTAACTGAGGAAAAGGTGACAAAGTCTTTTTTAATCCATTTACTTGCATGACTGTTACCTATGAATCGATAATTTAAAAAAAATATATTTGGTGATTTTTGCTAACTTCTGAGTAATTTATTTTGCTGATTAAAGACCACAGTAATACTAAAATAAGCTGCATTACAATGTATTATAGGATTTGTTTACATTTACATAGAAGCCATGTGTTGTTGCTCTGAAATCATGGTATTTGATCTGCCATTGTCTGTTAGGTTGTTAATCTTGCACAATAGAATGCAAAAACTTGAATTTTCCAACTTCATGTCCTGTTGCCATGGTAACCGTTGTTCATAGAAACCAAAAAAATGTTCTCATTTGATTGCCTTGTGAAACTGTATTATTCTGTGTTAGTTTAACAAAGGATATGACAACATATGTCACACTTTGATCACCGATGATGAAAGATATACAAAAAACTGCTGTTGATCACTGTTTCGTTAGGGGTCACAAAAACGTTTTTCGGGCAAAAAATAGTCTGGTGACCCATATTTTTTTTAATTTCTTTTTAAACCTCATTGTTATGACCATCTTATGTCAAATTTAAACAAATATTCATTGGACCATTTTTTTGGAAATTTAAGAAATTTAACAAAATCTGTGTTTTTTTTGTGGAGCAGTGTTGATGAAATTAGAGCTGAAATCAATGAAAATGAATAAAACTGCCATTATTTGTGTTTTATTTACATTTTAAATCATAATTTTGTAATAAATGAAGAACAAACCTTTCAAAATACTTTCAAAGGCTAAAAAAAAATCCAGAGTTTCTACATCAGGTATGTATTTGTGCATACACGTGATGTACCAACTTTAGTGACCGTTACTATGGAAACGAGTCTGGTGACATACTATTTTTAACTCAAATTTTCATAGAGGCCATTGCATAGTATATGTATGCAAATTTTAAGAAAAATTCAATGGTGAAAAAAAATTTGCTATATCTGTAGGGATCCACCTTAAATCGGTCATTTGATGTAGAAGAAAACTGGAACCAACCACAGCTTTATCAAAACATATCAAAATTTTCATGAAATGTAACCACTTTTTGGATATTCATTCGGATGTTACGTAATATATATTTTTTTCATATTTTACTGTAAATTTGTCAATTTTTTGATAATTGTTTTGATGTTACCTTAAAACTGTCATTTGTTCAAGAAGAAAATTTGAACCTACCACAGCTTTATCAAAACATTTCAAGATTTTTTATTCAATTTAACCACTTTTTGAATATTAATTCGGATATTACCTTATTGATATTTTTTTCATATTTTACTGTAAATTTGTCAATTTTTTGATATTTTTCTTGTTACCTTAAATCTGTCATTTGTTGAAAAAGAAAATTTGAACCAACCACAGCTTTATCAAAACATTTCCAGATTTTTTTATTCAATTTAACCAATTTTTGGATATTCATTTGGATGTTACCTTATTGATATTTTTCTCATATTTTACTGTTAATATGTCATTTGTTTGATATTTTTTTTTATGTTACCTTAAATCGGTCATTTGATGTAGAAGAAAACTGGAACCAACCACAGCTTTATCAAAACATATCAACATTTTTCATTGAATTTAACCACTTTTTGGATATTCGTTCGGATGTTACCTTATTGATATTTTTTTCATATTTTACTGTAAATTTGTCAATTTTTTTATAATTTTGTTGATGTTACCTTAAATCTGTCATTTGTTCAAGAAGAAAATTTGAACCAACCACAGCTTTATCAAAACATTTCAAGATTTTTTTTTCAATTTAACCACTTTTTGGATATTCATTCGGATCTTACCTTATTGATATTTTTTTCATATTCTACTGTAAATTTTTGAATTTTTTTATAATTTTGTGTATGTTACCTTAAATCTGTCATTTGTTCAAGAAGAAAATTTGAACCTACCACAGCTTTATCAAAACATTTCAAGATTTTTTATTCAATTCAACCACTTTTTGAATATTAATTCGTATATTACCTTATTGATATTTTTTTCATATTTTACTGTAAATTTGTCAATTTTTTGATATTTTTCTTGTTACCTTAAATCTGTCATTTGTTGAAGAAGAAAATTTGAATCAACCACAGCTTTATCAAAACATTTCAAGATTTTTTATTCAATTTAAACAATTTTTGGATATTCATTCGGATGTTACCTTATTGATATTTTTCTCATATTTTACTGTTAATATGTCATTTTTTTTATATTTTTTTTATGTTACCTTAAATCGGTCATTTGATGTAGAAGGAAACTGGAATCAACCACAGTTTTATCAAAACATTTCAATATTTTTTATTCAATTTAACCACTTTTTGGATATTAATTCGGATATTACCTTATTGATATTTTTTTAATATTTTACTGTAAATTTGTCAATTTTGTTTGATAATGTTTTTGATGTTACCTTAAATCGGTCATTTGATCAAGAACAAAACATGAACCAACCACAGCTTTATCAAAAAATATCAACATTTTTCATTCAATGTAAGCACTTTTGGGTTATTCTTTCAAATGTTACCTTATTGATATTTTTTTCATATTTTACTTTAAATATGTCATTTTTTTTATATTTTTTTTATGTTACCTTAAATCGGTCATTTGATGTAGAAGGAAACTGGAATCAACCACAGTTTTATTAAAACATTTCAATATTTTTTATTCAATTTAACCACTTTTTGGATATTAATTCGGATATTACCTTATTGATATTTTTTTAATATTTTACTGTAAATTTGTCAATTTTGTTTGATAATGTTTTTGATGTTACCTTAAATCGGTCATTTGATCAAGAACAAAACATGAACCAACCACAGCTTTATCAAAAAATATCAACATTTTTCATTCAATGTAACCACTTTTGGGTTATTCTTTCAAATGTTACCTTATTGATATTTTTTTCATATTTTACTTTAAATATGTCAATTTTTTTTGTTTCCTTGAATCTGTCATTTGATCAAGAAAAAAAACTTGAACCAACCACAGCTTTATCAAAACATTTCAAGATATTACTTTTAATTTAACCATTTTTCGGATGTTAATTCGGATGTTACCTTATTGATATTTTTTTCATATTTTACTGTAAATTTGTCGGATTTTTTTGATAATTTCTTTGATATCACCTTAAATCTGTCATTTGATCAAGAAGAAAACTTGAACCAAGCACAGCTTTATCAAAACATTTCAAGATTTTTTATTCAATTGAACCACTTTTTTATACTAATTCGGATGTTACCTTATTGATATTTTTTTTCATATTTTACTGTAAATTTATCATTTTTTTTTATATTTTTTTGATGTTACCTTAAATCGGTCATTTGATCAAGAACAAAGCTTATCAAAACATATCAACATTTTTCATTCAATTTAACCACTTTTTGGATATTCATTCGTTTATTACCTCATTGATATTTTTTCATATTTTACTGTAAATTTGTTAATTTTTTGATAATATTTTTGATCTTACCTTAAATCTGTCAACATTTTTCATTCAATGTAACCACTTTTTGGATATTCATTCGGATATTACCTTATTGATATTTTTTCATATTTTACTGTAAATTTGTCAATTTGTTTTGATATTTTTTTTTATGTTACCTCAAATCGGTCATTTGATGAAGAAGAAAACTTGAACCAACCACAGCTTTATCAAAAATTATCAACATTTTTCATTCAATTTAACCACTTTTTGGATATTCGTTCGGATGTTACCTTATTGATATTTTTTTCATATTTTACTGTAAATTTGTCAACTTTTTTATAATTTTGTTGATGTTACCTTAAATCTGTCATTTGTTCAAGAAGAAAATTTGAACCAACCACAGCTTTATCAAAACATTTCAAGATTTTTTTTTCAATTTAACCACTTTTTGGATATTCATTCGGATGTTATCTTATTGATATTTGTTTCATATTTTACTGTAAATTTGTCAATTTTTTGATAATTTTTTTGATATTACCTTAAATCTGTCTTTTGATCAAGAAGAAAACTGGAACCAACCACAGCTTTATAAAAAAAAATCAACATTTTTCATTCAATTTAACCACTTTTTGGATATTCGTTCGGATGTTACCTTATTGATATTTTTCATATTTTACTGTAAATTTGTCAATTTTTTGATAATATTTTTGATCTTACCTTAAATCTGTCATTTTTTCAAGAAGAAAAATTGAACCAACCACAGCTATATCAAAACATTTCAATATTTTTTATTCAATTTAACCCCTTTTTGGATATTAATTCGGATATTACCTTATTGATATTTTTTTAATATTTTACTGTAAATTTATCATTTTTTTGATGTTACCTTAAATCGGTCATTTGATCAAGAACAAAGCTTATCAAAACATATCAACATTTTTCATTCAATTTAACCACTTTCTGGATATTCATTCGTTTATTACCTTATTGATATTTTTTTCATATTTTACTGTAAATTTGTTAATTTTTTGATAATATTTTTGATCTTACCTTAAATCTGTCAACATTTTTCATTCAATGTAACCACTTTTTGGATATTCATCCGGATATTACCTTATTGATATTTTTTCATATTTTACTGTAAATTTGTCAATTTGTTTTGATATTTTTTTTTATTTTACCTCAAATCGGTCATTTGATGAAGAAGAAAACTTGAACCAACCACAGCTTTATCAAAAATTATCAACATTTTTCATTCAATTTAACCACTTTTTGGATATTCGTTCGGATGTTACCTTATTGATATTTTTTTTATATTTTACTGTAAATTTGTCAATTTTTTTATAATTTTGTTGATGTTACCTTAAATCTGTCTTTTGATCAAGAAGAAAACTGGAACTAGCCACAGCTTTATAAAAAAAAAATCAACATTTTTCATTCAATTTAACCACTTTTTGGATATTCGTTCGGATGTTACCTTATTGATATTTTTTTCATATTTTACTGTAAATTTGTCAATTTTTTTATAATTTTGTTGATGTTACCTTAAATCTGTCATTTGTTCAAGAAGAAAATTTGAACCAACCACAGCTGTATCAAAACATTTCAAGATTTTTTTTTCAATTTAACCACTTTTTGGATATTCATTCGGATGTTACCTTATTGATATTTGTTTCATATTTTACTGTAAATTTGTCAATTTTTTGATAATTTTTTTGATATTACCTTAAATCTGTCTTTTGATCAAGAAGAAAACTGGAACCAACCACAGCTTTATAAAAAAAAATCAACATTTTTCATTCAATTTAACCACTTTTTGGATATTCGTTCTGATGTTACCTTATTGATATTTTTTCATATTTTACTGTAAATTTGTCAATTTTTTGATAATATTTTTGATCTTACCTTAAATCTGTCATTTGTTCAAGAAGAAAAATTGAACCAACCACAGCTATATCAAAACATTTCAATATTTTTTATTCAATTTAACCCATTTTTGGATATTAATTCGGATATTACCTTATTGATATTTTTTTAATATTTTACTGTAAATTTATCATTTTTTTTTATATTTTTTTGATGTTACCTTAAATCGGTCATTTGATCAAGAACAAAGCTTATCAAAACATATCAACATTTTTCATTCAATTTAACCACTTTCTGGATATTCATTCGTTTATTACCTTATTGATATTTTTTTCATATTTTACTGTAAATTTGTTAATTTTTTGATAATATTTTTGATCTTACCTTAAATCTGTGAACATTTTTCATTCAATGTAACCACTTTTTGGATATTCATTCGGATATTACCTTATTGATATTTTTTCATATTTTACTGTAAATTTGTCAATTTGTTTTGATATTTTTTTTTATGTTACCTCAAATCGGTCATTTGATGAAGAAGAAAACTTGAACCAACCACAGCTTTATCAAAAATTATCAACATTTTTCATTCAATTTAACCACTTTTTGGATATTCGTTCGGATGTTACCTTATTGATATTTTTTTCATATTTTACTGTAAATTTGTCAATTTTTTTATAATTTTGTTGATGTTACCTTAAATCTGTCTTTTGATCAAGAAGAAAACTGGAACTAACCACAGCTTTATAAAAAAAAATCAACATTTTTCATTCAATTTAACCACTTTTTGGATATTCGTTCGGATGTTACCTTATTGATATTTTTTTCATATTTTACTGTAAATTTGTCAATTTTTTTATAATTTTCTTGATGTTACCTTAAATCTGTCATTTGTTGAAGAAGAAAATTTGAACCAACCACAGCTTTATCAAAACATTTCAAGATTTTTTTTTCAATTTAACCACTTTTTGGATATTCATTCGGATGTTATCTTATTGATATTTGTTTCATATTTTACTGTAAATTTGTAAATTTTTTGATAATTTTTTTGATATTACCTTAAATCTGTCTTTTGATCAAGAAGAAAACTGGAACCAACCACAGCTTTATAAAAAAAAATCAACATTTTTCATTCAATTTAACCACTTTTTGGATATTCGTTCGGATGTTACCTTATTGATATTTTTTCATATTTTACTGTAAATTTGTCAATTTTTTGATAATATTTTTGATCTTACCTTAAATATGTCATTTGTTCAAGAAGAAAAATTGAACCAACCACAGCTATATCAAAACATTTCAATGTTTTTTATTCAATTTAACCACTTTTTGGATATTAATTCGGATATTACCTTATTGATATTTTTTTAATATTTTACTGTAAATTTGTCAATTTTTTTTGATAATGTTTTTGATGTTACCTTAAATCGGTCATTTGATCAAGAACAAAACATGAACCAACCACAGCTTTATCAAAAAATATCAACATTTTTCATTCAATGTAACCACTTTTGGGTTATTCTTTCAAATGTTACCTTATTGATTTTTTTTTCATATTTTACTTTAAATTTGTCAATTTTTTTTGTTTCGTTGAATCTGTCATTTGATCAAGATAAAAAAACTTGAACCAACCACAGCTTTATCAAAACATTTCAAGATATTATTTTTAATTTAACCATTTTTCGGATGTTAATTCGGATGTTACCTTATTGATATTTTTTTCATATTTTACTGTAAATTTGTCGGGTTTTTTGATAATTTTTTTGATATTACCTTAAATCTGTCATTTGATCAAGAAGAAAACTTGAACCAAGCACAGCTTTATCAAAACATTTCAAGATTTTTTATTCAATTGAACCACTTTTTTTAATACTAATTCGGATGTTACCTTATTGCTATTTTTTTTCATATTTTACTGTAAATTTATCAATTTTTTTGATATTTTTTTTGCTGTTACCTTAAATCGGTCATTTGATCAAGAACAAAACATGAACCAACCACAGCTTTATCAAAACATATCAACATTTTTCATTCAATTTAACCACTTTTTGGATATTCATTCGTTTATTACCTTATTGATATTTTTTCATATTTTACTGTAAATTTGTTAATTTTTTGATAATATTTTTGATCTTACCTTAAATCTGTCAACATTTTTCATTCAATGTAACCACTTTTTGGATATTCATTCGGATATTACCTTATTGATATTTTTTCATATTTTACTGTAAATTTGTCAATTTGTTTTGATATTTTTTTTTATGTTACCTCAAATCGGTCATTTGATGAAGAAGAAAACTTGAACCAACCACAGCTTTATCAAAAATTATCAACATTTTTCATTCAATTTAACCACTTTTTGGATATTCGTTCGGATGTTACCTTATTGATATTTTTTTCATATTTTACTGTAAATTTGTCAATTTTTTTATAATTTTGTTGATGTTACCTTAAATCTGTCATTTGTTCAAGAAGAAAATTTGAACCAACCACAGCTTTATCAAAACATTTCAAGATTTTTTTTTTTCAATTTAACCACTTTTGGATATTCATTCGGATGTTATCTTATTGATATTTGTTTCATATTTTACTGTAAATTTGTCAATTTTTTGATAATTTTTTTGATATTACCTTAAATCTGTCTTTTGATCAAGAAGAAAACTGGAACCAACCACAGCTTTATAAAAATAAATCAACATTTTTCATTCAATTTAACCACTTTTTGGATATTCGTTCGGATGTTACCTTATTGATATTTTTTCATATTTTACTGTAAGTTTGTCAATATTTTGATAATATTTTTGATCTTACCTTAAATCTGTCATTTGTTCAAGAAGAAAAATTGAACCAACCACAGCTATATCAAAACATTTCAATGTTTTTTATTCAATTTAACCACTTTTTGGATATTAATTCGGATATTACCTTATTGATATTTTTTTAATATTTTACTGTAAATTTGTCAATTTTTTTTGATAATGTTTTTGATGTTACCTTAAATCGGTCATTTGATCAAGAACAAAACATGAACCAACCACAGCTTTATCAAAAAATATCAACATTTTTCATTCAATGTAACCACTTTTGGGTTATTCTTTCGAATGTTACCTTATTGATATTTTTTTCATATTTTACTTTAAATTTGTCAATTTTCTTTGTTTCCTTGAATCTGTCATTTGATCAAGATAAAAAACTTGAACCAACCACAGCTTTATCAAAACATTTCAAGATATTATTTTTAATTTAACCATTTTTCGGATGTTAATTCGGATGTTACCTTATTGATATTTTTTTCATATTTTACTGTAAATTTGTCGGTTTTTTTTGATAATTTTTTTGATATTACCTTAAATCTGTCATTTGATCAAGAAGAAAACTTGAACCAAGCACAGCTTTATCAAAACATTTCAAGATTTTTTATTCAATTGAACCACTTTTTTTAATACTAATTCGGATGTTACCTTATTGCTATTTTTTTTCATATTTTACTGTAAATTTATCAATTTTTTTGATATTTTTTTTGCTGTTACCTTAAATCGGTCATTTGATCAAGAACAAAACATGAACCAACCACAGCTTTATCAAAACATATCAACATTTTTCATTCAATTTAACCACTTTTTGGATATTCATTCGTTTATTACCTTATTGATATTTTTTCATATTTTACTGTAAATTTGTTAATTTTTTGATAATATTTTTGATCTTACCTTAAATCTGTCAACATTTTTCATTCAATGTAACCACTTTTTGGATATTCATTCGGATATTACCTTATTGATATTTTTTCATATTTTACTGTAAATTTGTCAATTTGTTTTGATATTTTTTTTTATGTTACCTCAAATCGGTCATTTGATGAAGAAGAAAACTTGAACCAACCACAGCTTTATCAAAAATTATCAACATTTTTCATTCAATTTAACCACTTTTTGGATATTCGTTCGGATGTTACCTTATTGATATTTTTTTCATATTTTACTGTAAATTTGTCAATTTTTTTATAATTTTGTTGATGTTACCTTAAATCTGTCATTTGTTCAAGAAGAAAATTTGAACCAACCACAGCTTTATCAAAACATTTCAAGATTTTTTTTTTCAATTTAACCACTTTTGGATATTCATTCGGATGTTATCTTATTGATATTTGTTTCATATTTTACTGTAAATTTGTCAATTTTTTGATAATTTTTTTGATATTACCTTAAATCTGTCTTTTGATCAAGAAGAAAACTGGAACCAACCACAGCTTTATAAAAATAAATCAACATTTTTCATTCAATTTAACCACTTTTTTGATATTCGTTCGGATGTTACCTTATTGATATTTTTTCATATTTTACTGTAAGTTTGTCAATATTTTGATAATATTTTTGATCTTACCTTAAATCTGTCATTTGTTCAAGAAGAAAAATTGAACCAACCACAGCTATATCAAAACATTTCAATATTTTTTATTCAATTTAACCACTTTTTGGATATTAATTCGGATATTACCTTATTAATATTTTTTTAATATTTTACTGTAAATTTGTCAATTTTTTTTGATAATGTCTTTGATGTTACCTTAAATCGGTCATTTGATCAAGAACAAAACATGAACCAACCACAGCTTTATCAAAACATTTCAAGATATTACTTTTAATTTAACCATTTTTCGGATGTTAATTCGGATGTTACCTTATTGATATTTTTTTCATATTTTACTGTAAATTTGTCGGATTTTTTTGATAATTTTTTTGATGTTACCTTAAATCGGTCATTTGATCAAGAACAAAGCTTATCAAAACATATCAACATTTTTCATTCAATTTAACCACTTTTTGGATATTCATTCGTTTATTACCTTATTGATGTTTTTTCATATTTTACTGTAAATTTGTTAATTTTTTGATAATATTTTTGATCTTACCTTAAATCTGTCAACATTTTTCATTCAATGTAACCACTTTTTAGATATTCATTCGGATATTACCTTATTGATATTTTTTCATATTTTACTGTAAATTTGTCAATTTGTTTTGATATATTTTTTTTTATGTTACCTCAAATCGGTTATTTGATGAAGAACAAAAATTGAACCAACCACAGCTTTATAAAAAATTATCAACATTTTTCATTCAATTTAACCACTTTTTGGATATTCGTTCGGATGTTACCTTATTGATATTTTTTTCATATTTTACTTTAAATTTGTCAATTTTTTTATAATTTTGTTGATGTTACCTTAAATCTGTCATTTGTTCAAGAAGAAAATTTGAACCAACCACAGCTTTATCAAAACATTTCAAGATTTTTTTTTCAATTTAACCACTTTTTGGATATTCATTCGGATGTTATCTTATTGATATTTGTTTCATATTTTACTGTAAATTTGTAAATTTTTTGATAATTTTTTTGATATTACCTTAAATCTGACTTTTGATCAAGAAGAAAACTGGAACCAACCACAGCTTTATAAAAAAAAATCAACATTTTTCATTCAATTTAACCACTTTTTGGATATTCGTTCGGATGTTACCTTATTGATATTTTTTCATATTTTACTGTAAATTTGTCAATTTTTTGATAATATTTTTGATCTTACCTTAAATCTGTCATTTGTTCAAGAAGAAAAATTGAACCAACCACAGCTATATCAAAACATTTCAATATTTTTTATTCAATTTAACCACTTTTTGGATATTAATTCGGATATTACCTTATTGATATTTTTTTAATATTTTACTGTAAATTTATCATTTTTTTTTATATTTTTTTTATGTTACCTTAAATCGGTCATTTGATCAAGAACAAAGCTTATCAAAACATATCAACATTTTTCATTCAATTTAACCACTGTTTGGATATTCATTCGTTTATTACCTTATTGATTTTTTTTCATATTTTACTGTAAATTTGTTAATTTTTTGATAATATTTTTGATCTTACCTTAAATCTGTCAACATTTTTCATTCAATGTAACCAGTTTTTGGATATTCATTCGGATATTACCTTATTGATATTTTTTCATATTTTACTGTAAATTTGTCAATTTGTTTTGATATTTTTTTTTTATGTTACCTCAAATCGGTCATTTGATGAAGAAGAAAACTTGAACCAACCACAGCTTTATCAAAAATTATCAACATTTTTCATTCAATTTAACCACTTTTTGGATATTCGTTCAGATGTTACCTTATTGATATTTTTTTCATATTTTACTGTAAATTTGTCAATTTTTTTATAATTTTGTTGATGTTACCTTAAATCTGTCATTTGTTCAAGAAGAAAATTTGAACCAACCACAGCTTTATCAAAACATTTCAAGATTTTTTTTTCAATTTAAGCACTTTTTGGATATTCATTCGGATGTTATCTTATTGATATTTGTTTCATATTTTACTGTAAATTTGTCAATTTTTTGATAATTTTTTTGATATTACCTTAAATCTGTCTTTTGATCAAGAAGAAAACTGGAACCAACCACAGCTTTATAAAAAAAAATCAACATTTTTCATTCAATTTAACCACTTTTTGGATATTCGTTCGGATGTTACCTTATTGATATTTTTTCATATTTTACTGTAAATTTGTCAATTTTTTGATAATATTTTTGATCTTACCTTAAATCTGTCATTTGTTCAAGAAGAAAAATTGAACCAACCACAGCTATATCAAAACATTTCAATATTTTTTATTCAATTTAACCATTTTTTGGATATTAATTCGGATATTACCTTATTGATATTTTTTTAATATTTTACTGTAAATTTGTCAATTTTTTTTGATGTTTTTGATGTTACCTTAAATCGGCCATTTGATCAAGAACAAAACATGAACCAACCACAGCTTTATCAAAAAATATCAACATTTTTCATTCAATGTAACCACTTTTGGGTTATTCTTTCAAATGTTACCTTATTGATATTTTTTTCATATTTTACTTTAAATTTGTCAATTTTTTTTGTTTCCTTGAATCTGTCATTTGATCAAGAAAAAAAACTTGAACCAACCACAGCTTTATCAAAACATTTCAAGATATTACTTTTAATTTAACCATTTTTCGGATGTTAATTCGGATGTTACCTTATTGATATTTTTTTCATATTTTACTGTAAATTTGTCGGTTTTTTTTGATAATTTTTTTGATATTACCTTAAATCTGTCATTTGATCAAGAAGAAAACTTGAACCAAGCACAGCTTTATCAAAACATTTCAAGATTTTTTATTCAATTGAACCACTTTTTTTATACTAATTCGGATGTTACCTTATTGATATTTTTCTTTCATATTTTACTGTAAATTTATCAATTTTTTTGATATTTTTTTTTATGTTACCTTAAATCGGTCATTTGATCAAGAACAAAGCTTATCAAAACATATCAACATTTTTCATTCAATTTAACCACTTTTTGGATATTCATTCGTTTATTACCTTATTGATATTTTTTCATATTTTACTGTAAATTTGTTAATTTTTTGATAAAATTTTTGATCTTACCTTAAATCTGTCAACATTTTTCATTCAATGTAACCACTTTTTGGATATTCATTCGGATATTACCTTATTGATATTTGTTTCATATTTTACTGTAAATTTGTCAATTTTTTGATAATTTTTTTGATATTACCTTAAATCTGTCTTTTGATCAAGAAGAAAACTGGAACCAACCACAGCTTTATAAAAATAAATCAACATTTTTCATTCAATTTAACCACTTTTTTGATATTCGTTTGGATGTTACCTTATTGATATTTTTTCATATTTTACTGTAAGTTTGTCAATATTTTGATAATATTTTTGATCTTACCTTAAATCTGTCATTTGTTCAAGAAGAAAAATTGAACCAACCACAGCTATATCAAAACATTTCAATATTTTTTATTCAATTTAACCACTTTTTGGATATTAATTCGGATATTACCTTATTAATATTTTTTTAATATTTTACTGTAAATTTGTCAATTTTTTTTGATAATGTCTTTGATGTTACCTTAAATCGGTCATTTGATCAAGAACAAAACATGAACCAACCACAGCTTTATCAAAAAATATCAACATTTTTCATTCAATGTAACCACTTTTGGGTTATTCTTTCAAATGTTACCTTATTGATATTTTTTTCATATTTTACTTTAAATTTGTCAATTTTTTTTGTTTCCTTGAATCTGTCATTTGATCAAGAAAAAAAACTTGAACCAACCACAGCTTTATCAAAACATTTCAAGATATTACTTTTAATTTAACCATTTTTCGGATGTTAATTCGGATGTTACCTTATTGATATTTTTTCATATTTTACTGTAAATTTGTCGGATTTTTTTGATAATTTCTTTGATATTACCTTAAATCTGTCATTTGATCAAGAAGAAAACTTGAACCAACCACAGCTTTATCAAAACATTTCAAGATATTACTTTTAATTTAACCATTTTTCGGATGTTAATTCGGATGTTACCTTATTGATATTTTTTTCATATTTTACTGTAAATTTGTCGGATTTTTTTGATAATTTTTTTGATGTTACCTTAAATCGGTCATTTGATCAAGAACAAAGCTTATCAAAACATACCAACATTTTTCATTCAATTTAACCACTTTTTGGATATTCATTCGTTTATTACCTTATTGATATTTTTTCATATTTTACTGTAAATTTGTTAATTTTTTGATAATATTTTTGATCTTACCTTAAATCTGTCAACATTTTTCATTCAATGTAACCACTTTTTAGATATTCATTCGGATATTACCTTATTGATATTTTTTCATATTTTACTGTAAATTTGTCAATTTGTTTTGATATATTTTTTTTTATGTTACCTCAAATCGGTTATTTGATGAAGAACAAAAATTGAACCAACCACAGCTTTATAAAAAATTATCAACATTTTTCATTCAATTTAACCACTTTTTGGATATTCGTTCGGATGTTACCTTATTGATATTTTTTTCATATTTTACTTTAAATTTGTCAATTTTTTTATAATTTTGTTGATGTTACCTTAAATCTGTCATTTGTTCAAGAAGAAAATTTGAACCAACCACAGCTTTATCAAAACATTTCAAGATTTTTTTTTCAATTTAACCACTTTTTGGATATTCATTCGGATGTTATCTTATTGATATTTGTTTCATATTTTACTGTAAAGTTGTCAATTTTTTGATAATTTTTTTGATATTACCTTAAATCTGACTTTTGATCAAGAAGAAAACTGGAACCAACCACAGCTTTATAAAAAAAAATCAACATTTTTCATTCAATTTAACCACTTTTTGGATATTCGTTCGGATGTTACCTTATTGATATTTTTTCATATTTTACTGTAAATTTGTCAATTTTTTGATAATATTTTTGATCTTACCTTAAATCTGTCATTTGTTCAAGAAGAAAAATTGAACCAACCACAGCTATATCAAAACATTTCAATATTTTTTATTCAATTTAACCACTTTTTGGATATTAATTCGGATATTACCTTATTGATATTTTTTTAATATTTTACTGTAAATTTATCATTTTTTTTTATATTTTTTTGATGTTACCTTAAATCGGTCATTTGATCAAGAACAAAGCTTATCAAAACATATCAACATTTTTCATTCAATTTAACCACTGTTTGGATATTCATTCGTTTATTACCTTATTGATTTTTTTTCATATTTTACTGTAAATTTGTTAATTTTTTGATAATATTTTTGATCTTACCTTAAATCTGTCAACATTTTTCATTCAATGTAACCAGTTTTTGGATATTCATTCGGATATTACCTTATTGATATTTTTTCATATTTTACTGTAAATTTGTCAATTTGTTTTGATATTTTTTTTTTATGTTACCTCAAATCGGTCATTTGATGAAGAAGAAAACTTGAACCAACCACAGCTTTATCAAAAATTATCAACATTTTTCATTCAATTTAACCACTTTTTGGATATTCGTTCAGATGTTACCTTATTGATATTTTTTTCATATTTTACTGTAAATTTGTCAATTTTTTTATAATTTTGTTGATGTTACCTTAAATCTGTCATTTGTTCAAGAAGAAAATTTGAACCAACCACAGCTTTATCAAAACATTTCAAGATTTTTTTTTCAATTTAAGCACTTTTTGGATATTCATTCGGATGTTATCTTATTGATATTTGTTTCATATTTTACTGTAAATTTGTCAATTTTTTGATAATTTTTTTGATATTACCTTAAATCTGTCTTTTGATCAAGAAGAAAACTGGAACCAACCACAGCTTTATAAAAAAAAATCAACATTTTTCATTCAATTTAACCACTTTTTGGATATTCGTTCGGATGTTACCTTATTGATATTTTTTCATATTTTACTGTAAATTTGTCAATTTTTTGATAATATTTTTGATCTTACCTTAAATCTGTCATTTGTTCAAGAAGAAAAATTGAACCAACCACAGCTATATCAAAACATTTCAATATTTTTTATTCAATTTAACCATTTTTTGGATATTAATTCGGATATTACCTTATTGATATTTTTTTAATATTTTACTGTAAATTTGTCAATTTTTTTTGATGTTTTTGATGTTACCTTAAATCGGCCATTTGATCAAGAACAAAACATGAACCAACCACAGCTTTATCAAAAAATATCAACATTTTTCATTCAATGTAACCACTTTTGGGTTATTCTTTCAAATGTTACCTTATTGATATTTTTTTCATATTTTACTTTAAATTTGTCAATTTTTTTTGTTTCCTTGAATCTGTCATTTGATCAAGAAAAAAAACTTGAACCAACCACAGCTTTATCAAAACATTTCAAGATATTACTTTTAATTTAACCATTTTTCGGATGTTAATTCGGATGTTACCTTATTGATATTTTTTTCATATTTTACTGTAAATTTGTCGGTTTTTTTTGATAATTTTTTTGATATTACCTTAAATCTGTCATTTGATCAAGAAGAAAACTTGAACCAAGCACAGCTTTATCAAAACATTTCAAGATTTTTTATTCAATTGAACCACTTTTTTTATACTAATTCGGATGTTACCTTATTGATATTTTTTTTTCATATTTTACTGTAAATTTATCAATTTTTTTGATATTTTTTTTTATGTTACCTTAAATCGGTCATTTGATCAAGAACAAAGCTTATCAAAACATATCAACATTTTTCATTCAATTTAACCACTTTTTGGATATTCATTCGTTTATTACCTTATTGATATTTTTTCATATTTTACTGTAAATTTGTTAATTTTTTGATAAAATTTTTGATCTTACCTTAAATCTGTCAACATTTTTCATTCAATGTAACCACTTTTTGGATATTCATTCGGATATTACCTTATTGATATTTTTTCATATTTTACTGTAAATTTGTCAATTTGTTTTGATATTTTTTTTTATGTTACCTCAAATCGGTCATTTGATGAAGAAGAAAACTTGAACCAACCACAGCTTTATCAAAAATTATCAACATTTTTCATTCAATTTAACCACTTTTTGGATATTCGTTCGGATGTTACCTTATTGATATTTTTTTCATATTTTACTGTAAATTTGTCAATTTTTTTATAATTTTGTTGATGTTACCTTAAATCTGTCATTTGTTCAAGAAGAAAATTTGAACCAACCACAGCTTTATCAAAACATTTCAAGATTTTTTTTTTCAATTTAACCACTTTTTGGATATTCATTCGGATGTTATCTTATTGATATTTGTTTCATATTTTACTGTAAATTTGTCAATTTTTTGATAATTTTTTTGATATTACCTTAAATCTGTCTTTTGATAAAGAAGAAAACTGGAACCAACCACAGCTTTATAAAAATAAATCAACATTTTTCATTCAATTTAACCACTTTTTTGATATTCGTTCGGATGTTACCTTATTGATATTTTTTCATATTTTACTGTAAGTTTGTCAATATTTTGATAATATTTTTGATCTTACCTTAAATCTGTCATTTGTTCAAGAAGAAAAATTGAACCAACCACAGCTATATCAAAACATTTCAATATTTTTTATTCAATTTAACCACTTTTTGGATATTAATTCGGATATTACCTTATTAATATTTTTTTAATATTTTACTGTAAATTTGTCAATTTTTTTTGATAATGTCTTTGATGTTACCTTAAATCGGTCATTTGATCAAGAACAAAACATGAACCAACCACAGCTTTATCAAAAAATATCAACATTTTTCATTCAATGTAACCACTTTTGGGTTATTCTTTCAAATGTTACCTTATTGATATTTTTTTCATATTTTACTTTAAATTTGTCAATTTTTTTTGTTTCCTTGAATCTGTCATTTGATCAAGAAAAAAAACTTGAACCAACCACAGCTTTATCAAAACATTTCAAGATATTACTTTTAATTTAACCATTTTTCGGATGTTAATTCGGATGTTACCTTATTGATATTTTTTCATATTTTACTGTAAATTTGTCGGATTTTTTTGATAATTTCTTTGATATTACCTTAAATCTGTCATTTGATCAAGAAGAAAACTTGAACCAACCACAGCTTTATCAAAACATTTCAAGATATTACTTTTAATTTAACCATTTTTCGGATGTTAATTCGGATGTTACCTTATTGATATTTTTTTCATATTTTACTGTAAATTTGTCGGATTTTTTTGATAATTTTTTTGATGTTACCTTAAATCGGTCATTTGATCAAGAACAAAGCTTATCAAAACATATCAACATTTTTCATTCAATTTAACCACTTTTTGGATATTCATTCGTTTATTACCTTATTGATGTTTTTTCATATTTTACTGTAAATTTGTTAATTTTTTGATAATATTTTTGATCTTACCTTAAATCTGTCAACATTTTTCATTCAATGTAACCACTTTTTAGATATTCATTCGGATATTACCTTATTGATATTTTTTCATATTTTACTGTAAATTTGTCAATTTGTTTTGATATATTTTTTTTTTATGTTACCTCAAATCGGTTATTTGATGAAGAACAAAAATTGAACCAACCACAGCTTTATAAAAAATTATCAACATTTTTCATTCAATTTAACCACTTTTTGGATATTCGTTCGGATGTTACCTTATTGATATTTTTTCATATTTTACTGTAAATTTGTCAATTTTTTGATAATATTTTTGATCTTACCTTAAATCTGTCATTTGTTCAAGAAGAAAAATTGAACCAACCACAGCTATATCAAAACATTTCAATATTTTTTATTCAATTTAACCACTTTTTGGATATTAATTCGGATATTACCTTATTGATATTTTTTTAATATTTTACTGTAAATTTATCATTTTTTTTTATATTTTTTTGATGTTACCTTAAATCGGTCATTTGATCAAGAACAAAGCTTATCAAAACATATCAACATTTTTCATTCAATTTAACCACTGTTTGGATATTCATTCGTTTATTACCTTATTGATTTTTTTTCATATTTTACTGTAAATTTGTTAATTTTTTGATAATATTTTTGATCTTACCTTAAATCTGTCAACATTTTTCATTCAATGTAACCAGTTTTTGGATATTCATTCGGATATTACCTTATTGATATTTTTTCATATTTTACTGTAAATTTGTCAATTTGTTTTGATATTTTTTTTTTTATGTTACCTCAAATCGGTCATTTGATGAAGAAGAAAACTTGAACCAACCACAGCTTTATCAAAAATTATCAACATTTTTCATTCAATTTAACCACTTTTTGGATATTCGTTCAGATGTTACCTTATTGATATTTTTTTCATATTTTACTGTAAATTTGTCAATTTTTTTATAATTTTGTTGATGTTACCTTAAATCTGTCATTTGTTCAAGAAGAAAATTTGAACCAACCACAGCTTTATCAAAACATTTCAAGATTTTTTTTTCAATTTAAGCACTTTTTGGATATTCATTCGGATGTTATCTTATTGATATTTGTTTCATATTTTACTGTAAATTTGTCAATTTTTTGATAATTTTTTTGATATTACCTTAAATCTGTCTTTTGATCAAGAAGAAAACTGGAACCAACCACAGCTTTATAAAAAAAAAATCAACATTTTTCATTCAATTTAACCACTTTTTGGATATTCGTTCGGATGTTACCTTATTGATATTTTTTCATATTTTACTGTAAATTTGTCAATTTTTTGATAATATTTTTGATCTTACCTTAAATCTGTCATTTGTTCAAGAAGAAAAATTGAACCAACCACAGCTATATCAAAACATTTCAATATTTTTTATTCAATTTAACCATTTTTTGGATATTAATTCGGATATTACCTTATTGATATTTTTTTAATATTTTACTGTAAATTTGTCAATTTTTTTTGATGTTTTTGATGTTACCTTAAATCGGCCATTTGATCAAGAACAAAACATGAACCAACCACAGCTTTATCAAAAAATATCAACATTTTTCATTCAATGTAACCACTTTTGGGTTATTCTTTCAAATGTTACCTTATTGATATTTTTTTCATATTTTACTTTAAATTTGTCAATTTTTTTTGTTTCCTTGAATCTGTCATTTGATCAAGAAAAAAAACTTGAACCAACCACAGCTTTATCAAAACATTTCAAGATATTACTTTTAATTTAACCATTTTTCGGATGTTAATTCGGATGTTACCTTATTGATATTTTTTTCATATTTTACTGTAAATTTGTCGGTTTTTTTTGATAATTTTTTTGATATTACCTTAAATCTGTCATTTGATCAAGAAGAAAACTTGAACCAAGCACAGCTTTATCAAAACATTTCAAGATTTTTTATTCAATTGAACCACTTTTTTTATACTAATTCGGATGTTACCTTATTGATATTTTTTTTTCATATTTTACTGTAAATTTATCAATTTTTTTGATATTTTTTTTTATGTTACCTTAAATCGGTCATTTGATCAAGAACAAAGCTTATCAAAACATATCAACATTTTTCATTCAATTTAACCACTTTTTGGATATTCATTCGTTTATTACCTTATTGATATTTTTTCATATTTTACTGTAAATTTGTTAATTTTTTGATAAAATTTTTGATCTTACCTTAAATCTGTCAACATTTTTCATTCAATGTAACCACTTTTTGGATATTCATTCGGATATTACCTTATTGATATTTTTTCATATTTTACTGTAAATTTGTCAATTTGTTTTGATATTTTTTTTTATGTTACCTCAAATCGGTCATTTGATGAAGAAGAAAACTTGAACCAACCACAGCTTTATCAAAAATTATCAACATTTTTCATTCAATTTAACCACTTTTTGGATATTCGTTCGGATGTTACCTTATTGATATTTTTTTCATATTTTACTGTAAATTTGTCAATTTTTTTATAATTTTGTTGATGTTACCTTAAATCTGTCATTTGTTCAAGAAGAAAATTTGAACCAACCACAGCTTTATCAAAACATTTCAAGATTTTTTTTTTCAATTTAACCACTTTTTGGATATTCATTCGGATGTTATCTTATTGATATTTGTTTCATATTTTACTGTAAATTTGTCAATTTTTTGATAATTTTTTTGATATTACCTTAAATCTGTCTTTTGATAAAGAAGAAAACTGGAACCAACCACAGCTTTATAAAAATAAATCAACATTTTTCATTCAATTTAACCACTTTTTTGATATTCGTTCGGATGTTACCTTATTGATATTTTTTCATATTTTACTGTAAGTTTGTCAATATTTTGATAATATTTTTGATCTTACCTTAAATCTGTCATTTGTTCAAGAAGAAAAATTGAACCAACCACAGCTATATCAAAACATTTCAATATTTTTTATTCAATTTAACCACTTTTTGGATATTAATTCGGATATTACCTTATTAATATTTTTTTAATATTTTACTGTAAATTTGTCAATTTTTTTTGATAATGTCTTTGATGTTACCTTAAATCGGTCATTTGATCAAGAACAAAACATGAACCAACCACAGCTTTATCAAAAAATATCAACATTTTTCATTCAATGTAACCACTTTTGGGTTATTCTTTCAAATGTTACCTTATTGATATTTTTTTCATATTTTACTTTAAATTTGTCAATTTTTTTTGTTTCCTTGAATCTGTCATTTGATCAAGAAAAAAAACTTGAACCAACCACAGCTTTATCAAAACATTTCAAGATATTACTTTTAATTTAACCATTTTTCGGATGTTAATTCGGATGTTACCTTATTGATATTTTTTCATATTTTACTGTAAATTTGTCGGATTTTTTTGATAATTTCTTTGATATTACCTTAAATCTGTCATTTGATCAAGAAGAAAACTTGAACCAACCACAGCTTTATCAAAACATTTCAAGATATTACTTTTAATTTAACCATTTTTCGGATGTTAATTCGGATGTTACCTTATTGATATTTTTTTCATATTTTACTGTAAATTTGTCGGATTTTTTTGATAATTTTTTTGATGTTACCTTAAATCGGTCATTTGATCAAGAACAAAGCTTATCAAAACATATCAACATTTTTCATTCAATTTAACCACTTTTTGGATATTCATTCGTTTATTACCTTATTGATGTTTTTTCATATTTTACTGTAAATTTGTTAATTTTTTGATAATATTTTTGATCTTACCTTAAATCTGTCAACATTTTTCATTCAATGTAACCACTTTTTAGATATTCATTCGGATATTACCTTATTGATATTTTTTCATATTTTACTGTAAATTTGTCAATTTGTTTTGATATATTTTTTTTTTATGTTACCTCAAATCGGTTATTTGATGAAGAACAAAAATTGAACCAACCACAGCTTTATAAAAAATTATCAACATTTTTCATTCAATTTAACCACTTTTTGGATATTCGTTCGGATGTTACCTTATTGATATTTTTTCATATTTTACTGTAAATTTGTCAATTTTTTGATAATATTTTTGATCTTACCTTAAATCTGTCATTTGTTCAAGAAGAAAAATTGAACCAACCACAGCTATATCAAAACATTTCAATATTTTTTATTCAATTTAACCACTTTTTGGATATTAATTCGGATATTACCTTATTGATATTTTTTTAATATTTTACTGTAAATTTATCATTTTTTTTTATATTTTTTTGATGTTACCTTAAATCGGTCATTTGATCAAGAACAAAGCTTATCAAAACATATCAACATTTTTCATTCAATTTAACCACTGTTTGGATATTCATTCGTTTATTACCTTATTGATTTTTTTTCATATTTTACTGTAAATTTGTTAATTTTTTGATAATATTTTTGATCTTACCTTAAATCTGTCAACATTTTTCATTCAATGTAACCAGTTTTTGGATATTCATTCGGATATTACCTTATTGATATTTTTTCATATTTTACTGTAAATTTGTCAATTTGTTTTGATATTTTTTTTTTTATGTTACCTCAAATCGGTCATTTGATGAAGAAGAAAACTTGAACCAACCACAGCTTTATCAAAAATTATCAACATTTTTCATTCAATTTAACCACTTTTTGGATATTCGTTCAGATGTTACCTTATTGATATTTTTTTCATATTTTACTGTAAATTTGTCAATTTTTTTATAATTTTGTTGATGTTACCTTAAATCTGTCATTTGTTCAAGAAGAAAATTTGAACCAACCACAGCTTTATCAAAACATTTCAAGATTTTTTTTTCAATTTAAGCACTTTTTGGATATTCATTCGGATGTTATCTTATTGATATTTGTTTCATATTTTACTGTAAATTTGTCAATTTTTTGATAATTTTTTTGATATTACCTTAAATCTGTCTTTTGATCAAGAAGAAAACTGGAACCAACCACAGCTTTATAAAAAAAAAATCAACATTTTTCATTCAATTTAACCACTTTTTGGATATTCGTTCGGATGTTACCTTATTGATATTTTTTCATATTTTACTGTAAATTTGTCAATTTTTTGATAATATTTTTGATCTTACCTTAAATCTGTCATTTGTTCAAGAAGAAAAATTGAACCAACCACAGCTATATCAAAACATTTCAATATTTTTTATTCAATTTAACCATTTTTTGGATATTAATTCGGATATTACCTTATTGATATTTTTTTAATATTTTACTGTAAATTTGTCAATTTTTTTTGATGTTTTTGATGTTACCTTAAATCGGCCATTTGATCAAGAACAAAACATGAACCAACCACAGCTTTATCAAAAAATATCAACATTTTTCATTCAATGTAACCACTTTTGGGTTATTCTTTCAAATGTTACCTTATTGATATTTTTTTCATATTTTACTTTAAATTTGTCAATTTTTTTTGTTTCCTTGAATCTGTCATTTGATCAAGAAAAAAAACTTGAACCAACCACAGCTTTATCAAAACATTTCAAGATATTACTTTTAATTTAACCATTTTTCGGATGTTAATTCGGATGTTACCTTATTGATATTTTTTTCATATTTTACTGTAAATTTGTCGGTTTTTTTTGATAATTTTTTTGATATTACCTTAAATCTGTCATTTGATCAAGAAGAAAACTTGAACCAAGCACAGCTTTATCAAAACATTTCAAGATTTTTTATTCAATTGAACCACTTTTTTTATACTAATTCGGATGTTACCTTATTGATATTTTTTTTTCATATTTTACTGTAAATTTATCAATTTTTTTGATATTTTTTTTTATGTTACCTTAAATCGGTCATTTGATCAAGAACAAAGCTTATCAAAACATATCAACATTTTTCATTCAATTTAACCACTTTTTGGATATTCATTCGTTTATTACCTTATTGATATTTTTTCATATTTTACTGTAAATTTGTTAATTTTTTGATAAAATTTTTGATCTTACCTTAAATCTGTCAACATTTTTCATTCAATGTAACCACTTTTTGGATATTCATTCGGATATTACCTTATTGATATTTTTTCATATTTTACTGTAAATTTGTCAATTTGTTTTGATATTTTTTTTTATGTTACCTCAAATCGGTCATTTGATGAAGAAGAAAACTTGAACCAACCACAGCTTTATCAAAAATTATCAACATTTTTCATTCAATTTAACCACTTTTTGGATATTCGTTCGGATGTTACCTTATTGATATTTTTTTCATATTTTACTGTAAATTTGTCAATTTTTTTATAATTTTGTTGATGTTACCTTAAATCTGTCATTTGTTCAAGAAGAAAATTTGAACCAACCACAGCTTTATCAAAACATTTCAAGATTTTTTTTTCAATTTAACCACTTTTTGGATATTCATTCGGATGTTATCTTATTGATATTTGTTTCATATTTTACTGTAAATTTGTCAATTTTTTGATAATTTTGTTGATATTACCTTAAATCTGTCTTTTGATCAAGAAGAAAACTGGAACCAACCACAGCTTTATAAAAAAAAATCAACATTTTTCATTCAATTTAACCACTTTTTGGATATTCGTTCGGATGTTACCTTATTGATATTTTTTCATATTTTACTGTAAATTTGTCAATTTTTTGATATTTTTGATCTTACCTTAAATCTGTCATTTGTTCAAGAAGAAAAATTGAACCAACGACAGCTATATCAAAACATTTCAATATTTTTTATTCAATTTAACCACTTTTTGGATATTAATTCGGATATTACCTTATTGATATTTTTTTAATATTTTACTGTAAATTTGTCAATTTTTTTTGATAATGTTTTTGATGTTACCTTAAATCGGTCATTTGATCAAGAACAAAACATGAACCAACCACAGCTTTATCAAAAAATATCAACATTTTTCATTCAATGTAACCACTTTTGGGTTATTCTTTCAAATGTTACCTTATTGATATTTTTTTCATATTTTACTTTAAATTTGTCAATTTTTTTTGTTTCCTTGAATCTGTCATTTGATCAAGAAAAAAAACTTGAACCAACCACAGCTTTATCAAAACATTTCAAGATATTACTTTTAATTTAACCATTTTTCGGATGTTAATTCGGATGTTACCTTATTGATATTTTTTTCATATTTTACTGTAAATTTGTCGGGTTTTTTTGATAATTTTTTTGATATTACCTTAAATCTGTCATTTGATCAAGAAGAAAACTTGAACCAAGCACAGCTTTATCAAAACATTTCAAGATTTTTTATTCAATTGAACCACTTTTTTTATACTAATTCGGATGTTTCCTTATTGATATTTTTTTTCATATTTTACTGTAAATTTATCAATTTTTTTGATATTTTTTTTTATGTTACCTTAAATCGGTCATTTGATCAAGAACAAAGTTTATCAAAACATATCAACATTTTTCATTCAATTTAACCACTTTTTGGATATTCATTCGTTTATTACCTTATTGATATTTTTTTCATATTTTACTGTAAATTTGTTAATTTTTTGATAACATTTTTGATCTTACCTTAAATCTGTCAACATTTTTCATTCAATGTAACCACTTTTTGGATATTCATTCGGATATTACCTTATTGATATTTTTTCATATTTTACTGTAAATTTGTCAATTTGTTTTGATATTTTTTTTTATGTTACCTCAAATCGGTCATTTGATGAAGAAGAAAACTTGAACCAACCACAGCTTTATCAAAAATTATCAACATTTTTCATTCAATTTAACCACTTTTTGGATATTCGTTCGGATGTTACCTTATTGATATTTTTTTCATATTTTACTGTAAATTTGTCAATTTTTTTATAATTTTGTTGATGTTACCTTAAATCTGTCATTTGTTCAAGAAGAAAATTTGAACCAACCACAGCTTTATCAAAACATTTCAAGATTTTTTTTTCAATTTAACCACTTTTGGATATTCATTCGGATGTTATCTTATTGATATTTGTTTCATATTTTACTGTAAATTTGTCAATTTTTTGATAATTTTTTTGATATTACCTTAAATCTGTCTTTTGATCAAAAAGAAAACTGGAACCAACCACAGCTTTATAAAAAAAAAATCAACATTTTTCATTCAATTTAACCACTTTTTGGATATTCGTTCGGATGTTACCTTATTGATATTTTTTCATATTTTACTGTAAATTTGTCAATTTTTTGATAATATTTTTGATCTTACCTTAAATCTGTCATTTGTTCAAGAAGAAAAATTGAACCAACCACAGCTATATCAAAACATTTCAATATTTTTTATTCAATTTAACCACTTTTTGGATATTAATTCGGATATTACCTTATTGATATTTTTTTAATATTTTACTGTAAATTTGTCAATTTTTTTTGATAATGTTTTTGATGTTACCTTAAATCGGTCATTTGATCAAGAACAAAACATGAACCAACCACAGCTTTATCAAAAAATATCAACATTTTTCATTCAATGTAACCAGTTTTGGGTTATTCTTTCAAATGTATTCTGATTGGCCAACATAGTTAAGTTTATCAGTTCATAGACATAATGTTGTCATGACGTCATCAACATTTTACATGATTTACTCCAGTTTAAAATTGAATTCAGATTTAAATTATAAGAAATGATTAATAAGTATGCTGTCTATTCCATTTAGAAGTCTCCACATTCATTAGATTGGTAGAGACGTTAAGATGCTATACTAGGGAATCTAGATCCATTACATTAGAAAAACTAGTTCTCATTTTCATCAAGTACATCTCTAGCCAGATGACACTTCAGGCCATTGCAGACATTTTTGGAATTTGTGAGTACTCATGTTTTGCGATTGTAAGAGATCTTTCTGATGTGATGTGTCAAAAACTTCTACCAAAATACATAAAAGAGGGACGAAAGATACCAAAGGACAGTCAAACTCATAAATCTAAAACAAACTGACAACGCCATGGCTAAAAATGAAAAAAAAACAACCAAACAGAAAAACAATAGTACACAACATAGAAAACTAAAGAATAAACAACACGAACCCAAACAAAAACTAGGGGTGATCTCAGGTGCTCCGGAAGGGTAAGCAGATCCTGCTCCACATGTGGCACCCGTCGTGTTGCTTATCTGATTACACATCGGGTAAATGGTCTAATTCGGTAGGTCACATTCAAGAAAGAGAAGGGGATTGTAGGAACATGTCCGATATCATTTGAGAAACGGTTATTCCATAACGGTCAACAAACTCGTGATGGCGTCCGTAAAATTTACGAAGGGATGATTTCAACTTCACCATTTGGAACTCTTGGTTTAATAGCTTCCTTGTGAGCAGCAACCCTCCATCAAGAAAATCATGCTAGGAATGCAATGCAAGCACGGGAATAACGTATCAATTGGGAGATATATAACCCGTATGTAGGTGCTGCTCGAATGTTGCTACTTAGAAATGGAAAGTTCACAACATGGCCTAGCAGAAACCACATACCTACAACTGTACAGATGTTTAAAGAGAAAAGGGGATTTCATGGTGTCTTATGAGCGATTGATGGGACACACATTCCTATTCGAGTACCCAGAAAGTTTCACGAGAACTACATTTATCGCAAAGCTTTCCATTCAATAAATATACAAGGAATATGTGATAGCAATATATATGCATTTCTTAGACGTATTTTGTGGGTGGCTTATCATTTATATTTATACTTATTATTAAAAAAATTCCTAAAAGTTGTGCCAAATATGGCTAAGGTAATCTATGCCTGAGATAAGAAAATCATTAGTTTTTCGAAAAGTTCAAAGTTTTGTAAACAGGAAATTTATAAAAGTGACCACATTATTGATATTCATATAAACACCGAAGTGTTGACTACTCAACACTGGGCTGGTGATACCCTCGGGGACAAAAGCAGTGGCAACGACCCAGTGGTGTAATTAGTTATCAAAAGTACAACAGACTCATCAGAGCATTTCTTTAATGCAAGAAATCTAAATTTCCCAAAAGCTTCTTTTGAAAAAGACGGATCATACTTTGTACAGGTATTAAAATGCTTTATTTATCAAATGCTGAATAAAAATAAATCTTCTATTTTGAGTGACAAACATAAATTATTCTGTCGATCACTTTAATGGGTTAACTCAAGTTCAGAAAAACAAATCTTAAGAAATCATTGTCAACATGAAGCTATGATTAATGATATATAACAATAAGATATTACATAATTTAATATATTTGGTTAACATCTGGATCTTCTTTCTAAACCTTTAATAATGTGATTTCCTATGCACATTAGAGTTGTACAAGGATCATGTGTGAACAGCCAGAAATATTTCTTATCATTATATATACATATATATGCTTTAAACATGATTTTTTGTTTAATGTTGGCAGTGGATATGCTTATGAAAATGGAAGAAAGGTTAGAGGAACTGACCAATGAAGTTAAAGGAATTCAGCAAATGCTAACTGCAACAAATAATGGAAAACCAAGTGTCCAAATGGAATCCAGCTCATTCAAGGTATGAATCACACAATTTTCTATTTGCCTTACATATTTCAAAGTATTAAGTTTTAAGAAAACAATCTACCTAAGCATACTACCCCTAAAATTAACAATGTTTTGTTTTTCTTGTTTGAAATATACTTCTTTAATTAATTACACCTTATGTAAGAATCCTGGATTTTGTTAGGCTGATAGCCAGTGTATTTCTCACCAATTAAATGTTATTATCAGAGCATCACTGAAGACATATGTATTGTCGAAATGCGCATCTGGTGCAAGAAAATTGGTACCGTTAATTTTATTACTACCACTGGGTCGATGCCTCTGCTGGTGGACTATTAGTCCCCGAGGGTATTACCAGTCCATATCTTTTTGAAAGGCACAGGTTTTGCGTTCATTTCCAAGCTTGTTATTGTGGTCTTTAGTTCTTTTGAATGATGATACCAAAGTTTTCCATTTACCCTGAACCTGCTCCCATGAAAATCCATAGCCCTTCTTATTCAATTGTTCGGTAATATCCTTGTTCATTTTCTTCTTAGTAATTCCTTTTTCCTGATCTCTTCTGAAGCTTTCATCTCTGCAATTAATATTTTTGAAGATGTTTCATTCCAAAATGCTGGCTGTGCTGAACATGCTGAAGTTGATGGACCAGAATGTAATGGGTACGATTCACGAGATCTACGTTCAGGTGAATTTTCTACAGATAAAAAAAAGAGAACTGTTTAGAAGAAAACAAAGTTCTTTCAGAGATACAAATAAACATATACATTTTTATAACTAAATCTGTTTATGATATCAGAAACATGTTGCATATCCAGGAACATGTGCTAAATAAGGAACATTGTTTAAAACATACTTCATGGGGCAGTGATTTTATGAAATTCTTCTTCTGATCTTTAGTTGTAATGCTTAAAAGCTATGTTTTCTCGTACACACATCATGGAAAATAAAATTGCTACTGAAAGATGCTGCTAGAATTTCAAGTATGTATAATAAGATGCTGATTTTGAGACATAAGGTATACAATCTCGTCAAATGTGAAAGAGCAGAACATTTTCTATTAGGTCAGTTGTCTAACAAACTAATATTAAGGTAAAAGGTTTGTTTAATGCAACAAAGATGTTAAAGTCATATGAAACCACAAATTAAAAAAAATGATGCATATGTTTTTTATAACTAAATTAATAGTTTTCATTATAAAACTTATGTACATGTACTTTTTTCTGAAGAAAATTCTTTAAATTGTCCAAATATAGAAGAAGTTTACTTTTTACTTCCAGGAAGCAATTCACCGACATATTTTTCGTATGCAAGTGACCTTAGCGTGACCCTACTCGTAAAAATCCAGTGATAGCAATACGCATAGATCTGTCATTGATATAAACTTTTTTTCTAATTGTACATGTTATACATGTGCTCAATATCCATGCTTCTTTGTTGATTGTTTACTGTAAGGTGAAAATCGGTAAACTACGGCTTCAAAACACGACAATTGATTAGCTGCCATATGTTTAAACATCATAACAGACAGAGAGAAAAAAAACTGATGATTCTACGATATGTTTGCTTAAAAAATGATAAAATCGTGCACAGAAGACAAAGTATATGATTATACTGTACATGCATTGGTTCAAGAATTGGATAAACATTATTTTTCACCAGTCACTCGTTTCATATGACTTTTAAGATACAGTGAATTCATAATTTTTTGTGTGTATATTGTTTATAGGGAAAGTACAATCAAAGAGGCCACAGCATAATTCCAATAACTTTTGAAAAGAAAAATTGAAAAAGCTTCAAAATCAAAGGGAACTTCCTCTAGTGATGCTTAATGATGTGTATAAGCTTTATTTCAATCAATCAAAGCAAACTTGTGTTATCGCTCAACATAAGGAACGCTGACAGACTGATAACTATAACTAATAAGGCGCCAATAAGTGTCAGGCCCTTATAAATATGTATAGGAAGTACAACATGCATACTTTTTACACCAGAAAATCTACAATTTATATATATACCTTTCATATTCTTTATAAGACTTAGATTAATCTGGTCTGTGATGTCTTCATTGACATCATGGACATGATTGCTATTTAGATCTACCTTGCTTGAAGCTACTTTGTCTGAAATGTAAAAATTAAAATTAAGTCAGAAATAAACTA